>WEKY01054447.1:4444-30226 GCA_013390045.1 Picathartes gymnocephalus | reverse complement strand
GTTTGTGTGTGGGTAAATTCCCCCTTAAATGGGCTGTTGAGGGAGCAGGAGACCCAATGGATTGCACAATTTCTTAGTTTATTCTGCAATTCTTCTTAAAATCAGTAGTCACGAAAAAAAAATAAAAAAGGTCTTAAAATTTATAGGTATATATGACATCCCTGTTTGCCATGCAGTTTTCATGAATTGCACTAATGACTTCTCTGTATTTACACAAGTATAATAAGAAATCATAAAAGATATTGAAAATGTTCCCAAATACCTGAGAAAAAAAATCTTAATGTCTTAGAAAACTATCTGTGAATAGAAACTACAGAAAACTATAGTGAAAACTATCAACATAATCACCATTACACAACCAAAGTCCACATTTGCAACTTCACCACTTCATTGAGAAAGGCCATTTTGCTCCTACAAAGAACTGTTCCATCAAGATGGAGCATGTAAGCAACTAAACTTTTAAAAGTGTCAACATTTATAATTTTCAACAGTGAATAAAGCTTTCAGCATTTCTATGACATAAAAAATCTGAATGCCAAACATACATACCAAACATTTTTTTTAATTCTTCAGTAATAATACCTGCTTTTGCCTATAAAAATTACTTAAATGCTGTTCATCCATTTCTCTGTGCTAAATTCCCTTTTCCCCTTCTCGTGTTTCCTTTCTAATACAGATTTTTAACGTGATGACCAACTTCAAGTGAATTTTACAAAATTAGAGTTGTCAAAGCTTGTAAATCATTACAGAAAATTAGAAAGATAGTATGCTAGAAAGCATGGGAAATCAACGTTTGGAAAGAGGAAAGGCAAATTAGTGCCCTTACAAAGATAGGGCTCTTATCTATTCTAGTCCATCACCAGTCCAGCAGCAGCCAATCATGCAACACGCACATTGCCATGAATAACTGCAAACATAGGATCAGTCTGGAATTACTGTGTGACTTCGTGCTACCATTTTTCAGCTTGCTAATGTATTTATAATTTAGTATTTGACTAATTCCAAATGAAGTAATACTCAGAACAATGCAAAACAATTACACAAACAGAAAACATTGAAAACCAAGAACTATTTCTAATGTTCAGCAACCCAAAACGTGTTGGTGCAATTATGAACGTAAAATTGCTGTTCAACTGCTTAACATATACATATTCAACAATACATGTAAAAAACTCAGTATCAAAGTGAGTATCATCCAAAGGGAAGTTAAAATGTATTATGGATAATAAGAAAAATTCTAAATTGAGACACAAGCAGTGCTATTTTAGGAAGTGAACAGATGGCTACAGAAGCGCAGACCTAAAAATCAAGAATAATATAGGGAGTCAGAGCAGGGGGGCTGGAATGAGGTATAACTGGAGAACTTGCTTTTCTTATTTTATTGCACATTTTTTGACAAGCTGAAGACACTACAAATCTACAACAGAGAAGACATGAATTACATTTTTAGGTATTTTAATGACTTGGAGAGCAGTGTTTGCTATTTTGCTCCTCCTCTCTGTACATGCAAACATTCATGTGCAACCATTTAGAAAAATCTCGTTACTTCTCAGAACTTCATATACTTTTTCTATGATACCAGAAATATGAGGTTCCAAAATGTGACTCATTTGCTTTAAAACATTTCTATACAAATATTTGTATTAAAAACTTCTAAAGAATTTGCTAAAGCCAAAACAGTGCATGGAACGTTTTTTAAAGGAATACTAATTTTTTATCCCACTGTCAAATCTGCAATTATAGTCCTCTAAAATTTGTTAAAGCTATGAATATCAATTAAAAGTGCAAAACTCCCTGCATGTCAATAATCTCATCTTGCATTTCCAAGAGAAAAAGGCAGCACTTCCTCTTCTTCCCAAATACAAGATGCATCCATGCCTTAGAGTACAGGATATCTCAATGGATTTAAAACCCCATTAATTAAAATTTACTTTTCCCAAGGAAAGGCAACAATCGTTGTTGATATTTTGCGTTAGTTATTAGTGTGGCCTTAAGATTAACTTCTTTCTTCATATTTTTAACATGGAAGCATGAAGTATTTTAAGAGTTGTATTAGAATGATACAGTAGGTCTTGGCTTCAGAGGCAAGTTGGCAGGCTCATTTCTCCAGCCTTTTGCAGTCCTTCTGGATGGCAGTATGACCTTCTAACATATCATCCCAACTCTGTATCATCTGCAAACCTGCGGCCCACATCCAGATTATCAATGAAGATGTTACACAAGGCTGGAGCTAGTATTGACCCCTGGGGTACACCACTACGTCACCAGCCTCCAACTAGACTTCGGGCCACTGATCACTACTCTCTGCACCCAGCCATTCAGCCAGTAATTCCCATATACTAAGGACAGTAGCTTCTGTGTTTCCATTTTAACTTTGGGTGAGGATTATACAAATCTTCATATGTCTTCTAAAAGGTCTTACTTTTTTTTTTTCTTAAAAAAAAAAGGAACAGAAACAAGCAATACAAAACAGCTGTTGCTAAAAGAGATGTAAGAAATTTATTCAAATCAATGTTCTTAGGTGACTAAATGTAAAACAGCTTCTGACACGTAAGTCCAAAATTACTAATCTTAATCCACGATCAGTATATAATAAAACCAACCTAAAATCTAGGAAAAAAAAACCCCAATCAAAGCACTGTGTGGCACAGAAAGTGGTTGTGAAGCCTATTTAACTTTCTGAAAGATGTCTTCTGAAACCATTGACAATGTGTTACACACCCATCAAGAAAAAGGATTTTCCCTTATGATTCTGAAGAAGTTGAATTATTAAAAAAATTTGCATCTAATGACACAAAAGCAGTGCATAAAGGGTCATACTAGCTCCCTGTTGATAATTAGAAATCAAATGAAAAAGATTAACAACTTTATATGACCACCTGTACAAACATAATTCAGTCATACTTTGAACCGGATGGCCGTAAACCAAGTCCTCCTCCAAAAGCCAGCCAGACCACTGAAGTGGTGCTATGCTTGAGCTGAACTGACAGATCTGCCAAGGTCAGTTCTAGAACTGAACTACCATGTTAACACTGACATCAGCTACCTAGGCTGAAGGATGGGCAAAGCAACTCAGGTATGTCTACAAATAAAAACCTAAATATATCCAGGATGAATATTCAGTATTAGAGTGACACTAATAAGATACCTGTTTCTTAGTTTTAAAGTAACAAAGTGCTATATTTTTCCCATCCAGCTATTTTCTTATGCAACAATGCATTTCTCTTGGTGTTGTAGAAACAAACAATATATTTATCTGAGCCTTGTGATTTCAGTGGCACATCCAAACTTGGAAGGAATCACCTCTGCTTATTATTTGTTTATGCATTCAGAGAGGTTTAAGGGTTTCACGACTATCAGCCGGGTTTTTTTGTTTTGATTTTACGTACAGAATTGTAAAGAAAAAATCCAACAGATTTACTTCCTCAGCGTAGTTTCAGAATTATCATGGTCTTGACTCTTCTTGATGCTTATATGTAGCTGAAAAACCAATACTATACAGGACAAGTAGTTAAAAAGCTCTTCTAGCAGGCATTAATGGTCAGGCATTTCTGTGGGAGCCAGCTGTGCACAGCGTCCCAGCTGATGCCCCTAGAGAAGCAGGCAGCAGCCAGTGGCTGCCCGAGGAAGCTTTCACTGGAGAGACACCATTCTGAGACCAAACCCAAAAAAATCCTGCCATTAAGCACAGCTAAAAGAAAATGCTAAGTCGAGGAGACAGCTTCTGGCTTTTCCCATTTATTTTTGGAGGGCTCCTCGGCCTCTAGGGCCAAAGGCAAGGTGATTGCAGCATGCTGTGAAGCAAGACACCCTGGGAAGCATGAAATCATTAAAACACCCGTTTAGACAGAAGGAGAAAACATGAGTGAGTACAAATTCTAAGCTGAAAAAAAACCCGTCTTTGTATAACATCTTGATTGCAGTAACACCTAGTCACTTTCCCAAAGTCAATTCAGTAAGATGCTTTAGATTCTTCCCGTTTTAAGACGTATTTTCTTTTTTTCCCTCAGACATGATGTAGTTTTAAGGATTTCTTAAGATTACTTTGTTCCTTGTACTAAACCTACATTGCAAAAAAGAAAAAAAAGAAAAATACTTTCCAACAGAAACAGAGAATGCAGATGTTCATTTCTGCAGCTCTCATCTGAGATTCTTCTTCATAGCCTTGGATAAGCACCTGAGAAAAACCTGTGCATGCAAATAGATTTTATCCTTGCTGTACACACTCCACTGTGGCAAAGGAGCAGTTATCAACCATACACATCATCTCTAAACTTCAGGTGAGAAGCTAGGTATGAGCTCAGATGCTCTGTCTGCCTCTTCAAGTTGTTAAAGAGCCTTTTGCTTGAAGACTTGGACAAAGAATAGACTGAAAAGAATGACTGACCCTCAGACCCTTCACTGCATTATTAAAATGCTTTAAAGCAAATTTTCTTAAGGGCTTATGTCTAACTTTTCCAGGCATTATTAATGAAATGTTATTATTTAGCTGAAAGGCAATGAATTCCACAAAAGGCACACTGGTTGCCACGACTCAGCAATTTTCCTAACAGTGTGCTATGCTAAACAACATTAACATGAGCTAACAAAATAGAAATCACTAATAAGAAATTCTAATACTTCCAACCTTGAATGCTTAATGAATTCTGTACATAGAATTCAACCAATAGCCCTTCTGTTACAGATGCAGGTTCCCAGAAGATTTTGCTGCTGTCAGCATTTATATCGTCATCTTTTATGCACTGTCTTAGCCTGCTGCTGGTTTTCTCTAATCTGTTCTTTACCACAATGAATTAGCTGTTTTCTAAAAATGTGAGGTAAAGGAAAAGGAAAAAAACTGGAAACACTGAAACTGCTATAGCACTGAAGTTGTTGCATAACAAAAAATGCCAGAGTAGTGCCTTGGATTTGATAGTTATGCTTCAGAAATGCCTTTAATAAATGATTTTGCAGGGATTGAAATATTGCTTCTGTCCTGTTTGAAGAGCAGTAGTAGTCACAGTAGGACTTTAAATTCACCAGAGCTTTCAGAAGTGCAAGTTCTCAAAAGCAGCTTAGAAAATATAAGATGGAATATAGTTACTACTTGCGTGGATAAATATACATGTAATGAAAGTAGCACAACCCTCCTTAAACTACATGCTTACAGACAGGTCTAAGGATCTGACACTCCAATAAAATAAATTGAGTGAGCCACATCACACAGTGCGTGACCTAGTACTCTTTGTTTTGGACTGAGTTGCCAAGTTGCAGAGTTTTGTTTAAATCTGTATAATATTAGAAATAATGCATATACCTAGCAGAAAGGCTTGAAGCCTTTTGCATCTGTTCATAGCTGTATCCGAGTAGCAGCAAGGGAAAGCTACCACTGAAGGGTCGACAGAGGTTTTTTCATCCTCTTACCAACAAATGTCTAATCCACTGCAAAATTAAAATCTCAAACTGCATTAGAATTGGCTAGCTGCACCAAGATTTTCACTTGGAAAGCTATCACTAGGTCTTTTTCCTGTGCTTACTCCCCCCCCCAGAAGAGACCATCCTCCTGCCCATGTCAAGGGAAGCAGTGTATTGGGAGCTCCACGGAGGACACAGTGCTTGAGGATTTAGGGATCCTGAACTGGCAATGCCCACTCTATTGGGCCTTGGACTTAGAAGCCCATGTGCTGGCATGAGCAGCGCTGCAGGGGACCTACTGGCACGCCCTGGGTGGCACTGGTGGATGACCTGGCAGAGATACCATGCCAGGCTCATAGGAGAAATGACTGCTTCTTACACAAAATAAAAGGGAAGAGGAATCTATCCACAGACAGCGTGTGCCCCGCATGCTGTGGGAAAACCCACCTGGGGTCCATCTGAGGCTGCATGATCAAGACGTTCCAAATCTCTGAAGGGACACAAGATTTAATTGCTGTGTTTCTCTTTTTATTCTTCCTTATTAATATGGCTATTGTATCATGCTTTTCATTGGTCAGTCTTTCTTAGTGAGATCCAAATAGAACTCTGCAACATCTCCCTCCCTCCCCTACTGCAGAATTAATACAAAAAGTGAACAAAACAAAAAATCAGCTGAGCTATATGGCCCCCATGTCATCTGTTTCATTATCATTACCATTTTTGCCCACTCCGCATTCACTTTACAGTTTCTGGGCTATCAAATCTATACACAGCTATGAATGCAACTTTAGATATGCTATATAAATATAATCTTTACATAAGCTATACTGTTTAATATATGTGTATATATAGTTTAATATATCATTGGCTGGATCCTCCTGTATTATGGAAAAAAAAAATTTAAAATTCTAATGATGAATATAATGAAGTTGGAAACAGCACTTAGTATAATCACTCTAAAATAATAAGGTCTTGAGTTAAATGTTCTTTAAAACCATTAAAAAATTACAATAAAACTGTTTTGATAAAAGAGAGTCCTACAATGATATATAACTATTGATTAAATCCAAGTCCAAAGTCATCATCCAACAATTCAAAAAGTATACATTCTGCCAAGACATCTAGACTATGAACAATGAAAAGGTAAATCCAAGACAGTATTGTAATACTTTGGCCAAAATTTCGACACTCTGTTCTCTTCTTGTAAAATCACATGTTGCAAAAAACTACTTTCAATATCAAATGTAAACAAAATTTTGAGAATAATCTGAAAATATGTTAAACACTGAAACCAAATTGTTTATTCAGTCCTATGCAACTAATTGGAGACAACTGGTAATAAAAACAAATTTAATTTTCTTAATAATGCTCATCAGAAGATCCAAAACACCTACCACTATAGCAAAAAATCTAAAATAGTCATGGAAGGGAGATATTAGTACCTTTGTTTAATTATTACAAAAAAAGTGAAACACACCACAAAAGACAAATTTCAGCAGAACCACAATTGTAAAAGTAAAGGACACCTCTCAGATTAAGACAGGTTTCAGGATTTACAGGCTCTTCAAAAATTAAGCTGTTAATGCCACCACTGTGTATTCAAACCTGACAGAAGTGGGATCTGCAACCAGAACTATGATTACAACCTGTGTCATGAAAAGCACTGAAAAAAAATTCCCAGTAAAATAATGAACACATCTTATAAACTGGTAAGGGGGTAAAAAAAATATGAAGAAGGCAGTAAGAAAGTTTCTAAAAAACCCCCACCAATTAGAAGAGATGGAGATAGAGGAGAGGCAGGAAAAAGAAGTACAAAGTGGGTACTCTGTACTTCAACACCAGAGGCTGTTTTTGCAGAGAAAACTCTCCCTTCTAAAGCTCCTCATCTTAAAATAACACCAGAGCTGTTTTTCTCACTTGTACATAAATGACAACATTTATAATCTCAATTTACATGAATTATCTTACCAAAGCCAATGGTAATTGCTCTCTTCACGCTCTAAGACAACTCACAAAACCTAGTGTCGTATGTTATACTTATGATTACTCAGAAAGGGACTAAGCATTCACACAGGCACACATTCACCAGTGCCCTAGACATGAACATGTTGCACCTCTGTAGTATATTTATATTCTAATTTTACAGCCTTTATTTCTTAGAACTTGTCAGGAAAAAAGGGGTAGATGTTTCCAGTCTCTCATTTGGTTAAAATCAGTGGACACATCCACAGTCACGGCACTTCATGACCACTGGGCCTGCTTCCAACCCATGCAGCAGGTATTGTCCTCAACTAAAAATCCTGAATGACAGAGCAACTTTACAGCATTCAGGCAGAGCCTGAAATAATAGTAACACAAAATTTATCTTCAAGTATGACTAAAATAACACAGGATTGGTTCAGAAGCAGAAGTTAACTTTATTTAAGGTGAAGTGTAAATGTAAAACAGAACGATGGATAAATCATAAGGAAAAATGAATTCTGCCTGCATTGATAGTCATCTGGTAAAACTTGAATGTAGTAGAAAGTAAGTTATTGGTATGCAGTAATGCTAGCCAAAAACTACAATAAATACTGCAGATAAAGTCAGTCCCGCCCATTTGTTTTGAAAAAGAAGAAAAAGCCTCTTTCAGGTATTCCATTCCTTCCCTGTCCCCCACCTACCTACCGTCAATTACTTCTTCTGGTACTTTCTTGCCTAAGAGAGATCACAAGGAGAGCAAAGGAATGAATACATTTGGACCCACTCCCCAAATAGCCAGTCAAAATCCTGACTGTGACACTACAGCTGCCTGCTGCAGAGTGCCTGCCAGGCCACAGCTTGTGCCCCCAGGTGAGACAGGATGGTTTGCATTAGTTACAGCACAACAGCCCAGCAGGAATCCTGCCACACACAAGGCCAGTGACACAGCCCCTAAGCACTTATTCAAACCTGCCACTCTTCATCCTCCTGTGTTTGTTTGTTAATTACAAATACTTACATCTTCTTACAGTTTGAGTCCTTTGGGCTTTATAAGATCTTTTTTTTTTTTTTTTTTCATAATACTAACTAGAAATATTCCAACTTTATAGATTCCCCTGTACATAAATCCAGACTTAGGTAGTTAGAGAAGAACATTCCAGTATTTCAACAGTTTATTGCAGTGAGTATAATAACCGATGTCCAGCATTTGGTATAGTAACACAGGCAGAAAAAAACCCTAAATCAATCCAATATTTAATAAACTTATTATGCTAATTTAATTTAAAATGATACCGTATCTGTCTTACTGTATTTAATCTTTTCATGTAAGCCTCAATAATTAACCAATCAGGAAAGCAATTTATCAGACCAAAATATTGGCCCACGTAGTATCATGTCCAAAATCCAATGAAAACAGTGTCTCTACAATAAATAGAATGCAAAGAAAGTATGTGTGCAATTGTTCTAGCTGCACTGCAGTTTTCAGCATTTCACAGTGAAAATGTTTGCATTTATAGCCTTCAGTCTGTATTTTCATATGCTTATAGCAAAGTCTACCTCAATTTTGTCTTTGAAAAGAGAACAACAAAAACTTTAATTAACTTAATTCTTTCAACTAGCAATACTCGTTTCCTAAAAAATAATACTAGCAGAAAGGCAATTAAGAGGTAACCTTTTGCAGAGTAACAGTTACTAAAGCTAACAGATAGCAAAGGTTAAAACCAATTAGTCTACAAATCAAACTAACAAAAACATGGTTACTGCTCAAAGAAAATGAATTATTTATTCCAGCTTTATTGTAAATACAGTTTAGGAAGCACATGTTTCTAATACCCCAATATGAAGCACTGTTTGCAATACAAATTTGTTCCAATTTCAGTATTTGCGATAGATCTTTATTACTAAATATGGATGCTGTTCCTAGTGGAGCATTTGTAAGGACTGGCACAAATTCTCTGGAGAAATGAGAGAAAAAGCAAGAAGCAGTGTTCAATTGACAGAATTCACATATGAAATGGAGATACGATTTACTTCCAATCATGGCAATTTTATGTGCTAACTTCATGTGCACTGTTTAGTGTGTTAAAAAACACACCCGCTTCTCATAACCTTGTCCATAATGACGTATCTGATGATTTCACAATTTAATTTTAACCTCAGATTTAAAGAAAATAAGTAATCATAAAAATGACACTTTCATACACGACTCTTAAAAATTTTAACAGGGAGACAAAGATCATATAAAAATGAAAGTTGAATGCAGAAATATACCACAAAAAACCCCCAAACCAAACAACCCTCCTCCAACATATAGCTTCTTCAGTTCCTGTTGTAGGATACTCCATAACTGCATAACTGCAGGTGCATCCTAAACTTTGAGCAATAAATATTTTTTATGGAGAAAGGAAATCCAAGAGCAACAGAAGTTCAAAACATTTCTTTGTTTCAATGGTAGCCGTAAACAGTTGTCACTGCAAGTCCTCTACTCACAAGCTCATATACATCATTGTGAATTCTAGCATTCCAGTTTTCTGAGTAGAAACAGTGCAATAAAAAAACTTGATTTTTATTAAATTAACACAAGCTTTCCAATCTTTCACATAATTTATCTTTTTGATTTACACTAAGGAACTAACTTGAAAAACATAAGGAGCCTTTGAAGTATTTTGAAAAAACTTCTGCAAAGCAAGATATATAAATATATTACTGCACACATCTGTCTCTCACCACAAAAACTACTTCATTATACATGGCAGTGATTTTCCAAGAAATAACAGGAAGGGAAGATTATTTCAGATACGTATTCCATGTCTAGAAGTCATCCCAGAAAAGAGAATACAGTTATGAGAACTATATCAGGAAACTAAAAATGAGAGCTTCTTGCTGACCTTAAAATACAAAATGTTCCTACAGTTTAACAGGATTGATGAAGTTCACGTCTTCCAGTACTAATCTCATTCATCCTCTTAATCTTTGCTTGCCACAGATTTTTTTGCGTACATGGTAGTAGCCACCATGTGCTAGCATTTTCCAGACATTCAAGAAGGGATGGTCCATGCCCCAGGGAGCTTAGACCCTGAAGACAGGCAGGCAAATAGACAGAAGTCAGGAAAAACAAAATTAACAAGTCAAGCTAAACATCTGTTTACTACTGGTATCACAACAAAATTGACCTGTAAGCTGTGAAGGTGACAAGCTGAAAGGATGATGTCTGGAGGGGAAGAACCAGCAGACGAATTCTTCTAGACTGTGCCATGCACTGACGCTGCAGAGCAGGAAGCAAAACTGAGTCTGAAAAAAACTGACAAACAAGCAAGTAGGAAGCTCGACAGGAGAAGCGTAAGCAGAAACTGATAGTTATATACTGTCTTTCATGTTCTAGTTTACCTTCTGTCACTTCTTAGCTTCTAAGTAATTCCTTTAATAAAGCCCTAGTAGCATAATAAATCTAAATCATTTGGGTTCTGGCAACATTCTCGAAACAGTAGTTTCTTATACCTCAACCACACAAAAACGGTTATTTCAACACAAAGGCCATTTGGTTTCCTTCATTGAGGATAACCATCAGAGAATGTGCTGGACTTAAAATGAAGTCCTTGCTGTGAGACCGGAAATCCAAATTAAATTTCTATCTTATTTTTCTGAACTATTTTTTCAAATTTAATATGTTGAGTGTTGTACAAACGTTGTTATATAATTCTACATAGTGAATGATGCAACACATTGGGTTTTCACAAAGCAAAACAACATTCCAAGACCCTCAGAAAACTAGCAGAAGGGAGCTGCATAAATACCAGGTTTGTGCCACAAGTACACTCCTTGTTTCTGTCCCTAATTTTTCCTCCTTATTTGCCAATGAATCATGGCAACAGTCTGCTAACATTTTTTTTTTGTTTGTTTGTTTTTTGTTGTTTTTTTTTAAATAAACATTTAGGATTAAGATCAAGGCTCTGATCCAAAAATCTCTAACAGCTGTTCAGATTTCCATAGTATGAAAAATGTTGTCACATCAACTTCCTGTTTGAATGAATTACAGATCATCTTATATGATAGAATCACAGAATGACTGAGGCTGGAAGGGCCCTCTGGAGGTCACCTGGCCCATCCCCCTTGCCTCAAGCTGGACCACCTATAAACCAGGACCATGTCCAGGCCCCTTTTGATTCTCTCCAAGGATGGAGACTCCAAAGCCTCTGTGGCAACCTGTGCCAGTGCTCAGTCTCCCTCACACTAAAAAAGTGTTTCCTGATGTTCAGAGGGAACCTCCTGTGTTACAGTTTGTGCCAATTGCCTCTGGTCCATCAACGGGCAGTGGTGAGAGAAGTCAGGCTTGGACTCTTGCACAGTTCCTTCAGATATCTATAAAAATTGAGCCATCTCTTCTCCAAGGAAGCCCAGAAGTGGAAACTGCACACCAAGTGTGGCCTCACCAGTGCCAAGTAGAAGAGATGGATGACCTCCCTCAACCTGCTGGCAATACTTTGCCCAGTATATCCCAGGCACCACTCATCTTCTCTGTCACAAGGGTGCACTGCTGGCGTATTTCACCTTGGTGTCCACCAGACCTTCATGTCCTTTCTGCAAAGCTGCTTTCCAGTGGCCTGTGGTTGCTCCTCCCCAGCTGCAGGATTTTGCACTTCCCCATGTTGGATTTCACGAGGTTCCTGTATGCCTCACTGCATGCAGTACAACTCTTTGGTATATCAGACACTCCTCTCAGTTTTGTGTCTACTGCAAACTTGCTGAGGGTACACCCACCTCCCTTCTCCAGGTCCTTAATGAAGACATTAAACAGGTCTGGACCCAGTACTGACTCCTGGGATACACTTCTAGTTACTGTTCTCCAACTAGACTTTGTGCCACTAATCACTGGCTGTTCTATCACTTTTCAACCCAGTTATTAAATCAGAGAGCTTTATCACTGGTCAAGCATTATTTCCCCTTGGTGAATCCGTGCTGACTGCTCCTTTTGTCCTTCATTTGCCTGGAAATTTCAACTAAACTATTTTTACAGACCCCCTTTCAGAAGGTCAATGCAGTTGGAATACTAATGTACACTAGATAGTCGTGAAGCCTTTAGAGCAGCCAAGTGGAAGAAGCATCATGCATTGGGATGCAGTAAGCAATCCTAATGCCATGTGCCAAATTTCAGAGGATAATATTTAACAGCAGGTAGCTGGGCTGCAGTATTTTTTCAAATCTGACCAAAGCGTTACAATTACAGACTTCTAAACAAGATTAGAAGTAAGCAGGTATGTCCATATCCAAAAAATTCATTTTCCAAAGGCAGTGAGCTAACAAGAGCCAATGCTAGGAAAAAGCATGTTTCTACATAAAAGAGAAATTAGACCCTTTATAGAAACTTAGGTCTCTTGCTGGCTGTACCTCAGTTCTCCTGTAGTGGCTAAAAAGACATCTCCCTGTTCTCCTATTTCCATTCTATCTACTTTCAATGAAAGCTTCCCCAGCAGAGATCATGTGCCATCAAAGTTCATTTCTAATCTTAATTTGAACCACTAGGTGCTGCTGCAACACAGACAATAAATAATTACAGCATAAACTGTCCCATAAAATTATTTGGGAGTTACACTGTTTGTGACGAAACTGACCTTAGTACACTATATGAGAACTCTTAGTACTGTCATCCTTTTGCCACACTGCAACAGGAAATGAGCAGTTTCCAGCCTGGGGACTGATCTCCTGTTTTTCTTGGGCTATTATTCACTGATCTGGGATTCAAAAGCAACACATGAAAATCAAGCATAGATCAATCTGTCTGCCATTGTGCTTTCCTTCTAAGCTAAGTGTATAATGGCCAGAAATATTAAAAACCTAACTCTCATAAGTGAAATTTCCAGCAGAGCATGAAGCAAGTAACATGCTGAATATTGCTAGTCAAGGTAAAACACCGGCCATCAGCCAGGATCTTTCCTTTGGACCTCTAGTCTCTGAGAAACCCTAGTTATCTAACTCTTCCCTAACACAACATTTATCAGCATTACTAGCTTATCACAGCTCCCAGGACAAGGAGTCCCAGGATGAAGAATTCCTCTATTTGTATTCCCTCAGGTTGTATCAGGTCTATCTGGTTGCTAGCAAGTTTAAAAATCTAATAACTGGAGAATGGGCTGCCACTACCAGAATGGTCTGTCCAAGAAATTGGTATGATTTGACAAAAATGTTGTAACACTAATCTAACAGGTATGTAATATGATTTGTTAACAACAAACATAGTTCTGACCATAAGACTCACACAGACAATACAATCTGTATAAAATTTGAAATAAAACTGGTGTCTTCTATGGGAGACAAATGACATATTTTAAGTTGACTCAGCTGCATAACACGAGTGCTGACACTTTCTAGAAAAAAATGAGAGGGAACATAGAGATTTCTATTCTATGTAGTGAGTAACATTATCACCTCTTTTTAGAAATACAACACCACCATTAACTATAAGAGCTATTGCTTTAAAAATCACAACATTTCTAATGTCCTAAGTAGTTATCTGAGAGTGTATAAGCAGTATATAGGAAAATCTGTCATACTCTAGCACAGTCACCAGTGTTAATTTCTGTTCATTGTAAAATTTTGATTTAACTCCTGGAGGTTTGGGATGAAACAGTTAGAGAACATTAATGTGGATGAGAGTACTCTATTTCCTTGTAACATCATGGACTAAATTAGTTTCTTCTTTGGGAGGGCTAAACTTTTCACTGCTGCTATCAAGAAACTGAAAATCATTCTATAAGGAAAGGGAAAACAATAGTGGATTGTGCTTTGAAACCCCTTATATCCCAGTGAAAAAGTGCACAGCACATAATCATGCTGTCAAATTTCCCAACAAAAAAAGGGAGGTAGGAAAACCAGCAGGTCAGCATTTGACTGACTACACTCAGGTGCTGCACACAGCTTTGAGTTCAGGTGACAGATGAGAAATGAGCAGAAATACAGGCTGGGTGGAGAATGGTTTGAGAGCAGCCCTGCTGAGAACTGGTGAGACTGGTGGGTGAGAGGCTGGACCGAGCCATGGGCACTGCCAGCCCAGAGAGCCAAGTGTGCCCTGGGCTGCATCCAAAGCAGCGTGGGCAGCAGGGCCAGGGAGGGGACTCTGCCCCTCTGCTCTGCTCTGGTGAGACCCCACCTGCAGGGCTGCATCAGCTCTGGGGGCCCTGCACAGGAAGCACATGGACCTGCTGGAGGGAGTCCAGAGGAGGCCATCAAGATGATTAGAGGGCTGGAGCACCTATCCTATGAAGACTGGCTGAGAGAGTTGGGGTTGTTCAGCCTGGAGAACAGAAGGCTCTGGGGAGATCTTACAGCACCTTCCAGTACTTAAAGGGGGCTGAAAGAGACACAGAGAGGGACTTTATACAAGAGCGTGTAGGGACAGAACAAGGGGCAATGGCTTCAAACTGCAAGGGTATGTCTAGATTAGATATTAGGAAGAAATTCTTCAGTGTGAGGCTGGTGAGGCACTGAAACAGGTGGAGAAGCTGTAGATGCCCCATCCCTGAGGCTGTTCAAGGCCAGGCTGGATGGGGCTTTGAGCAACCTGGTCTAGTGGAAGGTGTCCCTGGTCACGGTAAGGAGGCTGAAATGAGGTGACCTTTAAGGACCCAAACTCAAACCATCCAGTAATTCTGTGATCTTTCCTGCTTCCAACATAAATTATTCTACACAGGAAGACTTGAAGTCAGCTGTCATTTCTGATTCTGTATCAATTTTTATCATCTTGTTGACCATTTTTTGATACAATCCAAACAATTTGGCCCTGTAATTCAATTAATCTGTCATCGGGGCTGCATTGTCTAATATGAAAAATCTGATCCACAGCTTTCTTCCTAGAACAGACAGGGAACAGTTGTTTCAGCAGTGGTAAACGAAGACTGAAAAACTTTTAAATTTTCTCCTGCATCCTCAGTCTGAGTCTTACGGCAGCTGAAGGACAAAGGCTTTCAGTGGAGATACCTACCCTTTCTTCAGAGTCCTGACAAAAGTTATTCCAACGGCCAATTACCCTAAGTCTTCCGTATTTCATTCCTGAAACAGATCTGTCTGGCACTTGCTTATGCAGGCTCCTGATCCACAGTGAATCTCTTCTAAAGAAATCCTGGGAAGGAATGTGGAAATACTTATCCAGGAGGACCTGATTACCATGCTCAGTGTAATTGCCAAGTGTCTGATTTTAGGTTTGGAGTTGGGCTTTTTTCCTTCCAAGACTCTAGGACAAATAAACAGTGTTGACCTGAAGCAGAGACTATTTCTCAAGGCTGTAAAGAAAAGGCTTACCACAGCCTAATTTTTGTTTTTTCTTAGTCACAGCACACTGACAATCTACAATTATCTCACAATCAATACTTACTCACTTCTCAAACTCACTCTTCTCTGCCATTTTCAGCTGATAGAAGAAATTTATTGCAACATTTTTCTAGATACCAAGTACATAAACCTGCCTTGTGCATTGTAACACCTTAACCTTTTATGTTAGTCCAGGAAGACTCATGTTCTTCTACACAGTATTTTGCCCTGTATCAGGGGTGTTTTCCAGCTATTATTGTCCCAATGACAATACCTTTATTATGCAGAACTAGAAGGACATCCTCCCAGTGTTCCAACCTCTTCTATTTGTGACCTATTTAAGTACTCTCTATGTAACAAGATAAACATGTAAACACAATCATACAATCTTTTAAGTTTTGTTCTTAACCAATATAAAGACACTGTAACCAAGGGAAGCTTCAGGATAAGTACCAGTGGTCTAAACCTGACGAATTTAACTAAGTTCCCATGTACTACCATTACTACTTGTTTGACTGAAGATCAACCACATTAAACCTAGATTTACTTTGCAGGAAAAAGAAAATCCAGTCGACTTAACAAAAGAGAGTTTACCCTTAGTGAAATCTAGTTGTCAGTGCTGAAATTCATGCTACTTTTTGTTTGCCTTCCTATTTTGAATTATTATTTCATTAATATTTGAATATTACTGCCCTTTATTTAAACTAAAATGCCTGGTAATTCCACCCCTAGCGAAAGGCATGCATAAAAATTTATTGTTTTGTAGTTTTATGGCTATGTGCCCAACTTAGTAAAAATCCCCGCTACTTACCTACATGACTGAATGAATAAAAAATATTCTTTCTCTACTCCACTTCAAAAGAAACTCCTGAGATAAAATTTACATGCTTATGCTGCAGACTGGAGTCATTTGGATCTTAAGTGTGTCTTTCATCATCTTCTTTATTTTTGTCTAAAATAGTAAGTATCTAAATGTGAATCAACATCACTTCAATAGTGCAGAAGAGCTCTCCTGGATCAGAGAAGAATTTGCTTCCTTGGAGCATTTATTTCTATCCTTGCCACCAACTTGCTACGAATCACTGGGCCAAGTACTTTCACATGTGGTGTCTGACATGGGCCTCCCTGTAAACCACTCCTAAATGGTCATGCCCTTCAGCAGCTACAGTCATCAAGAAGAAATCATGAAATACATTACTAATATGAAGAATTTAGAAAACTAGGCAGTCTCTAAGCAAACAAAATAATATGATGTTTTTGACCAGACGAACTTGAAATCTCCCCTTCGGTGTTTGCCATTTGTGGAAAGGAATAATACTTCCCTATATCAGATATGATAAATAAATTCCACTTTCAGATGAACTGATATGCTGAAATGAAAAATTATAGAAAACCTGCCTGCAAAACTTCTTCTTAACACCATATTCTGAATGATTAAGGCTTACTGCTCACAAAAAATGATGATGTTATAAAGAAATGCATAGCTACACATTTACAGCATTGATGAAGTTCACCAGGAAGGGGAAAACATTATCATTACAAACTAATATGATGTTCAACCTTAAGGAGACAGCATTTTAAATACAGACCCTTACTGAATTTCATGTGCTGAGGTTTCAAACTACAACATTTAACATAGCTTTTAAATGCATAATTAAAGGCTGAATAAGATTTCTAGATTCAGTAATACATGGTGGAAGTGCATGCACATTAAGTTTTATAGCATAATTTTGTTTTTTCTCTAATTAAGAAAATATACTTTGCATTATCTTTTGAGATTATAAACACAAAGAAATCCAAAGAAGCCTTGCTGGTTTTGACAAACATCCTTCTAGGTATTTCTGGCACTGACCATAGTTTTAGTTTTTACTCCTTGTAAGATCTTCTATGGCAACAATCATATTCATTTTGTCTTGATGAAAATTTTAATTTAATAATCAATTACACATTATATATTAGAACTGTATACTGCCTTATAAATCAATTAATGTGACTTTTGGAGGGGCAGGAGAATAAGACTGGGTAGCCTTAGTTCAAAAATACCTGTTTGCAGTTTACAATAGACAGCTGAATGAATAGGAAAGTGGAAGACAAAAGACTAAATAAAAAGCATTTGCTAAGCACCTGTTATCTACTACCATACTAATATTTTCTCCATATGTCTATACATCTCTTAGAATGATAATTACAAATATTCATTTCCTGGAGTAAAAATTTTCTAAGTACCTATCTATGTCTTGAAAGAAATGCTCATATTAAAAGAAAATAATTTAAAACTATTCTTACAAAAATATATTCCTTATTATCTGCCTAAATCCCTAACGGTTCCCCTGTTTTCCTAAGAGAAACCACGAGGATTATTTGTCCACAGAAAACTCTCCTTATCAGCTCCATCACTGTCACTAGCAACTTAGTGCAGCTCTACTTTCATCTCATGCAAACATCCCTGGAGATCAGGACTGCAAAGGCAAACGCTGCAAGAGCAGTGCAGTAGTTTTGTTTTAGGGACTACTGCGGCAGGATTTCCCACAAACAAACATACTGTCCTGCCTTAAAACAGCCTAAATACAAATCAAAGTAAAACATTTACCTGTAATATTCCAAATAAAAACATCCCCAATCCCATGGGTTACAAGGAAAGATTAACAGAAATTTTAGAAAGATGCTCACATCTCTGACCTAAGGTCAGATTTAAGACTGTTCTTAATCTTAAAGCAAATCTCATTCTTTGCACAATGAGTCAGATGTCGAGACATTTTCCATCCATGGAGCTAATGAGTTTTTCCCATGTAAGACTTGCACCCCTACATTAGTTGAGGATTTGACAGATTGTGGTAAACACAGATAAATTTGTCTTCTTTTTTTATTTGGATTAAACCCCTCATTTTCTTTGTCCCCCCCCCCCAAGATTACTGACCACTAGGTTTTTTAAAAAGCAGTTTCAAAACACTTCTCCTGGATTACTCAGTGACTCTATCATTCTGGAAAGAATAACTACCTATTGGAAGCCTAGAGGCAATTGCCTTCTGTCACTACAGCTACCAGAACCTTTTAAGAAATATCTTGACATCCAACTAGATGAAACTATAAGCAAACAGTGGCTTTGCATTGAAAGAAAACAGTTTTCTTTTCTACTACAGGCAATATTCAAAACTCAGTGCAAAGTACTTGCATTATACAATTCCTAAAATTTTATATACTTCATGTTTGTATTTCATATAAAACCCTGCACATCACATAAATTAAGAAACACACTTTATACAACCTACAGGTAGGATTATTATATGCAGTTATCACTGGATTTTAATCTAGGCCAATTACCAAGAAAACCCATAACTTTTGACTAGTAAAGCAGAAATAAGCTTGAGATGATATAATAGAAATTAATATCTACCTTTGAAAGAAGGAGAAAGAGTACAAAATGTCTTTTAACTGTTTGTATGTTTTCAAAATGCTTTACTAAAAGGAAATAAATACATCAGAGGTCCACAAAAAAGCACACTCACTGAGAACTTAAAATTCCGTTCAGCAGTTCTGAACAGTCTCCAATACAAAACTTGCTATGACCAGTTACTGAGTCTTCAAAAAGCAAGACAAGAACACCTCAGACACCTTAGACATCTCCGTTGGGTAAAAAGTCAGCATTCTTCTAATGTAGAATATGTGCTCTGCATTAATAAAATGCTAAGAAAGCATCATTTTATTAGGTATTTTGGTATTATTATGGAAGAACCCAAATATCAATCTCTACCGTTCAAAATAACATAATTTTAAAAATGATTTCAAAATGTTTCCCACGTGCAAACACGTTATTCCAAAACACGAGTATTGAAAAACTGACACTTTGAGAGGGTAAATGGATTTTTTCAACCACGTAAGAAGGCAGTACCTACAAAATCTTGCCTTTTTAAAAATTCTGTTCACTTCAAAAGGAGTTCTTTTCAGACAATTAATAAAGTCAGTTGTAAAAGCAAGGTGTCAGTTTCAAAACACCACACATGCTACTACAAAAACACTTCTTGGCAACATCAGGATTCTATGAAGGAGCTGGCTAAGAATGGAGGGTCTTTAGAGAGGAAGAATTCTAAATAGGTAATAACTTTCTCTAAGGGAACACTACCACGAAGTCATTCACCCTCCAAAAAGCTTTGAGAAATTTCTTCAGCTAAAAGAAGTATGAAAAAGCAAGGGCCCTGCAGGAAGTAAATATTCTTGAACGGCAAGATGCCATTCCATTTCCTTGCATAGGTTTGCTTCCATAGAGCAATGGCTTCATAAGCAAATCCTCACTGCACTGTACAACAGATTGTATACACTGCACATGTATAACACTGTCCTCCTGTGAAACAGAAATAAATGACTGCATCCTGTTAAGTGAAAACCATCAGTTAGGAGAAAACACTGGGATTTTTACCTCCGGTATACTTACACCCTAGTTTAACTTACACAAAGAGGAACTCTGAATCAAAGTATCATATCAGGTGTGAGAATGTCACTCAGTATGGTGAAAGAAAAACAGCTTTCTAGTTATAGGGTAGTTCAAACAGACACGAATCCACTTGGTGACTTGGACAAATTTTCTTTTAAATCATGTAAAAAAAAGTACTGTGAACACTCAGGAAAAAAATATCACCCCAATAGTTTTAAATATGTAACAGAGGTAAAGAAATGGCAAGACCAGCCAGAATTATCCCTGCAGATTGTCAGGTTTAAAAAATAGTAGATGACTCCACCACCCACCTCATCAATACTTTTTACACTGAACGAGGATGTAAGCAGAGGCAGCCACACTGTGTGTACGCTGTGTTTGCTGACTAGAAGAAACAGAAGGCCATTGCATTTTGATGTTTCTTATACAATAAGAGTACTTCAGAACGTTTGGAAGTAAGACTTTTTTGCAAAGGGTTCATCTATGTTCAGTTTTATTTATTTATTTATTAATCTGTGTGGGAAAGACAGAGTCTACAATAAAATTAACTTCTCTAAATAGTATTTTTTTTTTCTTGAACAGTTCTTCAATAGAAGAGGCTCTGCTATCTGTTCTAGCACAAAGGCTCTTCCTCACCAACACCATCACATCTTCCCAGCCTCCAGTCTTTTCAATATAAAAGACAAAACCAATAATCAGACCCCAAGGAAAATTTCATTGTTAAAAATCTTACCATGATTACAGAAGAATCACTAAGATCACTAAGAAGTACTTATTGAAGCTGAATGACAATATTATATTTTTGTAATTTACTGAATGGCTTGAAGTGGGATACACTAAAAACCCCAAATATAAAAACCACACAGACTCAAAAATTCTCATACTCTTCTAGAGCACATCATAAAGGCAAATAATTGATTAAGCCAATTTCAAACTCAGCCAATTCAGTCAATTTAAGAAACAGGAAAAGAAATGAGAATGTGAGTTTTGATAAAGCAGCTGACATCTGCTTCAGGAATGGCAAAACTGTGTGTAAGGAAACAAAATTAACTTCATTCCTCAAAATAGCCTACTGCTATCAGACAGGTAGATCATAATGAACAACACATAAAGCCTCCTAGATGGAAGGAATACAGGATTTTATGAAAAAGTAGTATCTCCCCCTAGCACACCTTTAATTTGTGAAAACTGGAAAGGGGTATGTGTGCTACAGAGAGATATCGACTTTAAAGTTGATAAACTATTTTTTAAAAAAAAGAAAAAAATACTGTCTTGTCAGTAACTATTAACTATTTTATTGAGTTTTTACAGATTGGACATACTTTTCACTAAATTTGGATGACTATAATGATCCTTCCACTGATCTCACCACAGCTTTATGTCAAATTTAGTTTTAGCTACCTTAAACTACTAGATTTAGGGTGTGATCCCACTCTTGAATCACCCAAGCAGAGTTAGATAGCAAATTTCTTTCCAAGTTTAAGTTTACAAAAATAGAACATCAACTACATACAACTGTTTCTCCTGGGTAGGTCAAGTCTTAAAGGACAAAGCAGAAAAATTTGAAAGATGGATTTCAAATGAAAAACTGCATTGTCGGGAGTACATTTCAAGAAGATTCAAATTTCACTTCAAATAGAACTGTATCTTCACCTACAAGTTGGCTGAAAATTATAATCTCTCCTTTTCACATTCATCTTTCTTATTACAGCTTGTTTTTTCATTTCAAATGTTTCGCCATTGTAAACCAGACATTATTTGTGAGAGAACAGCAAAAACATACAAATTATTTACTTCTGATGGAGAACAGTTATCTTGAAACAAGTGCTTCCTCATATGTGCGTTGTTCTTGTACTTTGTTATTCCAGACACAAAACAATAATGGTTTACTTTTAAATTTCAAAATGTCATATTTTTAACATGCAATGCCTAGAAAACCTTGGGGGAAAAAGCATTGGAAAAAAAAAATCCCCATAACTGATCAGGAAGAATGTGAAGTGGCTCCCTAGCTAACCCTGCATGTGATCCCTTGGTTTGTTCTCACAGTGTTGTAACTGAACAGAATGAAGGATCATTACCTACGAGATGCACGGGGGGAAACCAAAACCAATTGTTGTTGCTAAATGAACTGTACTAAGAATACTATGATAATGATAGCAGTAACTTTTTTCTTCTTTAACATCAGATCAAGAGCATTCCATAACATGAATGCCACTGCTGTTCCCCATATATTTAAGTAATCTTACATTAAGAACAAAAGAATCATTGTGCTGTGTTAGACAAATGTTTCTTGAGCTCAGGCTCTCTCATAGTGGCAAACAGTAGACATCTCAGTAATATTAAGCCCAGCAACAAGTGATACTGCTAAGGAACACTATATCAGGATCCAATTTTTCAAAGCCCCCAAAGACCTGAAAAAGTATTTATCCTTATTTTCTCCAGTGAATCTTTCTTTCATCAAATTCTTAAACATAAAACACTAGTATCCACAGCATCATACCACAAGAAGCTACATTCTATACTGTTTGCCAAGAACCATCTCCATTTGTTTATGAGTATGCTAAATACTTCTTTCATTTGATGGTCCTTACTTCTGTAAAAGTAAGGCAGGGCAATGACCTTTCCAACACAGGGCACAGTCCCATAATACACAAGTTAGAGCAGAGCAGGTCAGGGTCAGCCCCAATCCAGTGATCTGTATCTTGCCCAGCTGGTCTTCACCATGGCCAGCCATACCAGGAGTGTCCTCATTTGCACATGCTTTCTATGATGCTGATCCAAGGAACTCTTTAATAGGCAACTATGAAAAACACTGGACATCAAAAGACTTCTATGGAGCTCGTACTGACTAATATTCTTGAGCACAGGGTTTTTTAAAATTTATTTTAATGTTCTATGAACAATCATATAATTTGCAGAAGAGGTTGCAGAATCCATTCTTAAAGCTGGGGCTCCAGCACTAGAAGCAGCGAGATCGCTTCCTGCATCATGCTATACTGTTTCCTGATGAAAAATCATCAGGAAACAGTATAGCAAATTGGCAGTCTGTAATAAAATGATTATAGTCCAAAAGAGCCAGGAGAACATAATTAGCATGCATGGTTGTTAATGCTGAACAAAAAGAATAATTATTTAAACACTAGAAATTACAATTCCTTTTATCGATTTATTTAAAATAGAACTTGCATCTTCTGTGATGTAAGAGAGGAAATTCTCACCTATGGGTCCCAAATATGCTTTACAAATTCAACAAATATAGAGACCAAATACATCAGGTGGAAGACTCATCTGGGAAAACCAAAGGATAATTAATCCTCAAAACCCATTATATGAAAAAGCAGAAACTTCATGAGACTCCAGATAGGTAGTGGGCTAGGCACCATGGTTAGGGTTCCTACCAAAAATTTCAAAGCAAAGCAACATGCATCACAGATGAAGCAGCATGTCTTAAAATGCCTTCTCCTTTGACTTATCTGCACTATGAATTTACTCTTGCTAACAGCATTATTACGGAAAGAACTGCAGGTGAGAAACCACGAGGTGAATACACTCTGACACAAGGTTACGTTCAGTCCACACATTTTATAATCAACTTCACCACATCACTTCCAAGCATATGAAGCAATATGAGTATTATATATATGAAATATGAAGCCTCTATTCCCCAGAAGGAAACTAGTCCATTCCATAGAATATTTCGAAGGCATTAACATTTTTCTCAGTCCTTCCAATATTCATCTCCATTCAGTAAGAAATGCTAGCTTACAGAGACAGGGAAAATAAAACCAAAAATATCCTGTTTGAATTGTAAAGTCAGGAAGAAAACTAGAGGAAGTATTTGACATCACCCAACAAAATCAGAAGTTTTCACTTAAACCAAAGCAGTATTCTGAGATTCAGATATTTAAGCAAATTTTCAGGAGGCATTTTAAAAAGCCAGTGCAGTGACTAGATTTTCTTTCCATGCATAACTTGTCAGCAGATAATATATTACAAGTGTTTGAGAGAGAATCTGACAGTTGAGTAGTAAAAACCCAGTAAGGTGGCACAAACAACATCAGAAGTAGTATCAGGGAAGTATCAGAATAAATTACAATGGAAGGAAGTATGAACCCCAAATTTACAATGAAAAAATATTTACAAGAGATGATTTTGCTTATACAGTGATATGTTTCCGAAATATTTGTATTCCTCAACATAAGACTTTTGCAAGTCTGATTATCTTTTTTGTCTAGATATTACGAAAAGTATAATAATTAGCTAGAAGAGTCTGCTTTGATTTTGATTTCTGATTAAGTAACTTGTGTTGTGACTTTTTATAAAAATTTTAGTGAAACTGGCCATCAGTCAGGCCTAGCAACAGTAACACGTTAATTGAAATTATCTAGCCTCTCACCTGTCAAGACCTTAAGCATGTGTTTAAAATTATGACTAGACAGCCACAAAGATATTACAGACACTGGGTTTAGTTTAGACAAATGAGTCAGTTCACCACTAGTGAAGTATTTTAAGAACTGGCAGTATAAAGATAATAGCTATAGCTATTTATTTGAACATCCTCCCTGTCATTGTCTAAGATCAGACCTTGTGAAGAAGAAAAAAAAATTAAATGAAAAATACAAGAAGTAAAAGATAACAGATCACCCAAGTATTTTAAGCAGAAGAGTTACAAAAGTAAGTGAAAGGAAACAGTTCAGAAAGCAGAAAATTATCACAAGACATAGAGAGCTCATGGACAAGAAAGGGGTAGAAATTTCACAGAAAAAAGGACAGAGTTTTCAAGCTAATTGTTTGCAGAATTGCTTTCAGAATTTGCAATGCCTAAGCAACTGCTCGTGAAATTTTTCAGGATAACTGACTGATTTTTGATTAGTTAAAAAGCTAAAGGAATTAAGTAAATGCCTCTTTCACCTAAAGAAGTGGAACAGTACATTTGGGAATATTTTTATTCTGGTTTAAGTGTTTTACAAGGACTGCTTTTTCCATCAAGAGCTACTAAATGCATATGAAAGGCTCCTGCCCTCACTAACAAGGTAGAGCATCTGCTGCTACAACAGAGATTCCTTTCCCTGCAGTGAAATTTTAAAGATTTCTTCTTCAAAAACAGCAAGATGACTAATTAGGAAACTTCTCAGTACAAATGCTAAACAGAAAATGTTTACTCTTCTACAATGGTTAACACTTCATTCCCAATAGGGTGTAAAAAAAACCCCTCAAAAACCCCAAAATCAAAACCAAAACTCAACCAAAAATCTGTTTAGCAAATGCATGATGGATCTTCTCTGCTGTGATTTTTAGCAACTAAGTTACACAACAAATCCATCCTGGAGTTTTGTTCCAGGCCCTGAACAGAACATCGTTTGCAAGAGGCAGCTGTTCAACATGACAGCTACCACAACATCCAAAGAAAGGCAATGAGCTACAGCTAAGATACACAATAAGGAGACATACGATGCTCACTGAAAACCCATGCAAAAAACTTGGACAGTGACTAGACTTGGAACCAAGCTGAGATCAAATCCACTTTAAAAATAGACAGTAATGCACAATTTGTGACTTTCCATATTTGTTACTCTAAAGAATCTAATAAAAAACCCTCTGAACTACAATGGCAGGACCACAAGTCAGTCAACACTTCGAGATATAACGTTCAGAATTTTCTCCTTGAAATGAGAACAACAAAATCATAGCAAGAG
>WEKY01054440.1:3958-31393 GCA_013390045.1 Picathartes gymnocephalus | reverse complement strand
ATGCATACCTCTTGGACTAAAAAGAGTTAAATAGTTCCTGAAGTTGTCTCTCAGAAATGTTGTAAAATGCTTCCGAAATACTGTGTAGAAAACATACTTTGTTAAAGGAATCCATCTCATTTCAGACACACAATGATGTCCCAGATTCTGTGTTTAGACCTTAAATGAATGTGTTGCTTTGAAGGAGTGCTGACTAGTTAAATTACCTCTTTGTTAAAAGGAAATTGATTTGTTCATTCATCTGAAAAAAATCAAGATCTCTTTGAAAGATCAGCGGGGTCACATTGTCTTTTACCTTTATGCGGAACAAAGCCAGCACGTAAGAATGCTTCCAGGAAACAATAAAAGTATGTGCGTGTTTCTTTCTGGTCCGGTAAGTTTGTGAACAATGCTTGTCAACTGTCTCGGGCAGTTGAATGTGCTTCCTTCACCTCCCACTTGAGAACATGGAAACAGATAGTCCTTTCTTGTAATCAGAGTATATTTTACAAAATTTCACCCATAGATGTGCATGCAATTAATACAGTACACTAAGCAGAGATGTAGTCTAGTCTTCAAAGTGTAGCTTGCTTAAGTGTAGGTAGGGAACTCTGAAAAAAATGCATATTCCTTGAAATGGTGTGCAGTGTTCTTTTCAGTGCTTTAAGTTATTTGGGTAATAATAGAGAAATTACAGTAAGTGTTGGTTATTTTATTAAGAACATGCAGCCTGTGGAACTATCACCAGTCTACATATAGAGCACTGGTCCTCTCAGTAGTATTGTTATGAGCCAAGGGTCAGTGGTAGTATGCTGTGATTGTTGCTTTCCTTTGACAGTGTCAAATACAGCATATTTTGTGACACTGGACATGGAAAAATTTAGATTTGTTTTGTCACCTTTTTACTTTATCTGAAATACATTGCTGATTATAAAACCAGTAGTTTTTATGTTTGAACGCACTGACTTTAGATATTCATTATTTCCAAATGAGACTGTGTGCTTTCAGAAAGGAACAGTGCTTGTTGTGCGCCATCTTATTGCAGATGCCTGACCTTGTGTAGCTATTCTTACATTTGAAAATTTACCTTGTAGGCCTCTTTCATATTTACAAGATCCAGTAAGAATATGACCCTACCAATTGATACTCTTGCACATGGAAAAGCTTCCTCAAACTGAGAAACTTCTATTTCAGGAAGATACTAAGGTTCTAAGGTTTCTAAATGTGTAAGGGTTTTTCAGATTTTACTGTAGAGTGTCCTGGTGAGCATCCCTGTGTTGCCATCCTGTTTAGTTTTGCTTTGTGGATGTGCCTTGGCAGACCGTAAGTTTTGTTTTCAATTCCATCAGTTTAACACCACTGGGAATGAAGTTGGCATTGAAGCTTTTGGCTGGCCATATTCTACCAGAAGTTCTCCAGAATGTTGGCTTTGGGCCCTCATGCAGTTTCAAACTTGTTTACTTGTGCTAAGCTGAGCAAACGTACTTCAAAAATACATCCTGGACTCAGTCAAGGCCAGGGCCCAGGCACATTGCACCCTCTATAGACTGGTCAGTCACGTTCCCCATGAGGTTTTCTGTAGCTCTTTATGTTGCCATCTTCATTCCTCATTTCATATTCTAGCAGTGCTCTGTACCACTACTGGTTGTCTTTACTCTCACTTTTTCTAGGCAGATCAATCTTACAGAAATACACAAATTCCTTCAGACTTTCTACCCCACTCAGTGTCAGTCTGTGAGTGCCATCTGTCCCTTCCTTTCTGAACTGTTACCTTGTAACTGTTGGTGGTGGTTTCTCTGTAGCTTTTTGTCTATTGAGACTGATTTCAGGGTGGACCCACATTTGTCTTAAGCAACAACCCAGCTCAAATCAGTTAATCTCACAGCTAAGCAAAGTGTGTTCAGATGTTTTCTGCAGAGAGGCTTCCTTCCCACTGGGCATGATGTGTGTGTCAGGGTAGGGAGAAACCAGAGAAGCAACACGGTGACTAAAGTGTGTTCAGATGCTGCCAGCATGGGAGGTGTTGCACTGGTTAAGAACATTACCAGTCTCTGGTTCATACTCTTTAGCTTATCACTGATGCTAAGTGTCCTGTAAGTCATCAGCTGCTGGTACCTCTTCATGCAGGTGCTGGGTGACATTTGTTCACTTCTGCTTGATGAAAAGGTGATGCTATCAGCATTGGCCTGTGATACAGAAGTCACTTTTATAGATCCTTAATAAACTGACAATCTTTTATGCACTGTACCTAAAGTGTACTGTTACTTTAGTCAGTGGAACAGTCTACAGTGAGCTTTTTATACTAAAACAGTGTGCTTGGGATTAAAATGCCAGAAGTATGTCTGTCTGTAGCTTGACTTATCTTATAAAATGTCAAGCATTTCTTTTTTTGCTTCTACCTCTTCTGATCTAGATAGAGAAGGTTTTAGCGTGCTAGTGTTGGTAGACTAGGTGCAAATCTTTTAGATTTTAGATTTGAGTAGTCTACATAATTTGCAGATTGAAGAGCTAGCCCTAAAAAAATTTCTGCAATATTTTATGCCTGGAACCAAAAAATACTATTAAGAAGAGTATCTTCACTTGGAGGGTGGTTGGGCACTGGAACTCCCAAGAGAAGTGTCCATGGCACCAAGCCTGTCAGAGCTGAAGAAACTTTTGAACAACACTCTCAGGTATATGGTGGGATCCTTGAGGTTGTCCTGTGCAGGGGTGGAAGTTGAACTTCAGTGATCCTTGTGAGTCCCTTCTAACTCAAGATGTTCTGTGATTCTGTGATTTCTCTTATATCACAGACTGAAGTACAGCAAATTAAATTATTAAGATTACTAAGGCCTTGACAGACAGTTGCATTGGGAACAACTCCGAAGTGTTATCTGAATTTACAGAACTTTGAGGGTTTTGTTGTTATTTTTAAAATAATTTTCTACAGACATGAGGCCCTGGAATGAATTTTGAAATGAATCTACAATTACAGTTGAGACTAATGGATATTCCAGAGCATAATTATAGAATGATAATTCTTTTGTTCCATCCTACTGAATTGCTGTTCACTAAAGCAATAAAAAAATGCAAAAAGGATACACCACAACAGATTGCTTCTTTTAACTTGTGCTGGTGGATTTTTTTTCCCCTACCTGCAGGAATGCAGTTTTTGTCCAGCTATCACAGTGTACTTTTGATTTGGATGCACAGTATCTTGTCTCTTGCCGTGTGTGTCCTACCCCACGGTGGATTTACCACATTTCATTTGAATGATGAATGCAAGTATTGTAGACAACACAATTAAAATTAATGTAGCAATTACTTTAGCTACATTTATGCAGACTTTTTTCTTAAACTGTTTCTAGTCTATGCTGCAGCTGCCCCAGTTGCATCCCTTTAAATGCATCAGTGCAAAGAAAACCAAAGCCATTCTTAAAATCCTTTTTTCTCCACAAACTACAATTGTGAAAGAAAGGTGTCTGAAAGGAAATTCTCCACCTGGATGAAAGTCTTTATTGCTGAGTCAGTAAGCCAAAGTCTCAAATTACTAAATTGAGCAATAACTTTAACCTTCAACTTGTGGATACATATGCCAGCATAAAGAGATTGTAACCTAAGTTGCTAGACTCTCTATCCCACAAGCATATAAATGAGGAAATAATTAATTCTCTCACTAGTTCACACTATGTTTTATTCAAGTCTACTCAACATTATTGCCACTTTTCAACCTTGGTATTTAAAGCGAAGAAATGTTATATTGGTGATCATTGTATGAAGGGTGGGATGTTGGCATAGCAATTTTTTTTTTGTTGTTCTGTATTTTGATGTGTAAAATTTAACAAGAATTTGATAATGTTAAGTTCCATTCACAAAGGTTTAAAGTGGCAGAGATGCTTTCATTATTTCCTGTGATGACTTAGAACTTTTGGCATGAATCTTAGCATATTTCAGTGTGTAAAAAAAACCCTAAACACCACCACTCTTTGCTATAACCAATTCTGAAGCTTTCCAAGTGCATTTGTTACTTCAAACTTTGCAGAAAAGTTCTCCCAGATACAGGTATCCAGAGAGAACAATTTTTAAGCAATTAAAATTTGACAGATCTTAAATCTTTACTATAAACATGTAAAAATTAGATTTAGCCTAACTTTTTCTGCTGCATCTAAATTACAGGCATCTGTGCCATCCATACGTAAAATAGGCATGCACATTTGAATGCTTCATTCTTAATTTTGTGTTCTTGGTAAAGTGAACCTTTTTTTTTACTTCGTGTAAAGGGGAGAGAGGGTCAGGGAGGAAGAGGAGCACTAACCAGGGTTTTTTCTGCTATTCCTGCCATTTCTGGGAGACAGCCAGTATTCTGAGAGTTCTTGAACATAAATTTTGACTTGCTTTATTTGTGGTAGTCTGTCCCAGAAGTGAGGATTAAAATTACCGACATCACAGTGTGTCACTCATCCTAAGCATACAGGTCACAAGGCTTTCTCCTAAACCGTGAAGTTGTTTGTGGTTCCCTTCTGCAAAAAATTATGATTTATAATGTAGGACAAACTGTGCAGAAATATTTTCAAAACTCAGCTTTTAAAAATGAGCTGTTTAACTGCAGTATCCAAAGCAAATAAAATAGCTACCTTTTGAGCTAACTGTGCTTGAACAGAAGATGCTTTTAGAATGCAGTTTCAAAGTATTTAATACTTTCATCAAAAGCCAGGTGCTTTTGAAAAACAAGTATTTTTTATATCTTTTTATCCTTTTTGTGTAACCAATTCCTTATCACTTGTCTTTTGAAGGGTTTAGAAGTCATGTAATGTACACTAATTTTAGTTAATGAATTTTATTTTAATAATATTAAAATGTAAGTATGAGGAGCTATGTAGTCTTACTTCTTTGAGCTTGGCTCACTTAGCTTTTCCACAAGAATGTTCTTATAGTTTACATGTCAAACTGCTTAAGAAGTAGTTTTTAAGCTACAAATTATACTTAAACTTTTTAAGGTTAAACTGTGGAATTACAAAGTATTACATTGTAAAAAAATGGCTGCAAATTCTTATTAGTTTAAATCCTGATCTTTGCTCATTATATAAACAGTAGGGTTGTTTGGTGCAAGAATTCTATAGCATTTTCTTCTCATAGTTAATCCTGAATATTTTTTTACTGGTTTTGATAGATTTTCTAAGCAGTGTAATGTAGTACAGTCTGTCTCCCTTTTTTTCATTCCCCAAGGTTTAATAACAGCTTCTGTATCAACACGTGCTAGTCCTACATTCAGTAAGAAATTCTGCTTCAATATTAAAGCAATTAAAACGTAAATTGAGAAAGATATGGCATCTCATGAAAGACTTGTATGTTCAGTATATGGTTCCTGAATGAGTGTTAGACGTACAATGTTTCAAAAATACTTACCTGATCCCCCTTGTACTATACTTTACTACTTTTTACAAATTTCTGGCAAGCACCATGGAAGTATTTCAAAGGAGGAACTCCTTCTAAAATCCTATGAAGTCATTGTCATTCTTCTTCAGACTCACTTCTATGATAATGCCCACAGAAAAATCAATAGTAATTGGACAGCTGGTGCAACTGCTCTCAGAATCTCCTTGCTTCCTTGCTCTACCCATGTCTTTCTTTATCCACTCTATTTTCATCTTGTACTCAATCATCAAGCTCCTGTGAGAGTGGTGTTTCTTTGTTAAAATTTTATAGAGCCGTGATACCAATGTGTTGCTAATAAGCCATAGCAATTACTGTTTGTTGCTAAAGCAGAGAAGTGTGATGGCCCTGATGGAGTGTATAAGAATCGTTCCTTAAACTTTACAGTGGATTTTGTAACCAGGTTTTGGGTTTTGTTAGGCTGGAACTTATATTTTGCAATAGAGTAATAAATATACTTCCAAAATTTGAATGAGATGGTTGATGTTTGGAATTGAGAAATAATATGGGATATGTTTTGCAGGCATTACATTTAGTTTTTCCTGTGTTCTTTGGTGTAAAATATTTGTGGTTATTATAAATGTTTTAAGATTATGCTAAAGGCTATGATACAGTCTTTCTGTTAGCCCAGAGCTTGAAGATTTAATGAATAGATCTGTCTACCAAAAAAAAAAAAATCTTGTATTTGTTCTGTAATATTCTATTCAAGTCTCATTTTATTTAGCTAAAATACTTGAAAATTGTCATGTTTGTATGGTCATTTCTTTTTTTTTAACTGTGATGTGGATATTAAAAAATAGCCTAAGGATTTTAAATGCTGAGTTTATACAAAGAGCATAGCAAGACCAGTGACACTGATACTGCACTTTGCCTATGTGAGCCCAGAAACTGCTGAAACTGCTGTAGCAACACCGGAGTTCAGCCCACAGGAGCTCTCCAGGTCTGTGAGGCTGACTGGCTGATAACCTTCCAGACCACATTCCTGACACCTGCTTCAGAGGAAATATATGTATTAAATGCTCTTCACCTCTGAAAACATGAAATGACACGCTGAAGTAGTGAACTAAGTTTCCTTTCCCTGCATGCCTGGTTCCAGCTTTTCTCGTTAACTTTCTGTTCTCTGAGAATGTAACAGGTTCGAAGCTCTTCATGGAAAGAAAACTACACTAAAAGGCATCAAACTAGGCCCCTTTCAGCCATTCTGAGATCCAGAATTTTGTTGCATCAGCTGATATTTTGTCCTTTTTCTCCTTCAGTTGAAGTAGAGGCTGCTTTGGTGGTGGATGCAGTGGGGCTGTTTGCTGAACATCAGATGAACTGACGATTGCAAATGGGGAGATCTTGAATATTTTACAGAAGGGCACTCATCGACTGCAGCAGCTTGAGAGAGGCAGCAGTTGTCACATCTTTGTTTCTTCTGGACTTCCAAACATGCTGGGAGACAACTGTTAGAGCCAGAGTACAGAGACAGCTTCTCCCTTGTCTTTCTGTGTTTCTGCTGATATGTTTAATTGCAATTCAGAAAAAAAAAATACTCCAGTATGGCCCACCAAATTTCCAAAGCATAAAAGGCTAATGCCTGTTGTAGTGTTAAAGATGAAAGACCTTGTGGGTGCTGTATGAAGGTGACAGACGTTAATATAGTTTATCATATCATGCATTTTAAGTAGAGAATTGTTAATTTCTGGGTTAATTTTGACTCTGTCATTTCACTCCTTGCATTCTTCTAGAGATCAGTTTCTTGCTAGCACATCAAATATAAGCTGTTTGCCATCACCTGGAGGGCCTTCATTGACTATCCCCATTCTATCATCTTTCATTTCATTTTGATAATGTGATGGCTATATTTACATTAGCCTTTGCTAAATTTTCAATACCTCTGCATTCATTCTTGGGTTTGTGTGGAGTTCACTTGTGTCTTTTCAAAGCCATATCATAGCTCTGTCTCATAATCCGTCCTAAAATTCTCCTTTTCCTTTGACTGAGATTCATTTCCTTTGGAGTCTGGTCCTTTCACACAACAATTTTTTTACTCTTTTTATTTCATTCAGCTTTCTATATCATGTCTGTGGACATGTCATTGGACACACACTGTAAGCTTTTTTAAAGAAAGCAGATGTCACTGCTTTTTTCAGTGACTTACACAGTACAGTCTGCATATTCCTAAGATTTCCAGATGGATGGTATGATAATGTACATAATAGTTCAAGCAATATGCCTGCATCTTTTATATTAGTAGTCTCTGGTAACAGTACAACATTCTAATGTATCCATACTGAATCAAAAGTAAATAAAGTTTATTTGGTGTACAAAAGAATTAATGATTTTTGCCTTTTCTGCACAAAAATGACTTGAGCTTTTTTTATTCACCCCACAGAGACCCTCACTTCTCCCATGCATTTCCATACCCCTGTCTAAATCCATTCAGATCTCATCTTCAACATCTCAGCAGAACCACCCTGTCCCAGATTTCTCTCAGATGCCTGCAGGCACCATCTTATCTCCTTCCACTCTCAGTGTTCTCGTTCATCCCTTCCCAGGTTTGTTTAATGTTCCAGTTTGGGCAAGAAGCAGCATGTTCTGCAGCTGATGGAAGCTATCTGTGTGCTAATTTCCAGAAATAAATGCATGGAAATTGGTGCTGTTACGTTCTAATTTCAAATGATTTGTGCTTTTCTTAGTGTTACAGGCATTAGCGGGATCTTCATTCTTGATTTCCATGATGATTCTGATATATTTTAGGCATTTATTCTCATCTAATTTAGTTTATAATCTTGAGAGCTACTGGTGGTAGATAGGGATTGACAGATAATATAATACCACAAACTAATCTTGTTAAACTTAAGTGAAAATCATTCTTTCAAGTTATTTTTGAGATCCTGTCTGTTGAATTTAATATGAACTGCTGGTTGACTGAAAAGAGTGCAGAACTTTTCTTGGGTTTGTGGACTAAAGGCTGAAACTACCCAGTTTTTATAGTAATCCAACTGGTTTTGCATCTGCAAACACATTAATTTACAGCACTGAGAGCTGTGATGTAGTAATGTGAACATGAAATTACTTTCTTGAAGAATATAAATATTATATCTGCATGGTATGTGAATGTTTATATTTTAAAATATATCAACAGAAAGATACAAAATGCTGCATAATCTATAGTGTGTTTGAAGAATCTAGGCTTTGGTTTGTGTACATAACTAGATATATGAAGGATGTCTGTTTGCTTTTGGATGAGTGCCTACTTGGTTCTTCTTTAGGAAATTTTGGTCTCAGGCAACATGTTTAGTACATGGAGTCAGCTGGTAAAACAGTGTCATTGTTACCTCACAACAGCTCAAAATAGGGTTATCTTACCAAAATTTCGTAGGAGAAAGGATGAAAATGGAGGCCACCAATGCCACCTCTCTCCTCCTTGTACAGACCTGACCACACTGATGAGATTAGCTGATGAGATAACTGATGACAACAACTCTGGGGTAACAAAAGTGTGTCACTGCAGCTGTTCACCAGGTTTCTTCAAATCCATTTAGTGTGAATTTTATCCACATCCTGATTCCCTGGGATTTTCTGCACCTCTAGACCCCTTGGATTCCTCTGTTTCGTCTGTTTACAAGGATGGAGGGACACCAGTAACTGTATTGGAAAGTCAATGTAGGAATAGTAACTTTGAGATAGTCCCAACAAGTTGAATATAAGATCCTGGACAGCTCCTGTCTAATTTTATGTGCACAATGTAGTTAGTCTCAATCCCCTAACCTGCTGTGCCTGGCATATTTGGATCCCTGTGTGTGCTTTGTGGGGTGAAAGGTCTGGCATGGAGCAGTCTGGATGGGATGACTCATGCACAAAAGAGACCTCCTGGAAGGTTCACTGTGCTACCAGCCACAGCCAGTGCTGACTCCCCTGTCTGTCCCCTGACATAAACCAACATGTGCTCATTCCAGCTGCACATCCAGATAAACTCCTGCTGTCCCGTGTCATGAGCAGAGATGCTCTGTCTGCCCTGTCTTTATGCAGCTCAATCTGCCGTCTGTCTCTGTCAGGTTAAGGTGAGAGGCTGGGGAGCACAGCAGCTGGAAAGTACTGTGAAGTACTGTAAGGTGCAGTTGGTTTGTGCTGGTACAAATGCCAGGTTTTGTATGGACCTATTCATTGTAGATCTAAGTGTAAGGGGTTAGGTGTTTACACAAGTCTGCTTAGCAGAACTGGTAAGATGGCGTCATGGTAATTCCTATGTTCATGGGCATTCATCTTACTGGCACAGAAGGGTGCTGTGTACACCCACCTACACAAGAACAGCTGCTTGAAGCATATTTTAACATGATTTGCTTTAATTAAAAGTTAAGCTGATGTCTGCTTTATTGCATGTTTTTGAAGAATTTTTCTTCCTTGTGTAAGAATTTTGCTTTAGATCTACTCTGTTTTTGAAGTCATGTCTAATTTTTAATTAATTTCTGATTCATGGAAATTCAGTGTTCGTGCCAGTCTTCTACTATACGTTGATATTAGCCATTTCTTTTCCATATGTTTAAAGAGTATGGGTACTGATGATATTTGCAGAGGGAGGGAAATGGCACAATTTATCAGGGAAATGATCTCTGAAGAATTGGGAATTTGTGTGCATTTACCTAGAAAGACTTCAGTAATTCATGAGGAGAGTTTACAGGCCCTATGTACTTCTTCGCCTGTCTATTTACAGTGCTGTAGCTCTGCATTAATTAATCTAGGAAAAAGTGTTTTGCAGAATAACTGTATTATTGTTTGTCTTTTTTAGGCTGTGAAGCATGTTACAGAGCTGTACAACAAGTGGATGAAGGGGAAAGGAAGAAGTGCCATTGATAGCTAGGATAGCAACATGGGAAATACAACCACCAAATTCCGCAAAGCTCTTATAAATGGAGATGAAAACTTGGCCTGCCAAATCTATGAGAGCAACCCTCAACTAAAAGAAACTCTTGACCCAAATACTTCTTATGGAGAAACATACCAGCACAATACTCCGCTCCATTATGCTGCTAGGCATGGAATGAATCGTATCCTGGGGTAAGTTGCATTTGAAATTTGGCTTGCGTGTGAAAAGCTGACCTAGCAAATGCGAGAGTGTCAGCTAGGTTATAAACACCTGATGTATGTGTGCATAGGTGTACATATAAATGTGCATTTGTATATGTGTGTGGCACAGACAGAATTTGTAACAAGTTCGAGTAGTAATAGAAAACATGCAAATTAGTCTATAATCACAGGCTGATATAACAGTCTTTAATTTTATTTCAGTATCTGTTCCTTTCTTGTAATGTTAGTCTTAGGCAGTTTTAGCTTCCTTCCTGAAGATTCCTATACTCTAATTCTTTGAAAATAGTGATTGTTCCACCATTCTTAATATGTTTTCCTGTCTTTAAATAATCTGTTTGCAAAGCTGTGTGGATACTTCAGTGAGTGTAACTACTTCTAGATGGTACAATATGTATTTATTCTTGTGTTATTTAGGCAGCTTTTATTTTTTGTGTTGGACAGTAACAGTGAACATTAATATCTTGATAATAAGTAAGTTTATTATTGCTGCAGTCAACATGGACAGCAATCCCTAATATTAGCTATTTCCATTCTTCTGTGTTTTTGTCAGTGCTCCAAGATCAATTAAAGATTAACATCTTACCCATGTCCAGACATTGCAGACACAAGCTGTTCTCATCTGGTATTTTGTGAAGGTAGTACCAGGCAGATATTGCTAAACCTCTTTTTCAGTAAGCACTGTTAGAGAGAATTTCATTAATATCCTCTTCATATTAGGAAACAGAACAGAAATAAATACTAAACTGTGTTATTGGTTATATTGTTTTCATCTGTGTTTATGTCTAAACGGCCTTTAGTATTCATAAGGTTTGTTTTGTACCTCATATGCTGTAACTTTTCTGCTTTCTGGCCTCTCACCATAGTTTTTTCCTCAGTGTTTTAGATTAATCTTACTGGTTTTTTACTTTATAATTTCTCCTTTACCTCAATTTTGCTAAATATTTTTCTCTTCTTCCTCATGTATTTTGTATTTTTCTTTTTAATTTGATGTTTTCATTTCATCACTTTTTATTTTTTCCCCCATTCCTGATTCTTGAATTATAGAAAAGAGTTAACTAAAATGAATTTAAAATAATGTCCAGTTTTTACTTACACTTTCCTTATGATCTTTTTTCCCTCTGAGATTTTCAGGTTATTTCTCTCAAGAAGATAGCTCTTAAGAAATTACAACCTCATTGAGACAACAAAGACATATGAACTTGCACATATGAAAAGAAATAGTCATAATTACTGACTTCTGAGCAGTGCATTAGTTAATTCATATTGCAACATTATGATGGGATCTCAAATAAGTGCTTTGTATTTATAAAAAAAAGTAATTTAGAAATGCCATTTTGCTGCTAGCTAAATAAGACCTTCAACATCTAAGTCCCACAGGACAACTCTTTTTTTCACACATTACAAACAAATGATCAAAAGAATCATTCTTTTTCCTTGTTTGAGTCTAGGGTTTGTAATACATTTTTTGTCCCTAAACATAGGGAAGGTGCCTTATCTGCTGGAGTCTGGTTCTGAAAACCCAGACTGTTAGAATTGTAGCAGTTGTGAGGTGTAATTTACTGAAGTTTTTTTGCTATTAACTTTCTGATGTTTTTCTAAGGGCTTCTCTTTAAGATATGCTGCACATAAATGTAGCCTTTTTGTCTAAACAAAGTAGTAGAAGTGAATATAAGCCTTACAGTGTGTCTCTTTGCCAAGTTGGTAGCAGAAAGGGCACAAGTGCTTTGGAGTTAAGCCTCTTCTTTTTGATGCAGAAAGTCCTGGATATGACAGGGGTTAAATGAGTCAATTATTAAAAGGAATGCTTTGATTTACTGATAAAGTTCAGTACCAAAAAATAAATTAATTTTAATCTCTTCATATTTTGAGAGAAATTTACAATTATGAGATGTCCATAGTAGTATAATATTTTATGTTTATCTCTTCATAAAGCATTTTAAATATTGGGGAATCTGTAGCAACACTAACTACAAGCTTTAGCATTTACTTGCATATATATAATATAATTCAATTTTTCTCTATAGGCTGAGATTTGTTTTATTGTAGGTGGATATGAACTGGCATGTGTTTACAGTTTACTGTGTGAGCTTTTCTCAAAATAGAGTAGTGTGATGCAGTTGTTGGTACACCTTTTGCATTACAGAATGCATTGAGAGAGATATTCTGGGGTGTTTAGAAATATCCTATCTGGCAATGCTGAGGCAAAGGGACAAATTCCCTGTTTGCACATCTGTGGCTGATGTGACTGTCCAAAGGCATGGTGAAAGCACAGGCAGCGAGGTTGCAGTGAAAGGGAGTTGGGGACATCCTGCTGCAGTGATGTCAGATGGGAAGATCAAGAAACTGGAGAAGAGGTGAAAGGGTCGCAAAGCAAAACTCCCAACCTGGACAAACTTGGTTTAATCCAGTATGAAGTCTACTGGCAGAAACTTAAGCCAACAAAAATTTTTCAATGATTTCAAGCTGCACAGTTGTTATGTAGCAAGTACAGATACAGTACAGTCATCTGACTGCTGCACTTTTCATCCAGCATTTACAGCCCAGAAACAGTATCAAGATGTAAAAATTTTTAAATTTGCTGTTAATTTCTTTTTACAAGATTCAGCAAGAATTTGTTAAAATGGTAGGATTGTTTCTTGATTATTTTAATGAGTATCATAGAAAACTTTAGGATACTAGGAATGTTGAAATAAAAAACAGAACATAGTCAACATTCCATTAATGTATAACTTGGTCTGCAGCCCTGAATAATGTTTACCTGGCATACCAGTTTGTTTTAACATAGCATTTAATATTTAAAAACAAAAAATTGCTGACTACAGCTGTTTAGCACAAACAAGAATTTTCAAAGACTTGATCTCAGGCCACTAAGCTCATCAAGAGAGAGGAGCCCATGCTCCAAGGCTGTCACAGGATAACCCTCAGCCTCCAGCTGTGACACCTGTCAGAAGGAGTTGACAGAAGGGCATTGTGCTGGGTTCATGGGACAAGGTTTTGGTAGCAGTGGGCTGTGGGGATGGCATCTGTGAGAAGAGATCAGTGTGCTCCACCCCAGGCACAACTGGCTTCTGCTAGCTCCAAACCAGCCCCACCACTGCCCAAAGCTGAGACTGTCAGGGCTGCTGGTGGTACCTCTGTGATTACACACTTAGGAAAGGATGAAAAATGCTCCATAGCATCTGTGAGAGAGGAGTGAAAAAAATGTGTGAGGGAAACAGCCCTGCAGAGACACCAATCCAAAGAAGGAGGGGGAAGAGGTTCTCCAGGTGCTGGAGCAGAGATTCCCATGCAGCCCGTGGTGCAGACTGTGGTGAGGCAGGATGTCCTCCCACAGCCCCTGGACATCCATGTAGTGCAGAGATCTCCCCCAGTTCCCACACCAGAACAGGTGGATGTGCCCTGAAGGAGCCTGCAGCCCATGGAGAGCCTCAGTAGCTCAGGCTCCTGGCAGGAGCTGCACAGCCTATGGAGAGGAGCCCATGCAGAAGCAGGATTTCTGGCAGGACCTGTGACCCTGTGGGGGACCCACACTGCAGCTATGTGTTTCTGAAGAACTGTACCCTGTGGAAGAGCCCACACTGGAGCAGTTCATGAAGCACCCATATATGGGTTTTGAGAGCTTTATACAACATGCTCACTGGTCTTATTTCACTACAAACATTTATCATGTTTCCCTATGAATGAAGGTCTTGACAGAAGATTCATATTCAAGAAGATAGTTTCAATTTCACTCCGTAAATGTATATAAAAATATTACAGACAAAGCACACTGGAAACATGTTTTCTTTAGAAATTGCAGTCTTCAGATGATAAAGCATATCTGATGCCCTCAGGCCTTTTTTTTTTTTTTTTGCCTAAGGTACATTTTAGACCATCTGACTGCTTAATCTGCTTTGAAAAAATTGCTGTCAGTGTGGGAAGTTACTTACTAGGGTCTGGCTGTTGGTGAACCACTCCTGAGCTATGACAAGAAAACAGACTTGCCAGAGGCTTGGTTGAGATGGAGTGACTGGAAATCACAAGGACTTGCTTGATGTTGAAAGGAAAAAAAACCCCTTAGATAAACCGTCATTTTGCAATATATGTGGTGTGACTTTCAGTTTTGCAGCTTTGCTGGGAAGCCTTTTGGATCAGTGACAAATTTTCCTCATTGTGTGTTTCATACTGCTACATCTGAGCACTCTGTGAGTATTCAAGCCAAAAGTGGATTGTTGTAGCAGTTGCTGCTGGTCCTGGCCTGCAGAGGGGGGAGGAGGAGGTGGCAGAAACGTGGAACTGTGGGGAGACAGGACAGGTTTGTGAAACTGATTTTTTTCGAGAACAATAAAAGCAAGACTTTCTTGTTACAGAGATTCTGGAAGTTGAGGTGATTGCTAATCTAAACTAAAGAAAAAAAATCAAACCCAAACCCACTTCTTTTAACATTCTTGATTTCTGCCATTCAGTAATAGTGGTAAAGCAACTCTGGCAATGAAGGCATAGCTGAGCTAGTCAGAGAGAAACATTGGGAAATGTGCCTGGGATTTGTTTATACGAAGTATCTCTTGTTTCATTGCTACGATTTGGGAAGTATTTTTCACTTCAGAAGGATGTGAGAACATCAAAATTGTGGTGGTTTTTTCTAGGCTGAAATAAATATGCATCTCTTGGAATTTCAGCTACAGTCCCCTTCTGGCTGTTTAAGAGGTTTCAATAAGGACTAGTCTAAGAAATTGTAATGCAATAAAAAAAAGTGTGTTGATATTAGCAGTATGTTATGGAGGGTGAATTTGCCAGAAATCTTGTTGACCTCACAGGGTATGTTGCATTTGTCACAGCACATTCAGGAATGTTTCTTCCCATGCCACGTTTTGTTGGCTTTTAATCCACTTGCAGTCATGTTGAAAATTAGTTTTGGATGATTTTAAGAGATATGTGTGTAGACTGTTTTTCAGAACAAGATTTGTCTGAAGTTGGGAGCATACTAGAGGATTTTTATGCTGCAAAAATACATGTTAAGGAAAAGCTTTGAAGAAAACCCTGTTAACTTTGCAGATCATCTGGCTTTAGAGAAGTGCTGTAGTTGCTTGTTTTCTGATAAAGTTGAAGCTGCTCTTAATTTTAGATATTGTTTCTTCTGGAGATGAAAATCAAAAAGAAGCTATTTCACTGTTTAGACAGATGGAAGTTCCGTAAATATTTAAACTTTGAGATCCAAATAGACTTAAATCATTCATGCTGAAATCTTCAGAAAGGTGCTACAAATCATATTTTTTCTTTATCAAATTTCTGAACATCTACTCAATGCTTTGAGAGTAAGTCTGATGTTCCTTTTTAAATTGCTTTCCTTACAGTACTTCTGATATAAATGTGAGCAAAAGAAAAATCATAAGGTTAATAGCAGCTCTTTGTCTAATAAGGGCAAATGGGAAAAATGTGGAGTTGTTAACCAAAACTACAGGATCCCCGCGTAAGGAAATTTGTATCAAATGTATGGATGTTTTCAAGCAGGTGGTTCAGAAATCTCCTTCAGGAGTCTTTTTTTTTCCCTTTTTTTTTTTCTTCATGGTAATTCTTTGAATTATTACATTTGCTTGGTGTTTTCCAGTCAATTTTAAAGCTCATTTCGAAAAAAAATTATCAAGACATAATAGTTGCCTAAGCTTCTTTCCTAAAAGTAGTTTTTAAAGTTTTGGCTTCTGATTTTAATATAAAAAGTAACCACCTAACTATATTGCCTTTCTTCCACATAACAAAATAATTCTGTTCTGCTTTAACAACTTAAAATATATGATACATTAATTCATTTGAATAATTTATTAGAATGTCATTGTCTAGATCATTCACTTTGAACAAGAAAAAGCAAGCTTGTTTTTAATTATCAACAATTATATAGATAAATATTTCAAATATGCTCCTATTTACGATTAATTTTTATACATAAGAATAAGTATGTCTCCACTGGAATTAGTCATACTAGGTCTCATTATAGTCTATATAGACATAGATAATAAATCTAGTTAGAATAATTAGTGAAGGCAACAGCACAATTCATGTATTGTGAAAGTGACCATAAAGTATTTTAAATTAAATATGTGCCAGAAGTGTCTGTTTCTCCTCATTGATTTTAAAGGGAATTTAAGAGTATTGGATCAGCTGTAGTTATCTGCACTCAGAGCTGAGAAGATGACTCTCATCCTACGTTATACTAATTATGTAAAATTGATTAGCAAGCACCTGCAAAGTTGTAAATTGAACATTTTGACAGTTTTACAATATGAGACATGAATGCTACTCGTGGGAGATACTGCTTGTGGTGTAGTGTTAGATGTTTTCCTTCCATGGTGTGTGGTTAATGATCTGTGCAGTGTTTGGATCTGTCCAAGTAGGAGCATTGGTGTTTATCCAATTGCTTTGTTGTCATTGCAGTTTTTAGATTAGATTAGTTATTTTGTGTGGTTGTGAGTCTTGGTCACCTTTCAAATTCCTTGGAATATGAAATACTGAAGGGAGCTCTTGATTAGATATAGGAGAATAATATATGAAGAACATGACCTCACAGGGCTTTGTGGGCATGTTTCTAAAGAAGTAATAGGACCAAGTGAATTGAAGTGCCCCTGATTTCAGTAGCAGAGCGACTGACTGGATGGTAGAAAATAGTAATTTATAAGGTCATTTTCATCACAGTCAGTCTAAAAAGCAGTCAAGCTGATGGACAAACAGTAAAAATAGGAAGTCTTTAAAAGTGATCTAGTTCTTACTGTGACTAAATCCTGGAGAAAACTGCCGAAGACAGAAAGCAGAGGGAACGCTTAGAGGAGCAGCTACAGATGTCAAGTAGCAGCAGTAGCATTTGCTACGTTGCTCAAAGGCTGCCACCCAGTTGGGCACTGTGTTCTAAAGTACACATAAGGCAGGCTGAAAAACTCAGACCCTTATCTGGCTGACTTGCTTGTTTTTCTTTCCCTAAAGCTCAAAATCTCAGTTAAAATCAGTTCTCACTGAATAGGCGTGTGTGGCCTCCCACAGTATCTTCCCTGGTGTTCCTCATGACTTCCTCACAAAATACAAAACAGGGGGTAGACTTTATCCTAATCAAAGGCTGACCTACAAGCAAAGATCAGAAGCCAGTCAGCTGCTGTGTTTTCAGTGCTGAAAGCTGACTTTTTTTCTATCTGACTTCTGGTTATTTTAACCTTAGTAGGTTAAAGGTACATCATGCTTGTGAGTTTGTTGCTCACAGCACAGCCTTTGCTCTCCAGTTACAGCTGCCACTCTTGAGTGTGTTGAGTTATTGCTTCTTCTTGCTACTAGGTTTTTTTGCACCCCGAGAAAATTATTCTAATTTTACTTTCCTTGGTGGAAATCAGACATTGCAGAGTAAGACTGCTTTGTTAGTGATGGGTGAGAAGAGATCTATTAATGCAGTACACTATTAAAGGTTTCTTATTCTGTGTTGTCTACTCTCCTTAGTAGAGCTCTCGTGAACATTTTACCACAGGCAAAGTAAAATTTTATTTGGGTTATAGAGGAGTACAGCCTTCGTCCCTGCCAACCAGAATGACCACATCTTTATTTCAACTAATTTTGTTGCCAGGTAGAGTTTGTGACTCCATTGAGTTGATTGGTAAATACTGAATCATTGTGCCAAGTGGCTTCACTTCACCCTGGGGTTAGAGGCACATGTGGCTTCCTTACCAGAGAGATCTGTTGACTCAAATTTTTCAGAAATAACTCATTAATTTTTGTACCTAAATGTGAAATCCAAGCAAAATATTCAGTGACATTGTGTAAAGACCAAGTTTTCCTTTTGGCCAAGGTACAGATTATTGATGATTTGATTTTTTTAAATTTGCACCTTTTTTTTTTCAATTTAATGTAATAGTTACATCATTGGGGCATTTAAAGAAAATAAAAATTAGTGTCATTAAAGATAAAGCGACATACAAATTGAAAACATTTTTATGGAGGGAGAGATAAAGATGAGACAATTTCTGTAATACATTTGTAGTTTTTAAGAAACAGAAATGATGCAAAGCTTGATACTACTCACTGTGTAATTTCTTCATTATTGCTATATAAATAATATCAACACTAGATATCATGCACTGCCAGGTGATTTACAAACTGATACACAGATAGTTGTCCCATGCAGAAATACAAATCTGTGTGTTTAAAAGGTGACAATGAACACATTCATTGGTAGTTTCATGTTTATGTCGTCTCACATTTATTTGAAACCAATCTAAAAATAATAGTCAACAGTTACGTGAGAAGAGAATTCAGTGTGGAAGGTCTCAGAAAAAATCTGTGTTCAAAGAAAAGACTTGGAAACAAGGCTGGAAGGATGACAGCTATGTTTGAGAATTGGTTCTAGCTGTCAAGAGATGTATATAAGAAAGGGCCAGAGACAGAGATGCAAATCACACAGATTCTGCTTTACAGAGGACTGTCACAAAAGCTGCTGGTAAGTAGTCAGCTTCAGTGCAGGCCATTTCTGATTTGGCACTCTGCTCTATTTCTTTTGAAATCCCATTCAGAATATTGAAATAAAAGCCAAAAGAGGCATGGGATCTTGGAAACAGTATTCCTGCCTGTCCAAGGGAATGCCAAACTTAAGTAACTCTTAAATAAAAACAATAGTGTTCTGGTTACAAGAAACTTACAGATGTAATTGATACATTTTTGCATCAGGAGTTGTTTAATCTCTGTTTTGGTGCTGCTGTTCCTCCTACAGGCATAGGAACCATATAAAAAGCATAATTTTTCTTTGGCCTGTGGTATAACAAATGTAAGGATTAATGTAAGAAATGCTTTGGCATCTTAGTGAAACAGAGAAGAAACTTTTAAGTACTAATAAATAACTTTCTAGCACTGTATAATGCATAAAAATACCAATAATTATATTTACTAGATGTAGCTTTCAATGTCAGGTAAAAAAGAATACTCTTCACAAAATTATTTAAAACAGTAATGACTAAAATGATTTCTTCAAGTGCTTACTAGTACACTGTGGTTGTTTTCTTATAGTATATTTGGGAAAAAAGTACTTTTAGTAAAATATTCGTAGTTATTCAAGGTTGGATGCATCAGTATTGGCCTACTGTGTTGGAAGCTGAATGATTCGATGATTGTATGAATTAATTTATTGCAAACGAGTTTTAAATTACTGGGTAGCATGGCTTGACTTTTTTGTATGTTGTTGTAACTCATGGCTTACCCATACTTCTCTTAATGCTCTTAAAATACTGCTATTAATACTCTTTAAGCTGTGAGCTTTAGGTTTATGCCTGCACTGGAGTCTGCAGTGTAACTTTCTTTAGCAACCTGTACTTACAAGGGCTGTCTAACCCAAGAGTAGACGGGATGTTGTGAAAGGGAATCCTGTGCAGTTTACCCTGTTGCTGCAGCTCATCTTTTTCTAGTGCCTTACTTGTCTTGCTTAAAGCAATGATGCAATTTTCAGTGTGCTTTATACAGTATGCGTAAGTGCTTTGCTTTCAAAAATTGTTACTTTCACTGTCTTAGAGCGTATTCAGACATGCTTTAGCCTCCAGCTTTTATCATTTCATTTTACACCAGTTTTTAATTTTGGTTTTATTTTCCACACATGGGTACATTTTTGTATGCTTTTTTATGCATACATATATAGCATAGAATCACAAAATGGTTTGGGTTGGAAGAGACCTTAAAGATCATCTGGTTCCAACAATGTGTATGTATACATAGCTAAAATATGTACAGCATTTGTTTAGAGAGAGAAAGAAACTAAATATGGTGGGTTTCATGCCCCAAACATTAAAGGTTTTATTAAAACCTGAAGAAATAGTTGTGTTGTTAGTTTCCCAAAGTGAGGACATGTTCCAGTTGTTTATTATTCAAGTTCCCGGCCTTGTGATCTTGAGTTTCTTGCTGCTTTTATGCAAATACAGATAGTAGTAGGTGTGAATGTTACAGCCCTTTCCTTTTTGTCACTTTTTCAACACTTTTATGATGCTTTTGTCACTTCGAGTTTGGATTCTGCAAAGTGGTACAGATTGAAGCAAAATCTGGAAACTGCAACTAGAGTAAAGTCTGTCTGCCATGTGGTTAAGTGATATTTCCCATAGGCAGTGCATATTTTCACTCTATCAGTACATTTCCAGGCAAAATTTAGCTTCTTATACCTCTGAAGTTGTGAGCCAAATTGCACAGATCTACAGCACTGCTCTGTGAAAGTCTTATGCACCAAATACCACTGTTAAAAATGGAGCCTTGTTGAGTAATGAATTTGTGGATATAAAATGTATTAATTTGCCTTTTTTTGGATGCTGGTCATCTCTCAACTTTAAGTAATGGGTTTGGCTGGGCTTTTCAGGATTGGTTAACCTCCCCTTATGCTGAAGAGCTGATCATATCCAAGTACCTCTATAGAATCCATCTTCTTGTCCCCATCTTCTTCTGTCTCTCCTTCCCATTTCCTTCTTTCTGTCTCTGACTTTCCCACCTTCCTTCCTCTCCTTTCTTTCTGTATCTAGGTTCATACTACATAAAACTAATTCAGGCAAGCAAATTCACTTTGGATAGTGTTTGATATTGGTTAGTCTTACCATTTAATGTAATTGGCTCTGAAGCATTTCGCCTGTGTAGCTAAATCCCTTCCCTCTGAAAACAAACAAAAAACCTCAAGCAAACAAAATATGCTGTCACTTTTTAAAAAAATATCTTTAATCTCAAGTTTGGTGTATTCCTCTTTCCTAACAAATGCATCTGTCATGTCAGCTATCATGGAATGAAAGAGAGATTTCTCTAAGAAACATTTTTGCTGCCGAAATAGGGCAACATAGAGGAGACTGTTTTGTGTTTTCCTCTGAATACTTTGTTGCTACATATTTAAAAGAATGGTGTTTTAATAATATTTTAAATTCAAACCACTCAGAGATTTTCAGGAGGAAGACAGGAAAGAAATCCAACTGACCAAACAGCTACCAAGACATTCTTCCATTACTGGACCAGATCCTCTGTGCCTAGTTTTTTCTACTGAACTACTTGTCCAGACTATTTTCAGTAATATCTGGAATTTAAATTCCCGTCCACCCTGTACAGCCTCTTCCTTTATTAATAAAATAGTTTCAGGATTATTCTTTGTCCTGAACAAAGCATGGGTGAGCTTTGAGAGAGAGAAAGGCGGAATGTATTCAGGGACAACAGAAAGAGGAGATGGCATTTAGAATTCTAACAATAGCATAAGGCCATAACTGAGATAAATAACTTTTTTTTTTCTGTCAGATTGGGTAAGTTTGTCAAGTTCTTCTCACCATTGTTCACCAAGAGCAATATTGTCTGATTTTTTTATGTAGGCAGCACCTGCTTGCAGGTGGCTGAGCCGCCTGAAAGTGACTGAAACTTGTTTTTCATTAGTCTTAGGGGTGTGGTCAGGGAGGGTGGAACCTGGTCCCCCTGCACTAACTTAATGGGGATTCCAGAACAACTCGTTTCTTTCATATTTGCAAACTGTTTGGAGTCAGGGAACAGCTTGGAGAGGAGACATTCAGTGACTTGTGCGGGCTTTATGTGTGAGGGGGTTTATGGGAACAGTGCAGGCGTTTTTGCAGTGACTTCTTGAACACGTGTGCCATGCCTTGGCGTTAGCCTGGTATTACCTTTCTGGGAACAACACCCGTTCTTCCTCCCTTCACACGGAGTTCTTTCATCATTGCTGTCTCTCTGACCCCAGTCCTTCAAAGAGGTGTTCTTTCCTCTCAGCAATTGCCTACCATTTACTCTCCCTTAAGAAAACAAATACTTTAGTATACCTCAAAAGGCTATAGCACGTTCGGATTCACAGGGCTTGTATGATTTGTCTCAGTTCTTCCATTTTGGATCTGGATTGTAACTTCTATAAATCCCTACTGGTAAGAAACAGCAGGGAGCTGCGCTGTCTCAGGTGTTGTTAGGATGTAGAGCTGTGATTCTAAGAATCAGCCTGTTGTTTCCATTTCATTCCTAAGGTGATCCTTTTTGCTGGTAATAGTTTACATTGTCCACTTTGAACTGCCTCTAAAGCATTCAAGAGAATGTTTAAATTCTTGCCAACTCTGTCACCTATACATAGGAGAGTTTGCATTACATTGCACTTCCATATGTTCTAGAGTGAAAAAGTCAATAGTCATTACTCAGTGCATGCAGTGGTGGCAGGAAAAGTATTTATAATATTTTAAGAAGTAGTAAGTGCTGTGTCAATATCTGACTAAAGATACAGCAATGGAGAATGAATTTTTAAGAAATTACTCTATCATTATGTGTTTGCAAATGCACTACTATTCAGGACTGAACAGAAGAAATAAAGTACCTCTTTATTTCCTCAATCTTGTGACTTAATAACATTTATCACAATGCAACACAAAATGTAGAAGAAACTTTCTCATGCACTGACAAAGTAATTGAATATGGTATTAGTGGTATTTCAATAATTCCTCCAGATCTTGGCTCTCAACTCCTAAGAGAAATTGAGGAGACCTGTCCGGTAATAATTCTCTGTTAAAGAACATTTGTCACTAACACGAGTAATCAAAATCTTTGGAAGAAGGAGAGCTGTCATAACACATCCTTCTCATTTCAAGGAAATGAATGGATTGTGTGCTAATTATTTTTCTTCTATTACTTCCCCCATTGCAGAACTTTCCTTTTTGTTCGAGATGGTAACCCAAATAAACGAAATGTGCACAATGAGACATCTATGCACTTACTGTGTATGGGACCTCAGATCATGATCTCAGAAGGAGCTCTTCATCCTCGCCTGACACGACCATCAGAAGACGATTGCAGAAGAGCTGATTGTCTGCAAATGATCCTGAAGTGGAAGGGAGCAAAGCTGGATGAAGGACAATATGAACGAGCAGCTATTGATGCTGTTGATAACAAAAAAAATACACCTTTGCACTATGCTGCTGCCTCAGGGATGAAAACCTGTGTTGAGGTAAAAGTTCTTATATAAGTTTATATATATTATGAGTAACTGACATGCACAGTGTTTCACAAAGCTTTTTTTCGTGGGGGAGGGAATCTGATATGGTATATTGAATTAACTTTTTAATTCTATTTTTCATTAATTGGAAAAATTGCAAAGATAAACAGCCCAAAACATACACTGTAGAGAAAAATTAAATAAATGGATTACATATACATTAACTTCATGGCAATAACTCCTCAACATGAAGAAGAGTCATGTAGACATATAAAAATTGGAATGAATTACAAGACTGTAACAATGGAGAAAAAGCTTTAAAGGTAGGCATGGGCATCCTATATGTGTAAAGAAGTGAAGTAACAACCTGAGAGAAACTTAGAGCTCTTTTTATTTTACTGTGCAGCTGAGACTGGAAACACTGTCTATGTTTCAAGAACAGCTTTGATGCCTTTAATTTACAGTGTCCAGCTTTTTAAATATTTGTGAAAGTAGTGGATAGTAATGAGTAATTGGGAATGACTTTTGAAGATCTTGCATCAGATTTGTTTTTCAACCATAACAATATAGTTTAAAACCACTACATATATCAAGTAATGAGAACTAGTATTTAATTGTGCTGGTAATTTAATATAAAGAACACAAAAACAGACATCTAACATTTTCAAAAACAGCTAACATCTTCATAAGTCTGTCTATTTTAACATCATGATTTGTATTTTCAGTGGCAACAATTAATTCACAGTTCAGCATTTGTATGTGAAATTTACTTTTTTATTTTCTGTTTATAATTTCATATTTATTCAAACCATGGTCAGTAACTTAGTATCATCAGCAAAGTTTATCACCTCTTTTTTCACCTTCTCTTCTAGATAACAACTTCATAGCTTAAGCAGTCAGGTCCCAGAACCTCTGGGACTTCACTGGTGACCTCTCTCTGCAGTAAAAACTGATGATATTTTGTGACATTGTCTGGAGCTATTTTTAGTATTGATGTTACTTTTACTATCTTCTAATTTTGTACTATGACAGATTTAATCAGTAAGCTGCATATTATAATAAATAGTTCAGAAGATTCATATTTGAGTTTCGTTAGGGCTCATAAGTACCATCTGATGCTGGATATTTATATTAGTATTTGGTTTTACTGATTTTTCTAGAACCTCTTGTGCTGAGAATTCAGTTTGAAAGACTTTTGTGTCCTTCATAAATTACATGTGGTATATCCACAGAGAATCTGGGCTCCAACAGTTCATACCACTTTTCTGCTATTTGTTATATGAGATTGCTTTTACACTTTGTCCAGCAACCGACTTTACAAAAACATAGAAAGATTTACTGTGTGATGTTTTAAAGTTATTTAGAGTTTTTATGCATGTGGTATACACCTCAAAAAGGTGTCAGTCTTCTTTATTGTGATTTTGCGTTTACCTCTCCCAGACTTTGTTCTTTACATATTCTTCATCTCGTGACAACTTCAGCTTCTTATTTTCCATATGATTCTGTCCTGTTTGTCTCTCTTCACAGATTCTTCTGATGTTTCTGGAATTTTTTTCCACTCTTACTTAGTACCACTGTTTGAAAGTAGGCAGTGGATTTCTTGTATTGTTACTGCTTCTGCAAGTTTAATGAATCTTTGGAAATTGTTAATGAGTGGTTCTTTGATAGTAACATTTTGAATTAGGTCTTGCAGACTACTCTGGACAAAGTAAGGAGTTGCTTCTCTTCTCTCATGTTTGCTGACTGTTTTGTCTGTTATCCAGTCACCTGTGTAGTCTGAAATTTTAATTTAAGAGTCATTTATTAGTTTACATGTTTTCTAAATATACTTGGGAGCTGCAGTGACAGAAGTTCCCTTTATTTTTGTGGTTTCTTCCTTGCAGCATTTCTATTCATAGTAGCCGTGTTACCTTTAATGTTGCAGTTTTAGTCAGGTCATCACCAAAGCTTTGGTTGGTTGGTTGGTTGGTTGTTGTTTTTTTGGGTTTTGTTTGTTTTGGTTTGGTTTTTGGGTTTTTGTTTTGGTTTTTGTTTAATTCCAGAATTGTATTCCATTGGTATTTTTTGATAGTTTATTTATTTATCAGTTTGTTTGGGGTTTATTAAAAAAAAGGTATCACTTTCTCTGTGATTCTCTCATTATGTTTGCTGGTTGTATTCCACCAAGTTTCAGATATTATCTGAGAATTCTCATTTAGAGTTTGTCATTTCAATTCCCCAGCCTCAGCTGTGCACCCCCTTGAGCTGAATATTCTTCTTTACCTTCTGTTTTTCATTAGTCCTTTCTATAGAAGTTCAGATAGTGTCTTTTTATTTCAAATATCCAACACATCTTTCATTCTTCTAATGAATGAAAACTCCTCTTCCTGATGCCATTTTCTATGCTATTATTTAAGCCTCTACCTCTCTGGTTCTCTGCTCGGTCCTGATAGGAGTTAAGAGGATGCTGCTGTTAGATGCTGATAATTAACCTCCAGTAGCACAGCCTGAATCTTGCCCCTATACCTTCACTTTCTCTGCCCCATGTTGTTACAGCTCCTCAAGCTCCACACCAGCAGTTTGTCTTCAACATGTCCTTAGAAATTATTTACATACTTACTGATTTTCACCAGGGAGGCAAGTCACCATGCAGTCTTTGCTAGCTGAATTATACTCAGACCCAGCTAACTATATAAGGGGTAACTGAATGACATGCAGGTATTGTCTGGCTCTTTCTTTCATCCAAAATCAATCATGGTTGTAAGACTGATTTAGAGCCTCTTTGTGGTGTGATTTATTTGTAAACAAATATCAGGCTGTCTCCTAGGTCTGTGTTACTACTGCTTTTATTTTGATTGTCAAGTTTTTATTCTTTCAGATTTGATAAAGAAACTAATTGCAAAGGACTATATAAGTTGCTCTTGTTCTCTTGTTTTAGTGCCACTTATTTGGTCCAACTTCCTGATAAGTTCTGCCTATAGGCATTTCACTCACAGGTGTTCTATCTATCCTTCCTCAAGATGATACATTTGCTTTTAAACATATTTTTATTTACATTCTTATACAGCAGAGGACAAATATGTGTGTCATATGAGAAAATGGGAGATACCAGCAATTAGCATTTAATGACCTTTGAACATAGTTGGTGAAAAACACTCACGTAAAATGACATTAAAAAGGTTGTTTCTGGTAGAGAAATGGTAAACAGAAAAAAACTTTCGTAATAAGTTTCCAACATATTTCAGTATCTGGTATTTACACACTTAGACTTCAGATTTACGAGCGATTTGAGCAAGGAGTCTTCTGCCTGTTTCTGTCTTCATGTCCCTAAATGGGGCTATACAGTGGTGTTAGAGATAGACACAACAGTTCAGAAGTTTCAGTGTCAAGAGTGAAGCAAATGGGCTCATGCAGTAAGATCCAGGAAGACTGTAATGTTAAAAAGAATCACAGCTACTGCAGAGTGAATTGTGGTTCTGGAGCTGGGCTGCAGCTTCAACTACAGACTAAAATCAATTTGTTTTAAACTCACCATGTAGGTTCATGGTTTGTGCTTCTTTACAAATTATCATTCTATTTCTCTGTGTCTGTAATGTGGTTCATTAGATAAATCCAGTTACTAGACTGCTAATTCCCCATTTAATTATATAAACTGGGTTATGTTATCTTTACAATACATACTGTAATTGAGTAAACCATTTCTGACTCAGTTTCTGCTTTCAGTTTGTCTTTGGAGAAGAATTTATAGTCTGATTCACATGGATTGCTATTTGCCAGAGTTATGCAGTCCTAACTAGTCGTGGTTTCTGCATTAGAAACATAGTGTACACCCCCAAATTCAAACTTCTTTATGTGCCCTACCATGGGATAGAGGACCTTGGATCTGAAATATCGTAAATACTCCAGTCTGTGGTCTGTAGTCCTTCTAACTCCTTCAGTAGGAACAGGTTTATGAACAGGGACACTACATGCCTTCACCAAGCCCAAGACACAGATCCGTGAAGGAATTTAACAATTACCTCTTTGTTCCTAGGAGTATTCGAGGATTAAAATTCTTAACAAAAAAA
>WEKY01054437.1:104942-123412 GCA_013390045.1 Picathartes gymnocephalus | reverse complement strand
ATATATAAATAATATAAAAAGGCAAATTTAAGACTGCATTATGTGTTTCTGCTAATAGAGGAATCATAGCCATTTAGATTTTTTTTTTTTATTCTGTAAAAATGCTTGTCTAAGTTTTCTTTGCTGAACTTGATGGAAGTTGTCTGAATAATCTGAAAATGCCAGTTCATTTAAAGCAATTGCCAATGAACTCAAAGTTTAAATTTAAGGGACAAAACCAGTTTTGCTTAGATTTACTTTCAGTTAAGAAAAATGTATAACCTTTATATAATGAACTTTTCTGTTTTCTTCCTCCCCCCCTTTTTTTTTTGTGTCAAAACCTGAAAGGGTTGTGTGCCCTGAGGTTGGGATTTTCTTTTAACTTATTTTGAGATTTGAAGCAAATGGTGTTTTTATATTGTTTACAGTCAGAGTAAATCACTGGATTTTGTTTTATTCTGATTTGCTCTGTTTTAATCAATCATATCTAGAGTTTATATGCCTCTGCTGATGAATTTTTATCAACCAGTTTGTATACTAAAAGCATACTCATCAGAACAACTGGCAGGTGAAAAGGATGCAGTCAAAACAAAAAGAAAAGAAAAAAAAAGCTTGAATTCCTTTAAGTCTTGCTTCCCTGAGTTATCAGTTGCAGGCATAACATATCTGAACTGAGCCTTTTGCAGTTGGTCTTTTCTAGCACAAGTAAACCTTTTCAGATTGGTAAAAATGTGGAGTATGCTCAGTGAAGAGTGGTTTTCATTGTGTGAAGTAACAAGTCCATGAGGTCTAACAGTACAGTTATGTGACAAGGAAATAATATATATGTACATTTTTATTACAATGTTGAGTCATAAACTACAACAGGCAATTTTAAGGATTCCTTCTAGACCTTGTACAATAAATGAATGTGTCTTACTTTTAAACACTGCAATATATGTAAGTTTTAAGGTTGGTTAACAATGTACTATGGTTTTATATCTTGACTTGCCTTGTACCTCCTTCCATTATGGAACTTCTGTGTCCAAGCACAATATCTTCACACTGTGCTGTTTTGCTGCTGAACTAAATGCACTTTTCCCCACAGCTGGGGCACTTGCTTCAAAATATTCAGTTCAGTATCTTGATTATTCTTTTTTAACTTCATCCTATCTGTTTCAGTATTAAACCAATCTATTAAAAAAGAGGCACCTTTTTCATTTGTGCAGAGATGTTGGTGGCTCAAGAGAAACACTGTAAGTAGTGGACATTCAGTTTTATAATGAATTTCTTGACTGTTTAGAAGGCAGAAGATGCTTCAGGGAGATTTACATTATTGCTGCACTTGCAGGGCCAGTTGTCCTTTTTCAGGAGGGTAAGAACTGGAGGCAGTTGCATTCCATGGTTACCCAAGAACTGTTCAGTTTATACTCGCTGGAATTGCTGCTGGGGTAGTGTGACTTAGAGGACTGTACCTTTTGCAGAAAATCAAATCCATGGATGCCATGGGAAATCTGTTTCACATGCAGAAGTTTGGGAATATTACTTCTGGCTTTCAGGCGTGCTTATTTAGACGTATTTCCTCGATCTACTTGCATTTTGTTTTGTTGTATGTCTTTTCATTAACAAGGAGTAAGTTTTAAATGGAAGGCAGGTGGAGATATAAAACCTTAGAGGGCTTAAACATGCTGTAAAACTATTGTAGATGTCACTGGATTTTGCTAAGTAATGTTCTATTCTTTCTCACTCTCTCTGTCGTTCCTCTCTTCCCCCTTTTTTTTTTTTTTTTTTTTTTTCTTNACTCTCTTCCCCTTTTTTTTTTTTTTTTTTTACATCTACTGTAGCTTTTCAGTTTAGATTTTAGTTTATAAAGGCTAGTTCCTTACAGTTCTGCCTGAGTTAATCTTTCTCAGCACTAAGGTGTTAAAATATGAAGATGCTGAAATGCTTAGTATCAAGACTGTAATCTAAGTTCTGAATATACTGCAAAGTCCGTGTTTGTGCCCTCAGGTCACTAGGGGGGAAACTGGTTTGGTTAATATGGTTCCTTAAAGCAAAAGTGGCGACCCCTTGTGTTTCCAAATGTCTTGGTCGCATTCCCTGTCCGCTCCTCAATCCCGTTTTTATAGGAGTTCAAGGGATTGAATTTGTTTAGTTTGTAAATATGTTGATTATTCACCTTGTTAAGGTACATGATTAGTGACTGTATGATTGGAGCTGACCCTCTCTCACATAAATTCCTGTGGAGAAGTTGGCTACCAAATAGTGCTCGTTACACTCACTTAAAAACAAGCTATTCTTTTCAGTACACTTATAGGAATAAATAAAGCTATGTTTTAATTCATTACTATATTAAAAACAGGATACTTTTTTCAAATGATCTTTGTACTAGTATGGTTGTTGCAATGCCAGATAATACTGAGCCCTCTTTTAGGAGTTTGATTTTATACACTTTGAGGTGAATGCTTATTTTTTCAGTGTCTCAAGGGAGATTTGAATAAGAACAGTGTGAGAGAAGTTCTGGTACAGGAGAAATCAAGTCAGAAGAATTTGAAAAGTTCTTTAAAATGATCTGAAAGTTTAAATATTAAGTATCTGGCACAGATTGGGAATACATGCATATAAATCCATGTAAGTACAATACATGGATTTATATCCAGATCTATACATAGATCCATACAAATCCAGCCATTTTGATCCTTCAAAATAGTCTTACCTCCTGAAATAATAGACTTTTGCATTTCCCAGGATGCTGGATTGTTGACTGGTGTAGTTTCTAAATGGTATTATTGCCTGGTGACATTGAGTTGACCACACATACTGGCTTATTCATGTTTAAGAAATTCTTTTGCCGTAATCAGTTAAAGTATGAGTAGAAAACTTCATTCTGGCAGGTGTATGTATACATAAAAACAGAAATATATTTGTGTATCTATACATGTATGAAAGCATAGACAAGGTGGAAAAATAGATAATTTACAGCATTTTTGAAAATAAGGTTGAGAAATAAGTGATTCCCAGATACTTGTATTAAATATTTATCCTCCTTGCCATACGGAGGGAAATACTTAGAACAGTTACTGAAAAATGTGACAATCTTTACTTTAGGTGAAAATCATGACCTTGATTGCTTGTCCAGAGCCAAAATATCAATTTTGTATGTGTCTGTGTCTGTGCACATACATACTCATGCCCCATAAAGACACTATCCTGAATCATGCCTTGATTTAACAAGCTAAATTATTATGGACTATGTAGTATTATGGAAGTCTGGTAATGTATAAAGAAGGTCAGAGATTTGCTAAATAATGAAGAAACAGTTGCTGTTGTGACTTGTATTGGTCACATATAGCTAAAGCTAAATAGGAAGTTGTTTGATAACTCTTTGCAAAAGTTTTTGAGCATAAACCTGTTAAATCTGTGTCTCTCACTGTCCCACATTTAAGTTTGTCACCAAAATTGTCTGGTATAAATGCAGTTGAAATTCTGCTTGTAAAGTTGGGTCTCACAGTTTATTAATTGGGACGTTTCAGTTTGGCAGATGCCAATGCAAATGTTGACCTTCATACACCCTTTTACAAAGAGATTTGGATTGTAGAATATTTGCTTCAGTGCCTCTCTTTGATTTAGTCTTTTTAGGAACATGCATGTTTAGACTTCTTGAAGGTTGTGATTGCTCATGTACATGATTTAGACAATTAGTACTTAGATTGTCTCTCTGGTTAGTGCTTAAACCCATTGTGTCACCTGGAATTCAAGTGTCATCTTCAGTCCTCGGAGTTCGAGAAATATCTTTTATTTAACAGTTAGAAAACTTTGAGAGGTAATTTTTTTCTCCCTTTTTTTTTTTTTTTTAACCCAAAAATAAATTAAACTTCTGAATCAGCACAAATCCATATCAGGAGACTTCATATCTGGATGCAACTAAGAATTTTCCTGTCAGTCTCACACCTCAGTTGTATCAAATAGACATGCCTGAATAGCTTCTAGTTAGAAATGTGCAGTTGGCAGTAATTTGCACAACACAAACTTCAAGGCATAGTAAGGACGATTACAAACAAATGATAGGATCTATGAATGGGTTTTGTTTTCACATTAGCAAATAGAAAAAAATTATATTTATTACTATTCTGACTTAGATCTTAAACAGGACTGCACAGGACCTTTGCTGTGGAAAAAAATATCAGACCACACTAATTAAAATCTAAGTGGTTAAAATCTAAGTGAGGGTGTAAACAGTCTACAAAAATGTACTTTTAATCTGAATTATTGTAATGTTGTTATGTCTATATAAAAGATTGCCTTGCTTTTTTATAAGAGTCATTCTGTATCAATGCATTCATTATAAATAGTATATTTGTAAATAAGCTGCCACTGAGTCTTTTCAAAGTTTTCTAGTATTTCTAGTCTGACGTTAACCTGAATATAAATCTACCTTTGCAGCACCTCAAATTATTAAGAACTGCTTTTTCATTACATACTTACCACTCTTCAGAAGATCTCAAAGTATAGATTTTCATGTACAGCAATTACAGGCAACTTCAAAAGTTGGATTATAGTAACTTCTTTACTCAGAGTTATGTAGACTGGAGACCTTCTGTAAAGCAAATGTTGGTAAAAATGTTTATATTCATTTTGTTATGGTTTAGTAGGGCATGGATTAAAAAAATCCCACAGCTTTCTCTCTGATGGGGAAAATAAAACTTGGATTTTAGTGCAAAATGCATTTCAGCAGCAACAAAATTAAAGTAGGTATAGAATTGTGATGCCTAAAGGACAGACACCAGCATTTAATCTTCAGGTTTAATAAAAGATAATATTGCCAAGCTGCCATGGCACTGATTAAAAGGATGTCTTCCAGCTCTGTGAAGCTCATTGCACAGACTGCTTCAAGAAAGTCATGCTTACATCGTGCCCTACAAACAAACAAACAAAAATCCAGTGTCCTTGGAAGTCAGAATAGAAAGACCTCAGGAGTTTGGAAACGAGGAAGAGGACTGTAGCTGGTCACTTTAAAAAGCTGGAGCCAGCTCTCACAATGTGCAGCAGTCACTTGTGCAGTAATGAGTGCTTCTGTCATTTCACCAGATCCCTGTTGACTAAAATTAGTAGAGGGTCTGATCAAAATAGCTAAATCTCTGTCTTTGAGGTGAGTCAATCCCTATAACCGTAAGTGATCTGACAATCTGAAAATGAGCCAGTCTCCTCACCAGCGTGGCAGTCCTGTGCTGTGATGCTGGACCACCTGCCATCCACCCCTGTCTGGCAGGTGTGCAGAACAGGGCTGTGCAGTTGCTCCGCTGTACTGCTCCAGACCTCACCAACCACACTTTGAAGGGCTTGCAGAAAGGAAACAGCATCTGCATCACTGCATTTTTTTTTTATCACACCTGTTTTTTGGTTTTTTTTTTTAATTTTACATCTCTTTGTATTTCTGGCCTCTGCAACATCCTGTGTCTAATAATTCTACCATATAATTATGTGCTGGGTGAAAAAGTACTTCCTTTTGTTTGTTTCGAACCACGCCGTCTTAATTCATTTGGTAACTCCTAGTTCTTGTAGAACTAGAAATTTATGAACAGGTTTTTTTCCTGTTCATCTGCTTTTTACCACTCTTGAAAGTTTTGGGTTTATTTTCATAAATGGCAGCATTTTTTCCTCCAAGTCACGGAGTTCTAGTTTTTAGCTTCTCTTCAAACTAATCCTTTTCCATTCTCTGATAATTCTTGCTGCCTTTCTCTGTGGTTTTCTAGCCCCAGCTCTGAGTCTTTTTCCTAGTTCATAGCCTTTAGCAACCTCTTTTGTTCTTTGTGTACTACTACTTTGTGAAATAAAAGTACAGTTCTGTTATGAAAATTGAAGTTGAGTGGGTGATAAAGTTTAGTACTAAAATCTGGTGAGGAATAATCCCACTAGGCAAGGACCAGATTGGGATTTATACTTCAGATACATGCTACCCTCTGCCATAATTAATTATTTCCTCTGATTAACTATAACTGTCTTCCATAATCTCTTGCAACTAGGTATAAAAACCAGAATTAATATGAAATTTTCCACAGTGTGCTGATTTAAATAATGCCAGGATTTAAAATACTCTCCTCATGCTAGTAAGAGTTCAGTGTTTTGGAAGATGTGACTTTTGAATATTTCAGCTGACCTTTTCAAACAGTCAAAGCCCAACATTTTCTGAAAATACTGGGAAAGTTCTGGTATTACTGGTTTTTTGGAAGAGAAATTGGAGACTGCACTGGTTGGGTTTTATTTTCCTCCTTAAAGTCTTTGTAGAAAGCTACATAAGAAATTCACATCATTAAAAAAGAGAGAAGAAAAGGAATCTTCCCTGACCCTGAGAGCATCTTGCCAACAATTGGTGTAAGCCAGAGCTTGGCAGTCACCTGGACTGGGGGGAACTTGCTGGCTGTGACCACTTTTTGTTCAGATGGTTGAAGTGAGCGTCCCCAGATGAGCCTGTCCTCAAGAACCATGCGATTTGGCTCTAATTGAGTGAAAAGTGAAGAATGTGTCTTGTTTCTGCCACTCCATGTCCTTAAGGCTCTACAAAAGACCTCAGAAATACGCAGATGGTGTCTTATGTGTCTCTGGCGAGACAAACAGATGACATGTTCGTGTGATTAATCCAGCCCAAGTGCTTCAGGATACCCAGTGTACCAGTGCTGCTCTCCAGTGACCAATCCTGCTCTCCACTGGTGGGAGTGTTGAGCATTTTAGATGCCCACTGTCTTGTTTAGTGTACAAATATTGCATAATATCTGAACACTGGGCAGCTCTAGAGAGCATACCTGGTGCTGTGAACTGTTTGAGATGGCCACGGTAGAAAAAAGGTGTTAGAGGACTGGAGATGGTTAGCTTTGATACAACTGGAACAGTCTGAGTGCCTTGAAAGCTAATTTGTCTCATTTTCATAATCCATCTCAGTCGTATAAAATACATCATCTCTTCGTTCAACCCTTGCCTCACTTCGGGTTGTACGACTGGGAGATAATTCGATTACCAAGATCAAATGATGATGTTTTAGAGGAGGAGCCATCTGGAGTTTCTGAGTGAGCAGCTGGCAGCCTGGGCTGCACAGTTAATGATCTGACTATGTGCCTTGCAACTATTTTTTTCCACTGCAAAACCTTTTAAGAGTCTTCAGAGATCAATCTACCCCACTGCCTCTGAGTAAGATACTATCTGCAAAATTGCACACAAGTGTTCCCTTTTAAAAGCTCTTTCCACAACACCCTCTTTTTGCTTTCTATTAGGAAAGTATTTCTTTGTTAAGACTCATAATGAATCCTTAATCTGCTGTAGTTTGGTACTTGGCTTTTCTTGACCTAGTAGTAGCTGGTTGGCATTTTGTTCTGCATTATTACAGCCGTACTGTCTGAAGTGATTTCCAAACTTCATGTGGTCAGTTTTAATGGAAATACATTTTTTCCTTGAAAATCTTAAAATGTTGTTTGAAAAGAGCTGTGGTAAAGACAGCGTAGTAAAACTCTTCTCTCCATGTGACCCAAGGTTTTTGGATGCCCTTCAGCTTTTTTTGGTCCTTGCCAAGTAATGTTAACCGAGTGGGCAGTTACAACTAACTTAAAATTATCTATGCTGCCAAAGCCGTAGTGGGCAAGAAATTCAACTAGGTATGGAGCTTCTGGTTAGTGAGGCAGCTTTGATTTCAGGCTTTTTAATCATCTCCATGTCAAGCACTTCTTTTTAGGCCTGCCAGGCATTTCCAGCCTTCCAAAAAGCTGCATCAGACAGTGCTGTGTGGTTCTGATGTGGGGGACCAGGAGAGAGTCCCAGCAGCACCAGGGAGTCAGAGGTTTGCCTGGACAGACTGAAAGGCAGTGGAGGCAATTCCCTAGAAGCAAATAGAGCCAAGTGGAGAGCGGGTGGTACCCTCCCAGCCTCTCCTGATTGAAGCTGTTGGTAGCCCAGGCTGCAGCTCCAGGCACAGCCTGGCAGCCAGGAGAGCACAGCCAACATTCTTGGGTCTGTGGCTCCACCAGATGGATGGTCCTGAAGCCAGGCCACTGCTTTTTTTGAAGAAAGGGGAGGGTTGATGTCACTTTAAAACAGAACCATATGTGGAAGTAGCAGAAGCCGCCATGAGAAGGAGGGGCTTCTCTACCATTGCCTCTTTTCCCCCTGTGAGCTCTTCAACTCCCATTTGATCTCAGCCTCTCCACTTGTGCTCTTACTTGCCAACTCTTACTTCGGATTTCACTCTTTTGCCAGCAGCCAGGTATCTCAGCCCCGTGCCTCCCACACTGTGCTGAGCTGAAGTAAGTGGAGGAAGGCAGGGAGAGCAAAAAGATGGTGTAGGACCAGTGACTTCTGCCTCATGTATGTGTTGGTGCAGCCAGTTCTTCTGAACTTGCTTTGTGTTGGTTGTGAATCCTTTTTCTCCAGTTCTATTGCAGAGTGGAAACACCAAGACAAAAACAGGATTTGGGAACAGATGGCTGGGAAAGGAACATAAAAAAATGGATCAGCTGCACATGGCACAGCTGTGCATTGCTGTACAGCTTCTCTGTTGGCTCCTTGGACTCAGCCAGGTTTTTACATTGTGTCTCAGAGTCCCTGTAAAGGCATGGATGTCTGAGTACTTGCCAGATAAAAGATTTGGCTTGGGGTACATGTCAAGACTCAGAAAGGAATGAATTTTGATTAAATGGCAATTCTGTGGCCAATTTGTGCTCCAAACCATTTAGGAATAAGGATGAATGGTTTAATTTTTGAAGTGACACAAAATGCTTAACAGTCCGGTAAAGAGTTCTGAAATATGTGCAATGCTTAATAATATTCATCACTTCTGCTTTAGGAAAACCCACATGCTCCCACAGTTAAACTGTTAGTGAAGTATTAATAAGAAAATGACATTCTCATTTCATACAGACATGTAAATCCCCAGAAATGTTTAAAAATCTACATTTTTAAAAGATACATGTCAAAGTTGCCATGATTGCTTTTCACTACTCTTGTCTTTTGCTCTGCTTAAGGAAAAATGAAATTGGATTATAGTGACGAATCAATGGTGATCTTGAGTGACTTCAGCTCCAGAGGACTTTGCTGGCCTGGCAAGGTGTCCCAGTGCTTAGGGACACTGGAAGCCCTTCTAGGAAGCACGTGAGCCTTGTGTCTGGGTGGATGGTGGATCAGAAGGGCTCCTCAACAAAACAGTTTTGAGGTTCTGCCAGTTGAAGCCAGATGCAGTAGCAGTGAGCTGCCTTTCTGAAGATTTGGGGGATATTTTTAGCCTAGCTAGAATGAAAGGGTGCTGAGATTGCAGTTGTGCTGTTTTCCTGGGCCTGTCTGAGGGCACTGGGACTATGCCTCTGGAAATGCTTGGATGCTGTACAGCAATTTCCACTTTGTGGTTGTTGCCCAGCAAGTGGCTTGGCCTCAACAAGTGGAAAGAAAGTGTTCAGGAGGGGTTCAGTGCTCCCTGTCTGTAGGGGAGCTCCAGTGTTTCTCTCGGATTGCTTTGCCTCTTGCTCCTCCTGCCCTTGGTTTCACTGGCTCTGACAAGCTGAACAGCAGAATGTACATCAAGCAGCAGAGATTGCTCCTTTCCCTTCCCTCAGCTATGGCTCCCATCGGTTGTTCTTGGACTGGCAGAGGGTGTTAAAGACATCAAACCTTGTGAAAATGGGGATGGCATCCTATGTTGATGGGAGCACTGACCTGCTGTATCCTTCATCAGAGTGCAAAGACAAAGTTGTGGCAGAAGAATTTTCTGCCGTTGTTTTGTTCAGGGTTGAAAACAACTTCTCAGGGGAAAAAAAAGTAAGAGTTTGTAGCAGCAGAGATTAATGCTTGCTGCCATGTGCTCGGTTTTCTGTTACACTTCAGGGAATGACATGGATTATTTTGCTCTTGAATTTTGTATGGCAGGAATTTCCCTTGGTACCTAGGATGCTTCCAGGGAAAAGGAAAATCTGAGTTGCAAGAGTGCAAGTACAGATACAGTGCTTCACTCAGCCTGCCTTCTCTAAATGCGTTGTCCTCATTACACATTACCACCCTTGATTCCCAGATAGGATAAATGTTTCCTGGGGAGAGAGCCAGTTTGTATTGCTGAAAAGCAACTGACAGTGCTGAATAAGCAAATACATCAAAAGCTCGCGTTTAAACTTAATTTGAGCCTCTCAGGGAAAAAACAAGTTGTACCTTGCTATCTGTAATATCCCTGTGCAATACTCCTGTGACTGTGCCTTGCAATCTGCAACATCCCTGTGATTGTGTCTTGCGATGTGCAATATCCCTGTGCAATCTGCAGAAGGATAATTGTCTTGTAGGCAGTGTAGGAATGAGCACAGTAACGATGATGGATGCAGAATCTGCAAACCGCCGTGAGGATGGAAACTCTGGCCCTGGAGAGAAGAACCCTTCATCCTGTGCCCACCAGATGACGATTGTTTCGCTCTGGTTTTGGCTCGCCTGGCTATCACCACACAGGCCGGGAAGGTGTTGGACCATGGGCCAGCCAGAGTTCAAATGTGGAGCAGCACTTGGCCCTGCTCTGGGGGCTGAACCTGCAGTGACCTCCCCATTCTGGGTGGTGTCCCTGCAGAGACAGGTTCCCTCTCCTTCCCTCTCATGGAGAAATCATGTGCAAGCATTCCTGCCATGTCTCCGAGTGGGTGGATTGTGGCCAGGATTTGGGAAGGAGGCCTGGCCTTGGTGGAACTCTCCCCTTCAGCACGGCCTGATGGCAAAGGGGCAGCACAGGGACAAAGCACCTCTGGAAGGCTGGTGAAGGCAAGCTCTCCCCAGCACCCCAGGCACTCCTAACATCCAGCTGAGTCCACAGTGAAGGTTTTTCCTTGGAGGTATGCGTCCCTTTCCAGCACCCTTTTTCCTCTACTCACTGCAGCCCTGGTTAACGATTCAGCTGAGGTGGGGAAGGAAAAGTCCCAACTTGGAAGGGCTCTGCTGACCATGACATCTTTTCCTGGGGGCTTGGCTCAGCCTGTGCTGAGTTTGATTGTCAGGAGACTTGGTTTGCCCTGCTGTCTATGCTTACTGTCCCCTTGGGAGCTGGGGCCATTCGGAGGGGAGGCTGGGGCAGGAGCAGGGGAGGAAGAACTGCTGCCTGGGGGAGAAATTACAGGAGCCTGTGGGCTACAGCTGCCATGGGGACAGCAGGGACACAGCGGCACAGGGTGGGCAGAGTGATCCCCCTGGGAGGGGAGTCAGCCTGTGCAGAGGAGTTTATACAGGGCCATGATTTAGGACTGGGGGCATTGCAGGGCTCTGGATGCCGCCTGTGTCCTCCTCTGCATCCCCAGCTGAGGCAGCTGATCTAAGCAGGAGGAACTGGTGCGAAGCACGGTCTGCTTCCAGAGCCGCTGCAATTCCTGGATGGCTCCTCAGTGTTACTTGCTTTTGCCACTAGATGGTGAAGTAAGGAATAAGGGAAAACACAGGAAGTCTCGCTGTGTTCCCCGGCAGCCTCCCTCTCTCTGAAACCACGCTGACTTGCTTGGCTTTCTGGGAACCCGGCAATTTCAGACAGTTATTCCCTGGACATTTTATACAGCTCAGCCTTCAAGAACTGCTGCTGCCACTCTGACGCTTTGATCTTTCTAATTCCAGTGCTGCCACTCTGCACTGATGTAGACACGGCAAGCTGTGTTAGACACAGATGGCAAACCTGCCTGACACAGGGATGTACAGAAAGCTGTCTCCTGATGTAGCAGTTTGCTTTGGTCTGGTTTTTGAAGAGGGTGTATGATCTGCTTCCCCTTTCCCACAAGGACCTGAACCTGCTGTGAGACCCCCACCTGGGCAGGTGGGAACTGCAGTCACTGCGTGGTTGCTCTCTGTTGTGCCCTCTCTTTTCAGAGCTGTTTGCTTCACTGGGAGCTTTGCTCTGGCTGTGCTGGAGGAGTTTGCTGAGGATGGGTGATGGACCGGAGAGCTACAGCTCACCTGGGACACCCCTGCCTTCGCAAGAGGGATTGAATGAATGCTGATGATGGCAGCCCCTGCCCCAGAGGCAGCGAAGTAGGTGGTGAAGAACGGGGAAGGAAAGGGCAGGTGCACACATTTGGGCACTGGGGAGTGGAACTTGAAGAAATGAGTTACTCCTCAGCTGAGTAACTGAATGCCAGCGTCTCCCAGCTGGGAAATTAAATGCTTTAAAGGGACGCCGTCTCAATTTTGTTTTAAACATAGGCTGACTCTGCTCATGAAGGGTAACTTCTTGAGCTGCAGAAACTTTATTGCTTTCATTTAGGCAAGGTTATAAGGTGCCCAGCCTTTCTGCTCTCTGAATACTGGGCTGGGTGCAACTCTGCATGCCCAGGATGACCTGCTTTTCATAGAATCATAGAATGACTAGGGTTGGAAGGCATTTTTAAAGGTCATCTAGTCCAGTCCAACTCCCCTGCAATGAGCAGGGACACTTTCAACTAGGTCAGGTTGCTGAGTGCCCCATCCAACCTGACCATGAACACTTTTAGGAATGGGGCATCTACCAGCTCTTGGGGCGAGCTGTTGCAGTGCAGGCTTTGAGAGCCATGCCATTTGTGACTGGCTGGAACAGTGACCTGCTTGCCCTGGTTCCAGGAGCGTGGCAGTGCTCCTGGCTTGGTTATGTCTTGCTGGGCATTGCTGCTGAGGGGAGCCTTTGCACGGGAGAAGAGCAGGGAGTGCCCACAGGAGCAAGGCTGTGTGTGGGCAACCTCCAGGCAGGAGCGGGGCCAGAGGCTGGGGAGTATCACCTTCCCTAGGTCTGGCCAGGGCTGGAAGGATTTGGGTGTGTTTGCACTGTGTTTTGGCTATGTGGTCCTTAGGTATGGAAAAGCCCATTTTAGTCTGGTACAGGATTTTACGAGAGGCAATGAGTCAGTCCCCTGAGTGAGGGACTGATAGTGAGCAGTATGGAAGGTCCCTGTAGTATATGAGGAATGGTCCATGGACGCTTTGGTTTACTTTTTACTATGTTTCCACTGCTCTTGGCTAATTTCAGTGGGATCTGTCTTGTGAGCTGGCATGCTGGGAAGCCTGGGGAGGAACACGGAGCTGCTCCCCAGCACTGAGGAATGGCCCCCTGGTGTTCAGTTCTGGCCGTGTTGCAGGATGCAGCGAGGAGGGAGAATTCCCAGAGAGGGAACTGAATAAAGAAAACAACTCTGCATAAAAACACACTCGCCTTGTGCTTGGCACAGAGGTGCGTGTGTGTGTGTATTTGTGGGTGCTGCAGAGAGAAAATGCACATTTCACTCTCCTTTCTCCCATAAACATTGAAGTGCCTGAGGGGCACAAGGTCAGTAGCATGCAGACAGCCAGGGAGGTTTCTTGTGCATCGCTCCTCCTGCAGTGCTGAAACGAGCCTTTTATGTTCCAGAGGCCACCGTGACACCAGGCAGAAGCAAGAGGGAAAATACGGAATAAATAAACCAGAGGTTTGCATGAGCACAATCCCCATGTCAGCCTCACCCCTGACTCTGCCACGCTATAATCTGTAGCATAAAAATGTTTCTCTTGGCTGTTGGTTTAGGGCTGTGCAATCAAATCTGGTAGTTAAAATCCTGTCGAACAGGGCAGGCAACCCGAAAGGCAGAGGAAAGGCAAGCAGAGCTTTCAAATTGTTTGCAAAAAAACCACCTGAGGAGCAGGTGGTCACACAGCATCCATCTTGTGCTGTTTTGAGCCAGCTGTCTGCAGATGGGGGCAGTGAAGAACTGCCACTGTAGGTAATATTCAGTGTGTCTCCTTTCCTTCCCCTCTGAACATCTGATACCATGGCAGCATCCCTGCTCACAAAGGGATTAGGTGCTAGCACAGACCACTGCTGCAGCTAACCATTTCCTACTGATTTATTCAAATAACTTGGAAAAGTACATCCAGCAGCTGAGTTCAGAAAAACTCTGTTGAAAACATGCCTGGCTCTGCAGGAACTATTGCTGTGAGATCTGTGAAAAGAGCAAATCCCAAACTTTCACGTGCAGCAGGGGTGGAGAATGGAAGGGCTGTGTGTCTGAATGTGTGCAGGAGGAGAAGTGCCTGGGGTCTCAAAGCAGCTGGAGGGGTGGCCACACTAGACAATTTTAAAATTTAATTTAGAAATAGAAGGAAAATAGGAATCACAACATTTGAAACATCTGCCTGAAAATGGCTGGTGTGCTTGTCGTACTTTGCAGTGGCAACATCATGAATCCAGCAAAGCCAAGTTTGCCTGCATAATGTCTGTGCCTCTTCCCTGATAGCTCCTATGCTGTTTCTCCTCCTGGGGTTAACACTATAAAAGGAAAAAGCATTTTTTTGTATGACTTGGGTGCATCTCTGCCAACTTGTCCTGGATCTGCAGGAGAACTGACCAGCTCAAAGCTGCTGTGAAGAACTACTCAGTCATTAGTCCACAGGCTGTCACAAGCCATGGGATTTCAGTGCCTCACTCCCAAGGGTAACTGAACAGTTAGTAAGGTAAATCCTCCTGAAAGACACCCTGCTTTGATCCATTCAGGTATGCCCAGTAGCATGATCAAAACACACAGCTACAACAAGGGCTTCCTGCCATGGATATGCAAATATTGAGATCAGTGCAAACCACAGACCTCATGCAAAGCAAACTGTGACTGCTGTTTACCTCCAGGTGCACAGCACCCACAGCTCCAAGGCTTCCCTCTTTTATGCTTGTGTCAAGTTGCTCTTGAAAACTTCTGCTGAGCAATAATTTCTGCACCTTGTTCCAATAGTTGCCCCTTTCATGTGGTCCCCCCAGGAGTCTGTGCTGCCGTGCCTTGACATAGTCTTAGGTTTGTCCAGTTTTCTTTAGGCCTGAACCAGACTGTCTAAAAAGCAAGACTCTGTCCTTCACCAGTATTTTTAAAATTTTCCCCTGCCAGAATCTCACTACACTTCTGGAAATAAACAATTCCTGGGGCTGCTTGCTCAAAACACACATTTTGCAGCCTTATTACCATAGCGATTCTTTCCAGAGATTCTCTTTCCATATGTGGTTTGCTTCGTGCTGTGAGCAACTCCGAGACTGCACGAACATTTCTCAGCTCCTTCTCCCTGAGAGGCAAGAGGGGAGGGTGGTCCTGGTTCCCCGCAAGGGAGACGATGCTGGAAGCGATGCTGGAGTCGAGGAGTGGAAGAGATGTATAAACATGGAGGCAGCATGCCTAATTAATGACCTGAAACCAGCCATAAAGGTCAGTTTGTTTGCGGGGGCCGCGCTCCAGGTACACGTGCTGAATGCGAACTTGGCCGCCGTCCCTCGGAAAGGGCACTGCTGCCCTCCCGGGATGGCAGCTGGCAGAGGGGGAGCCATCACAGGAGGCTTGACAGCCTTCAGCCTCACTCATTAGTGTGCACCCAGGCCATGCCCCCTTGTCTGGCGAGCCCCATTCCTCGTGGGCTTCTGGTGAGAAACCAGGCTGCTTTCTGGGGAAAGGGCAGGCTCCTGCAGGTCTTCGGTGGGGGATGCTGCAGAGAACAGGCTGCTTCTGGGCCGTCTTGTCAGGCACTTGTCGACTGAGTTTGATCTGCAGAGTCTTATTACTCACATTAACGCTGTCAGCAGCCCGCATGCAAAAGTTGAGTGTCTGGATGCGAACACCAGGGAATTTATATAAAAATGTTGTTTGCTAGCTGTTTTTTGTCACTATGAAACTTTTCTCTACAGTCTTCCAGGGACTAAAAATTCACATTTCTTGCCTAGTTCCAGGACTCTGGGAATTGAAGCTTTATGAATATTACAAATTATCATCAAGCATGGTATAGACTTGTAAATAGGGCTGTCCTGTAGGACAAGGTGTGCCACGGGTTGTCATGTGAAGTCTTCAGGGTACTTGCCAGCTTTCACCTCAACAAGTGGCTAGAGCCATGAGATAACCTGCAGAGAAAATCAAGGGGAGACTTAGCATTACTGAGTCACTTTGGAGACAGTGCTGAGCACTTCTGGTGTCAATAAAACCACAGATGTCATGTGCACAACAATGGTGGCAATGAGAGGGAAGTGCCTTTGATGAGGCAGGTTTTCTCCCTCTCTGAGATGAACACAGTGCCTTCCCAGCTGTTCCCCGCTTGCAGAGACCTCTCTTTCTAGTGATGTTTCTGGGACAAACCCTTTTCTTCAGGCCTTTGGCCTCGTGTTCCCCTTGAGCTCTTTGTCCCAGCAAACTGAACTGATCAAAGCTCCTTCTGCCATGCAGTGGCTCAGAAGCAATGTTTTTGCCTGTGTTTACCTTCAGGCAAACCGAGGGTGTCTAGCTACAAAAAGAGACAGAAAATCAAGGCAGCTGGTCATGCTTTGTCATTTAAATGAGCATTCTGTGTGTGTTGGGGAATGCAGAGGGCATGGGGGAAGGCAGGGTGTTTCCAGAAAGGCACCATCCCAGGTCTGAGCAAAGCATCTCAGACAGTCCCTGGTGGCCTTAGTGAAGGTGAACTGTTAGAACTGGGATCAAACTGATCACAGAGGGGGTTGATCATGCAGGCAGGGCATGGCCTGCACCCTTCCCTCTCTGGGTCCTTCCACCCAAGCAGTGACCAAGGAGGCTTCTGCCAAGAGTGATGAAGACTCCTTATCCAAGGAAGACCCTCTGCCAGGCAGAGCAACACATCCTGCAGAGCACAGCAGTCCCCTGCAAATAGCAGAAGGCAGGAGGTGTTTGCAAATTCCAGCATATCCTCAACCTCTCACCTGGCCTTACCATAGACTTAGGTGACTTAGTCTTCTCATCCTTGCAGTGAAGTCTGTGGTTGTACATTACACTTACTCTCAGACAGACATCTTTTCTATGGGAGTGTCAGTCATCTTGGGTTCGATTTACAGGTTTTTAAGTTACTCTCTGCATATTGCCCTTTTCCCAGACACACCAGTGCAGTGGACCCTGCACTCACTTGCTCAGGCAGTGGGATTTCCCCTCATTCTCCCTCACTCAGCCCTGTGCCAGTCCCAGAGGCTAGGCTCTCTGGCTCCCAGACCCCATCTCTCCCATTCCTGTTCCCTCTCTTGGGCGTCATCGCTCCTAGGCCTGGCTTATAACACAGTGTGTGGCATAGGGACAAAGATGACAGGCCTTCCTCCCTGAAGGCTTTCCTCTTGCAGAGGAAATCGGTTCATTGGCCGGAGCATTCAGCACGGCGATTGAGAGCAGCCTGAATCTGGAGCACCAAGTGAGCATCACTAGAACCATCTGAAAACGAGGAAGAAGAGGCCGCGAGCGAGAGGATCAGGGCTGGAGGCCGTGTGCTCTGCGGGTGAGTGGTCTGTATGTGCTGAGATCTGACCGCGCCGGGGCTGGGTGGGATACCTGGGGCGTCACTATTGTTCCTTTGCTGTTACAGAGCTCCCACGCTGCTGCTGCAGCCATGGAGGTGGATGATGCCAGCCCCGGTGCTGCCGGGGAGCGCCTGGGGAGGCTTCCCAGGTGTGGAGCATCCTGCGGGGCAGTTGCCTGCCCAGGGCTGCTTCCCCTGGGGGGCTGCCAGGAGCGAGTGTGCTGAGCCTGTGCTGTGGCGTGGGGCTGCCGTGGGTGCCGGTGCAGCGGGGCTGAGCCGGGCTGGGGTCGGTGCGGCAGTGCGGGGCTGCCCCATCCCCGGCTGCTCTGCCACGCTGCCCTGCTCTCGGCCGTCGGGGGATGCTGTACCGAGGGGATGCTGTATCGGGGGGACGCTGCTCGGCCCGGCGGCTGCAGTGAGGCGCCGCGGCCACCAGGTGCCACTGCCCCCCCGCGCTGCCCGGGGCCGCCGCCCGCCCCGCCGGCAGCGCCCGCTCCGCGGGGACCTCCGTGCGCGGGGTCCCTCTGTCCGCGGGGCCACTCTGTCCGTGGGGTACCCCGCCCTCGGGGCCGGCAGCTCAGCCCTCCCTGGCTGATATCCCGGGCCGTGAGGAAAGCGCTGCCCTCGGGACTCCCAGCAAGCTCGGCCGCACACCCGGCAGCCAGAGCGGAGCCCCTGCTGCCCCGGCGCACATGCGGAACGGGGCGGCAGCTTTCACTCCCTCGCAGCCCGGCTTTGTGCACCCCCGGCCGGCCCGTGGAGGCTGCGCAGTGGCCCCACGGTGGTCGCCTCCAGCCGCGCCTCGCACGCCCATCCCCGGGGACAGTGGGGCCCGCTCCGCGGGACCGCTGCTCTCTCCGGGCGGGGCGGAGAGCCGGGATGGGGACAGCTGACAGTGGGTGCGGGTGTGTGCGCGGAGGTGCCGGGGAGCGAGCGGGCGTGCAAATACAGGCAGTGCCGAGCGAGTGCGGTTTGTGCACGGAGCGGGCGGGCGTGAGAGCTGAGCGAGGGGCGTGTGCGGGGGACGCGCGTGTCCATGTCGGTGCGGGGGTGCGCGGTGTGCGAGTCTGGCTGCGTGTGTCCGTGTGTGTCTCCCTGTCCATATGTGTCTCTGTCTGTGTCTGTGTGTGCGTGTGCGCGCACCGGGGGCAGCTCCCCACGTGGGGCTGACGCGGCAGCCCCGGCCCGATCCGGGGCTATAAAGCTGCTCGGCGACGAGCGAGGCAGAGCAGCCACGTCCGGCTGCAGCTCCAGCCTCGGCCCCG
>WEKY01054437.1:0-104894 GCA_013390045.1 Picathartes gymnocephalus | reverse complement strand
GCCCCGGCTGGCGGCACAGTAGGACGCGGAGGAGCCGCGCGCGGAGCCGGGCGCGGCGCGGGTGGAGCCGGGGCGAAGGGCGGGGGTGTCCGCGCAGCCGGGGTTGATGTTTAACCTGGAGCGCCCGTTCACGGAGAGGGGCCACTTCTTCTCCTCCATGGAGTACCAGCGGCAGCTGGAGGAGGAGGAGGGCTACCCCCCTCCCGGCACCAATGGGACCTTCAACGACAGCGGGGCCGGGCCGGGCTGGGGCACGCCGTACCCTCTGCACACCACCATCACTCTCATCAGCCTGGCCGGCTTGCTCATGCTGTTCACCGTCTTTGGCAACGTCCTGGTCATCATCGCTGTCTTCACCAGCCGGGCACTCAAAGCCCCCCAGAACCTTTTCCTGGTCTCCTTAGCCTCAGCTGACATCCTGGTGGCCACGCTGGTCATCCCCTTCTCCCTGGCAAACGAGGTGATGGGGTACTGGTACTTTGGTAAAGTCTGGTGTGAGATCTACCTAGCCTTGGACGTGCTGTTCTGCACCTCCTCTATTGTGCACCTCTGTGCCATCAGCCTGGACCGGTACTGGTCCATCACACAAGCCATCGAATACAACCTCAAGCGTACCCCGCGACGCATCAAATGCATCATCCTCATCGTCTGGGTCATCTCGGCTGTCATCTCCTTCCCACCACTCATCTCCATTGAGAAGAAGAGTGGGCAGCAGGCTGACCAGGGAGTGGCAGGGTGCAAGATCAACGATGAGAAGTGGTACATCATCTCTTCTAGCATTGGCTCCTTCTTTGCCCCCTGCCTCATCATGATCCTGGTCTACATGCGCATCTACCAGATAGCCAAGAGGAGAACAAGGGTCCCGCCGAACAAGCGGGCAGAGCGCCCCGAGAAGAAGCAGAATGGCTTGACTGAAAAGGAGGACCTGCCAGCCACAGCACAGCTCAATGGGGAGAAGGCAGCAGGAGGCAGTGGCGGGCAGGAGGGAGAGGTCAATGGTATAGACATGGAGGAGACCTCTTCCTCTGAGCACCAGGAGAACAACCAGTGTAAGAAGTCAGAGAGAGCATCGAGAGGAAAGACCAAGACTAAGCTGAGCCAAATTAAGCCTGGGGACAGTTTGCCCAGGAAGACAGAGGAGGAGAGGAACACCAAAGGGTCCCGGTGGAGAGGCAGGCAGAACCGAGAGAAGCGCTTCACGTTTGTGCTCGCAGTGGTCATCGGGGTCTTTGTCATCTGCTGGTTCCCCTTCTTCTTCACCTACACGCTGATGGCCGTCTGTGAGAGCTGCTCCGTGCCCGACACCCTCTTCAAGTTCTTCTTCTGGTTCGGTTACTGCAATAGCTCCTTGAACCCCGTCATCTATACCATTTTCAACCATGACTTCAGACGGGCCTTCAAAAGGATCCTCTGCAGAATAGAGAGGAAAAGGATTGTTTGAAGGACCCTTTGCTACTGACAGGACTAATCAAGACTTTGTAGGAGTGCAAAGTGTGTCTCTCGCAGGCTGTGCTTGCATGGGATGGTTTCCTTCAGCTCGTGAGCAGGAAGCCTTTAAAACCTGAGATGCGCCTGTGGGAGCACTGGGCAGCAGCAGTGAGGAGCAGCAGGCAAGTGGAGGTCTGAGCTGTGGCATTCAGCTTGCCAGAGGAGGATGGCCTTTGACTTGCTCGGTTTATTTTGTTAGGTTTGGTTTTTTTTCCCTTTGCCAGAATCTCTCAGTGGATATTCTCATGACTGCTCAGTTTGACTCTTTAAAGGCAAACATCGTGCAGCTCTGCGAGATGAACAACAAGGAGGGAGGATGCCACGCCAGAGGTGTTGGCTTTTTTATTTTGTTGTATCTTTTTCCCCTGCTGTTGTCTATGTAATGAATTTTGACCCCCTTGTAAAATACAGTATTGTATTCTTGAATTTGAATGTCTTAATTTTTGTAAGGCAAGCAGCTTTGAAACTGTGAATGCTTTAATTATCTTTGATACCTTAAAAGTCTTTTCTTTTCCTACCCCCTGCAAAGCCCCTCTCTCAAAACCACTGAACAACTAGAGCCATCCCCCTACCTGATAGTTTGATAATATTACCAAAATTTCCAAATCCCTGTCATTTTTTTTTTAAATTTTGGCTGTAAATCTTAGGATCACAGACCTCACCAGACTGCCTGTTTTTGTTGTTGCTATTTTTTTCTGTCATACCTGTTTCTGTTTAATTTCTGTGTTGCCGGTGACACAACACAGCTGAGATGACAACTGCCATCTCGTTACTCATGAGAGCAGACCCCGATGGAGCGGTGGCTTTGCTGTGCAGGCAGGGATGTCCCAGGCAATGGAGACTTGTCTCCCTTGCAAGGTGAGCCTTGGGACCCAGCCAAGCTCCCCACGAGTTAATCTTGTTTGATATTATACCACTCTGCAGCACTGAATTGTGTTCGATGCTCACTCGCTTCCTCCACCTCAACTGTAAATAGGTAACGTTTCAAAGCAAACAGCAGGGCTCTGCATATCATGTTATCTCATCTGTGCTGATTTGTGATGGTTTAACTCATGCAGGATTTCCTGCGGAGAGGAGGGGGTTTATGCACAGTGGCCGTTTGTCTTTCTCAATTAAGAGAGAAGCGTTCAGTTTTTAACCTGCCAGTTTCATCTTTCCTAGGAAATAGGGAAGCATCCCTCTTTCAGTCTTGTACAAGGCAAAACTCTGAAATGGGAAACTTAACTGCCAGTTTCTCCATTATTTTATAGTGTAACTAAGCTTTTCTTTTTTTTTTTTTTTTTTTAATTAAAGTGTAAATATTGTGAGATTGGAACAGGAGAGAGTTAATACTGCTTTTACACTCTTTCCTGATACGGCTTTCAGCTCTTTGTGCTAAAAAAAAAAAAGACAAACCTCAAACAAAAATGGACAAAGCAAATCTAACATCCTTGTGCCATGAATAAATTTCTGGAGAACATTTTTAGGAAAAACTTTTGATTTATCACAATAAATCAGTCTGCAAATCTTTTAATGTTGGGAAAACAGCTTTATCAAATGCTGACAAGTCACAGAATTGGTTTGGAGAAAGCAAAGTTTGTATAAATTGAATGTATAAGATGAATTTGCCTTCTCTGGAGTTGTATGGTACACAGGAAGAGTCTTTAAAAATACCCTTTTACTTTTGGGAAGTGTTTTGTTGATTTTGCTCTCTGTTTTGACTTTCTAATTAACTCCAAGTGTCCCCGGATGCATCTTGGGACCTGGAGAACAGTGTTTACATTCACTTGCATCTTCAGAACTGAATCCTCGAGAGGTGAGGAAAGCAAATAAACTGTGCTTTAATGTAAAAAAAAAAAAACCAAACCACAAGCAGAAATTGCTATAATGGATGATTATTTTTATTAAATAAAAGAGCGTTTACAGATCAAGTGTGAAATTCCTCTGAATAATGTTAGCTATTTTATTTTATTTTATTGTATTTTATTTTATTGTATTGTATTGTATTTTCTGAACTGCTCACCGATCCTCTAGTAGCTTCGGTCTTGCCGTTTTTTGAAGAACACACTGGGAAAAGCACTCGTGTTGTCTGAAAGGCTTTGTTAGCCCAGGTAGGAACAATGGCTCTGTTCATTGTGCAGTGACATAATAACAAATGAGTCCTTGATATTTCTTGGGAATTTCCACCCCCCCTCTTTGTGCCACAGTAAGGGCATTCACGTATTTGTTAAGGAAAAGAGTGTAGGGTTTGGGGGTGTGATTTGCACCCTGGGAGTGCAGCCCGACACAGCTGCTGGGGCCGCCTGCCTGGCGCAGCGTTTGCAGCTATTGTGAGGGGTTTTAGTAATCAGTTTGCAAACGGGATTAGAAACAATTAGGCTGGATGGCAACATTTCGTGATACATGCAGTAGTGTCCACCTGAGTGGGGCTTTGTTCCAGCCCCCAGGAGCCAGGGCTTGCTTGCCCTTCCACCAGGGCTGCCAAGACCCTCCCTGAAGGAGGTGATGAGGGATCATTCTCCCACCAAACGTGGTACTGCTTCTGGTGAGAAAACAAATGACCAGAGCCCCGTGTGAGAGCTGCTGGTCCAGTGGCCCCACTCTGCCAGTGCCCTGGGATTGCAGTTGGAAGTGCTCAGGGTGGGAGGGGGCCAGGGTGTCACTGCTGGGTGCAGGACACCTGATGGTGGCCCAGAGATGAACATCTTGCTCACCTCGTGGTGGCCTTTGCAAGCCAGGGGAACTTCGTTTGGATAGAGTGTTCTGCTTCCACTCTGGTCTTGGCTGACCCTGATGGCCTTGGAGGGTTTTACAAAGCAGGTCCCATGGGAGACTCTGGATCAGTGCCTGGGACACGAGGTGATCCAGCAGCCATTGATTGCACTTCCTCCACCCCTCTGGCTGTCTGTTGTCCTTACTGCCAGATCTCTAGTGTGGACAGTAGAGTATTTTGGTGGATTTGGGGCTGGGAGAATGAGACTCTTCCCCTTCCCCCTCCTGACTCCCTCCCTGTCATTGCTTCCAGATCATTCCCTTGCAAATGACGCATTAAGGGATGTAATGAACTTTGATTGTTTTTTATAACCTTTTATTTTGGGGCTGAAAGGTTAATGGTGTGAGGAGAGGGAGGGGGACCTGTCTCCCCAGCTGGGTGGGAGCCATCCAGGCTGGCACAGCAAACAGCAGGCAGAGATGCCACTGCCAGCTTCACCCTGGGAGATGTTTCTCCACCACTTTCCTGTGTGGGGTGACCCTGCATGCCACCCCTTTTGTGGGGACCCCTGAGGAGGGCACAAAGGTGCCAGACAAGGGTTGTGCAGAAGGGGCTCAGGTGAGTTGTTCTGGTGGAGCAAATGTCCTAAAATGCTTCTGGGGGGAGCTGCATGAGCAGCAGGGTTGCCCTTACAGACACCCGTGGCTGCCTGCCCAGGGCTTGTCCCTGATCCCCTCAGAACTCCTGATGTATTCATTTCCATGGGGTTTTGGTCCATGTTCTCAGGGGACCAAGGAGCTGGTCACATAGAGGAGCCTCTTTCCAGTGAGGGAGGGACTTGGCCTGAGTCACTCTGCTCACACAAAATGAGTTTCCCAGACCCAGAGGAGCCTTGGCAGGTTTCAGACCTTGTCCATCAGCCTTCCTGTGCTGTAAGTACACCCAGTCCCACCCTGCATCCCCTTGCCCAGGGGAAGGGTCCCTCTGGGTTGGGTGGTGGCCCCGCTGCCCTGCAGCTTTCACCAGTTGAAGATCTTTGCCTTATTTCTTAACATTCCCTGTTCTTTGGAAAAGTTCAAAGTCTGTCGAGATTGCTCCTTTATTACAGCCAGGGCCCTGGCAGACAGCTCCACTTGCAGCTCTCATCATCTCTGGTATGAACTACTCTTTGCAGCTGGTTTATAGGAACATCTCTGTGACTTGTGAATGTTTGTAGTAGCTATGATTTCTGTGCCTTATCTCAAGTTGTAGAAACGGAGTGAAGAGAGGACAGAATTTACATCAGCCCAACCCTTGCAGTAGCCACTGGTACTCACTCATCCCACAAATGCTCCAGGACCAGAGCCCAATCCCTCTGGGAACAGAGTGTCGTAGTCTGAGCCCTGGGAAGTGCAGGTGAAATTCCCTCTGGGGTCACAGTGCAGGGAGGCCACAGCACAATCCCAAATGTCCTCAAGGCTGAGCAGAGGGGGTGGTGAACAGGGCTGTGGAGAGCGCAAAAATCCATTTGTTATGTCAAACCATGGCTGGTCTCAGGAGGGAGGTGTCATGCAAGCAGAGGAGGAGGAGACCTGCTGTTGTGGAGCAGGGATTGTTGAGAGGTGTTGAATGGAGTTACTGATGTTTGAGCTGGTCTTTCTTCCTTCTTGGGGGACCTTCTTGGTCATTTCCCTTAGGAGAACTCATTTCCCAAGGAGGACCACAAATATTGAGGACATCATCTCATATCCAGGAGTATGGGGCTGTGAGATGAGTTTCAGCACCCAAATCCAACAGAGAGACATGAGGATCAACCATAAAAGGGAGCAAGAAGACAACTCCCTCACTTGAGCCCAGGTGTCATCAACAAAGGTATAAACTTCTTGGCTTAAACTAGCTTAAAACTGCTTAAGCTGGCTCTGATTTAGTCTGTTAGTGTGATCGTCAGTTCCATGCTGGCTAAGTGCAGAGAGAGCATCCCTGCTGGCTTGGATATAAGCTCCTGCTTTGCTTCTGTGGCTCTGAGAGTGGCCTGTAGCGGATTTTAGGGAATAGTGAAGAATGAGGACCCTTCCCAGGAGGTTCGGGAGTCATTAGGTGCTCTGGGATTTCCTGGGGCCAGCAGTGCCTTTTGCACTAGTGGAGAAGTTCCCCTGACATGTGTTTCCTGTCAGCAATGCTCTGCAGCGGGAGGTCTGGATGGCTTTCAAAAGCGTGTTTGAGTCAAAAGCCAGCAACCGGGTCTGTGTGAGAGTAGTGGGGTGAATGGGTTTCACCAGGAGGTGAGACGAGCTGACCTGAGCATCCCTGCTTTCCTGCGTGCAGTGCCTGCAGCCTTTGGCCCAAATTGGTTTGGGCACAGCCCAGGATATTGCATTTGCAGGAGCAGCCCTGAGGTCCTCCAGAACTCTGTGACCTGCTGCAGGGTTCACTCCCAGACATGAGAAACATTTGCTTTAAGTCAGCTGCTACATGGAGGAATAGATTGCTCAGTTGCTGTTTGAAACACTTGTGTTTTGCTGGACCATGACTTTATGGCCTTTTTTCCTGTTTGTTTTTCAATTTCTCTCCACAGAAAAAAAAGAAAAGAACAAGCTTCTCACCGCTGGACATGTCTGATAAAATAATTTCTGGTGAAGGCTGCCTTTTCTTCATCTGTGCATGTGGCATTGCTGCAAAGTATTCATCTTAAGTTTGACTTAAGGTGTTACTGAAAGATTCACCGAGTTAAAAAATGAAATAAATGTATAGAGAAATATTTAGGACACTGCACCCAAACTTCTTTTCTGAGTTTACTGAACTTTTTTGAAGAGTGAAAAGCTGAATTCTGGTCTTTTGCTACCAGGATAACTTTTGGCTCTAGGAAAATTTGGACAAACTAATCATCTTGCAGACCAAACCATACAAGGTTGGACCCTGAGTGTGGCAGACCTGGCAGCTCGGCTGCTGGGATGCTGATTTATACCCTGCTGGAGCCCCCCCCTTTCCCAGCTTATTCCTACAGTCACAATTCCTGGGCAATCTAGTGATTAGTCCTCTCTGTGTAAGGCTGAGTTTGTTCTTGGTTCCATGATGCAGATACTTGACCTGAAATGGCTCCTTGAACAGGGTTTGCCAGAATGAGGTTCCTGTTAATTTGGGCAGCCTTTCCTTGGCACAAACAGCTCTCCATGCTCGTCGTCTCTGCTGTGCAGTTACCCAGGCAGGGCACAATTCTGCAGGGGACTCCAAATGCAGCACTGAGCTTTTCTTTTCCCCAGGGAGTACACAAAAAACAGAGAAGTGGCATGACCCCAGTCAACCACATGGCCAATGTGAAAAGGGAGTGGAGTCTCCCTGTTTTTTCTCTTGGTTATGGGTTTGACCTCTAACCTAAGCACAACTCAAAGATTTATACTTCAGAGATGTTAGTTAAAAGTAATCCTGCATTTATTATTTTAAAACAAATGTCTTGTGGCTTTAAACCAGCCTCAAAATTTATTGGGGACAGAAGAGTTAAAATATCCAGTTCAAATGAAATCATCTGACTTGCTTACTTTGAAAGATTTACCATCTAGGGCCTTTGGCGTTGTTGTCTCAGGATAATGAAGATACATCCGATACATTTTGAGCAGCAGTATAATTGCTTTCATCAACACCAGTCAGTGTTTGGATGAGATGGCTTTTAAACAGTGCAGTAGGGAGGAGGAGAAAAGCTGAATGCTGCTCTGCTGAGTTGGGCACGCACTGAGGAGAGCAAGGTAAGCAGTGCTGGATGCAGGGCAGTCTTTCATCACTGTTGGCTCTGTGGAGGCTAATTAGAGAAAGTGTTCTGGCTGGTGTGACTGGTATGGATGGGATTTGGTCCAAACAGGGTTTTCTGTAGTAAAATAAGATGGTTATAGCAACAGATGCAACGGTGGCAACAGCCTGTAAAGCCCAGTGTTAATTGGCTTAAACCTTTGCATTGGAAATGATCTGCTCCTATTGTAGCTGTTGCTCATTGTTTCCAGAAATGCCTGTTCCTGGCCATGCTGCTGGGTGATGTGTGGGATGTGCAACTGTGTCAGGAGAGTGGTCAGGGACTCGGAAACGATTCACACCAGCCCCATCCACCTGTGAGGGGCCTGGGTTTTATTTGCCCTAAGTGCAATAGGTGTTTTCATCACCTTAGCTTCATGGATTCCTGCTGTGGAGGATGTAGCAGTGACTGGGAGTGGGATGAGGGCACACACTTGGGGGTGTACAAATAAAGTCCATGGAAAATGAGATACAGTGAAGCCAGGAGTGGAAATGGTTGGTGTAAACCAGATGATGCTACTGTACACTCAGCTGCAAAAGGATTCAGCCTGAAATGCTATGGGAGGCAAACAATCCACCAGCAATTCCAGCAACTGAGAACATAAAGATAGGTCCCTCCCCTCTTATTAATTGACATCTCACTTGGGATTGCATAGACTGACATCTTCAAGTTATCAGATATTTGGGGGAGGAGGTGAATTTTTAGCTGTTGTTTATTCAGACCAAGATTTAATTAATATTAAATAGATTAAATATTTCATGAAATAGACTGAAATTAAATATTTAGATCCCTCTTTCCCCCAGACAGCAACCCCAGTGGATATTTATGTGGGCAGTAAAGCTAGAACATCTTCTGAATGTGTGTTCGAAGATCAGAGTTACATGGGAGTATCATCTGTGGATAGGAATTAAATTTCTTGTGGATCCTTGTCTTTGCCAGCCCATGTGAGAATGTGGTCTTCCTTCCTCTGGGATTGTTGAGCCATGACCTGTTGGGACTTCAGGTATCACTTCAGTGCAGGCTGTCACCCTGTTCTCCTGCCACGTTCATCTTCAGTGGGGAAAGAGGCCTTATGGGAAAGGGTTTTCTCCCATGCTTCTCATTTATCAGGGCAGTGGACACAAACTGAGAAGAAAACAGCATTGCTTTATACTGATTAATTACTTTCCTGAAGAAGAAAATGTGGAAAAACGGCATCTTGCCTGAAGGAGGGCAGCTAATTCCTCACCAGTTGTGCATGCTGGTGCTGTGTATCCCTCACCAGAGCTGGAGTGGGACCACTCTTCCCAAGTCAGAAATCAGCTGCTTGGCCTTGGTGGTAAATGCTTACCTAGAAATACTCCTGCTGTCAAAATCCACCTGCCAGTGAGTGGAGACTGCAAAAATGACCCTTGGTTTGGTCCAGTGAATGATGGCTTGGAGCTACAGTTCCTGCCTGCCCGTCTTGTATCCAGGGGTCAAGTTAGGATGGACACTGGAAGGGGCTGGGGATACATTCCCTTCAGTGCCCAATTTCTAGTGCTGGTGTTTGGCCCCTGTGCTGGCACTGGCAGTATTGTAGCCAGAATTTGCTTGGTTTTGACTACACTGAGCTTTATTTAAAAGCATGTACAATACTCTAGCAGGAGTTTTCTAAACAAAAGTATTGTCATAGCGCAGCAATATGACTTGTGTGTTTAGATAAGACCTCTCACCAAGAGGGAGGGTAAATCCAGTGTTCTTGTTGTCCTACAGACCACTTTGGTCTACTGGAATATTTCAGAAGCAGTACCAGAGTAACGGCTTGTCCCTCTCACTTCTGCCAGCATCACTGCATGGGGATAAAGCCAGTGCAACCCATTCACAGTGGTTAAGTGACTTGCTAGAGGTTGAGTGAAAAAAGCTGTGGTAGATTAATAAAAGATGGTTGTAAATAATTCAACATGGGCCAGCTGATGAAGCTTAACAGGACCAGAAAGCTGATCTCATTCAGCTTGGTGTAAAGCAGTGCCTGGCCAGCTTTTTGGCAGGAGGTAAGGGATGTCAAGGACCTCTGGGAAGGGGTCTCATACTGTGTGGACATGTTTGCCCACCCCATTGCTAATCTCACTGTGGTTCTCAGAGACTGGTTGGGGACAGTAGATTTGTGTTTGGTGTGGTGGTAATTGTTCTCTGTGTTCTTTGGTGTCTTTAGGGTTCCTTTTGGTTTCCTGCCAGGAAAGGGCATCCCAGATGTGGGTCGGCTTGTGAGGCCATGCTGTCCATGATGCCTGGGAAAGACAGCTCTACAATTTGCTGGTGGTGGGCAAGAGAGCCTGGATTCCAAGGTCACAGAGGCCCACGATGAGGGTCCTTGTTTGAGGTATGTGCATCCCCAATGCTCTCAGCGTCACCTGAGGGGCACCTGCAGACCCCTGGCGAGGGAACCAGACTGTGGGGCTTCCAGCCTTGCTCTGCCCTCCTGTTCCTGTGGCTGCAGGCTGACTGGCAGTCTGTTTGCAGACACCAGCACTCCATGCTGCCTTGCCTCTGGATGCTGCAGCAATACCTCATTAAGTCCAGGTCTTTTTCTAGGAATCTGCTGGAGAAAACCCTAACAAAACCTGCCTTTGTTTTTATGGCTCATCTTTGTGCTGCTGAATTGCCTTGAGTTTCATTGCCAGCAGGCAGCAGAACCCCCATACCCATCAGGGATGTCTTTTCACTTATCCTGCCAGGTTTTCTCAGAGCTGTAAACATAGCCAAGCAGAGAAAACCATTTCCAGAGCAGATTTCTGAGGGCCCGCACAGGACCACAGCCAGGCAGGCAGGTCAGCACCTGGGAAAGCCTGCCCTTGCTGGCAGCTGTCCTCTCCTTTTGGTGGATTGCACCAGGCTCTTGGTCTGCATTTTTAACTGCGAGGGACTAGTGAGGGCCGACTCCCCACAGCTGGGCACAGATGTTGAGAAGCTGCCCTCTTGATGCATGGATGTCAGTGGCACCAGGCCAGTGCTGAATGGACCTGCTCTCACTCATATATGGCCCTCAAACTGGTGCTTCCTCTGCTGGGGAAGAGAATTAGGTGATATTTTTGCCTTCTGACACAGAGAAAGGCACATGCAATAGGAACCCAAAGAGAGTCTGATTAATGTGCTTCTGGAATCGGATTGTTTAATGCAAACAGCTTCAGAGATATGACTAAAGTAGGAAAAGAAACTTGGAAAAGACCCCATTTGGGATAAAAGCAAAGAACGCTATTTTTTGCAAATACCAGTATAGCTGCTTCTAAAAATAATATCTTGGATGTCTGTTTGAAAATGAGAACCAAATGTGATTCTGAACGGTCTAATGCAGCCTGTCATTTCAGAGGAGGAGGGATGGAGACCTCTCATTGGAGGCAGGGATGTGCTTGCAGGCTCTCAGAGACACGGCAGAAACCAGACTGTGCGGAACCCAAAGCCCAGCTTTGGAAGGACACGTGGATGTGAGTGAGCAGCATTTGCCCACAGGCTGCTGAATTGCAGGTTCACACTTTGCTGTGTTGGCAGCCATCTTCAGTCATGGCTCTGGGATGATTTTGGAGAGCATGTGAGAGTTTCTGAGGATCAGGAGAATGGCATGCGGATGGCCATGCTTTCCCATCAGCAGTGGCATTCACATGAGAAAAGGAGTGGCCGACTGTTAACCTCTGGTGGTTTTAATTTTCTAAGCAGGAGCAATATCAAAGGATGGGGTAGAGGAAGGTCCTTGCAAGAGAGGCTATACCAGAGCTGTCTTTCTGTTCAACTATTTCAGGCCCTTTTTGGCTGTCCTCGCCCCTCTGGTGCACTGTTCCTGAGAATCTTGTGGAAGCAGCAAGGTAGTTTTCTCTTCTTTTTGCATGTCTTTGCCTCAGCCTCTCAAGCAGATTTTTTTCATCAGCCAACAGCTGAGAACACTGTGTTCAAAGTGAGTTCAGGTTGCAAACATCGATGTCAGTGCCAAAGTCTTGCAAATGATTGAAAACCTTCAGGGTACCCTTCAATACTAACTCAGACAGCATACAAGCAGTTTTGGAGTGTTTTCATAGACTTCTCACTAATCTAATATTAAGCTCTGCTCCAACTTTGCCCTTTCCAGCTGTCCTCTGGCCCTTCTGTGAAAAGCTTACAAGTTTTTTTTTTCCTTTGGAGCTGATGAATGTGAGTGTGTTTTGTTTGAAATGTACTGATCAGAGCACTCCCCCTCAGGCAGGGGTACAGGGACATGCACCCTACAGAGTGCACAGTTCTCCAGCCCTGCCTGATGGCTTCACCTGACCTTTGCAAAGTATGCTGGGGAAAGGCCTGCCAGTTTCTTTTATGGCTGGTGTCTGTGAAGAACACAATGATGGTCCTGATGGCACTGAGGCCACCAGCCTGTGGAGCATTTATATTGGGTAGCACTGGACCTTTCCTAAGTGTGAATCAGAGTATGTCTCTGGAGGGAGAATTTTCCCTTGGATCTCCTTAATTGGATTTAATTCATCTGCCTCTGTCTGTATGAAAATGTAGATGATGTCATGATGGGACTGAGAGGCCAAGATCACAGCAGGAGTCAGCAATAGGTGATCTAATGGAAAAGGTCGGTAGGTGTCAGCTGTGCTTCCCCAGGGGGTTTGTAGTGGCCCCAGCTGCTCTCACCTTTATCAGCCCATTAGACAAATCCTTTGGCACCATGCCTCAGGCCCAGAGAGCTGCCAGGTGGCACAGGGAGGGCCAGACAGTTGTATACCAAGTCTCTTGTGCTGGGGGTAGTGAGCAAACTCTCCACCTTGCAAGGTCAGAGCACCCTCTTTGCCCTTGCTTGGTAGCCTTGTCTCCAGGATGACTTGCCCAAGAACACAATGACATTCGTGGGACTTAAATAGACCCTGCAAGCTGGAACATCACACCTCCTGCAAGCTGGATGGCTTCAAGAGAAGGTTACTCAAGAGAGGGGCTACTTCAGCTCAAACTGTGCCTGAACTATCACAGGGACAAAGCTGCAATATTTCTTTGAGCTGTTTTAAACTGATTGAATGACTGATGACAGTTTTGGGAGCTGTGCAGTACCCAACTGGGATGCCCCCCTCAAAACTAAAACAACACCAGAAGGTGTTTTTCTTGTGACATGTTTTGGTTCTGTCACTGTGTGTAGTTTTTGTGATCACTTTGTTTTACCCGACTGCGTTGCTCTGGGCAAGATGGGGAGGAAAATCCATCTTTCAGTAAATACTTCTCAAGCCACCTGCTGTCACAGCAGATTGCTGCATGTCTCTCGGTTCCCAGAGAACATAACCATTGTAAATCTGAAATTTCAGGTTATGTTCCATGCCTTCTGCTATCTGATCCACCTCGCCGTGCAAAATTTTCAGCATGTTTTGGATGCAACCCAAAACGTTATGCCGTAAGCGTGAAACAGCTGTAATATAGAATATGAATCTCATGTGCAAAGACTTAGTGGACTTGGATTTCCAGGCCAGAGGAAGAAGAACATCCTGCAGCAAGAACCCTTCTGCAAGGCTTTGCTTTTGTCTCTCTGAGACACTGCAGCAGGAGGGGAGACTTTTGCACTTGTGTGGGAAAAACTCAGGCACTGTGCACTAAGTGCTCTGACATGCACCTTAATCCTTTTGCCATGGTACGTGAAACTTGAGTGTGTTTGTCCATCCCCAGCTGCCTCAACAGTCTTTGGAGGCTTTATATTTGAGCTCTGGGTTTCCCCTATTCTGGGTCCCCACTCTCTAGCCTTGCTCTGCAAAGTCAGGGACTAAACCTTCTCCCGAGCTTCTCAGTGACTGTATCTGTGGATGAAGCAGCTGGCTTTATAGGCAAATGTTTGCCCATCTTTATGCCTGTCACAGTTTATTAATGTGTGGCATGACCACAGTGCCTCTGGAAAGAGCCCAGCACTAACTGCTCACTTCCTGGCCTTGTCATCCATTCCTTCTGCCAGGTCATCTCCACTTCAGATCAGCTTTCTTTTGGATGCAACCTTTTTTTTTTAATTTATTTTTTTTTAAGTGACAGTGCCCTCAAGGATTTTGGCAAAAGAAAAGGAAAATGCAAAAATCTTCCTGGCAGGACCCATTCTTCTGACACAGCAGCAGCTGCTGTGGAGGAGAGCCAGCAGCAGGGATCCTCTTTGGAGGAGTTTACAGGCTGAGGATCAGAGCTTGTGCTTCTCTCCTTGCTTGGTAGCACAAGCTGCCTCCCTGCAAGGAGAGGTGATGGCCAAATCAAGCTTGAAATGTGACATTCACTGCTCTAATTAGACATACGCAGTTTCACTTTGACTCCACAATCCAGCCCAAGCAGGTGACAGTCTTCCAATGCTTGGCAAAAGGTAGCCTAGGAAATTCCTCAGTGCAGTGACCAGCCAGGCCAGGCCTTAATAGATTCAGCCTGTTTAAATGTCTGCAATAAGGCAAGCTGAGTCACCCTGAGCACTCGCTTTCTCTCGGTCCATGGTGAAGGGAACCTCCTGGCCCTTCCTCTAGAGGAAAATGTTTCCTCTAGAGCTGCAACACTGGGAGAGAGGAATCTGGTCAAGAAGAGAATAATGTGCTTTCCTTCTACCTTTTATCCTGGTGGGCTCCATCCAACTCTACTGCAATAGGCTGACCATTCACAGCTCTTCATAATTTATTAAAATTTACTGAGTATTTTAATGAGCACAGCCACAGCTGAAAAAGAGAAAAGCTTTTAAGGCATTTCTCATGAGTCTAATATTAGGATATGTAAGCTTGGAGTGTGGCTCTGGATAGGAACTGGAAGGAGACTGCAGAAGATGATAGCAGGTGATCTTGTCTGGATTTCATGGGCTGAGGAAGATCATGGCTGCAGGTACAGGATGCTCTCAAGGGTTTGCTGCTCTCATAAGCCAAAAGCAATGTCTAAGCTTTAAGGAAAGGTCTTTTTCCTTCATCTTCCCATCTCTTTCCCTTCCCCACTTCACACTGTTAATCATACTGGCAGGATGCCCTCCAGGCTGAGACTGTTCTGAGAGCAAGGTGAGAGGAGGATGCTGAGAAGGAACAGCAGGCTGTACATTTTTCTTCTCTAGCATGATTTAGCCATGATTAATGCACATGGAAAATAATCAGTGCATTCAGCCTAATTCTGCAGAATTATTGAAGGGATGATAACAAGGGGAGAGGAGATATTTTGCTGCTTTCAATATATTTTTAGGAAGGAGGACAGGTGCTTTGTGAATTTGGTTAGGTGATATCAGCATCTCATATTAAGGCAGGGAGCAAAATTTGTCACTGTTTTTCTTCTTTTTTTTTTTTTTCCTGCAGAAAGCATTGCTAGCCTGAGCTTTGGAGGTCTCCTGTTACTTCCCAAAACCAGGTCAAAAGAAGCTCATTCATCATTAAAACAACACAGTCTGTATTAAAGGGAAGAGGGATTGCAAATGGGGAGTCTTTGGAACATGGGATTTTTATACCTTGCTCTGAGCTGGTGATCACCTCACCCTTTCACCCCTCTTTTCAATGGGCTGCCAGTGGGCTTGGGTTCAGCAAATTGCTCCTGGTTCCTGGGGAAAATGCACCATGCAGGAGCTGGGTAGGGCAGACAGCTGGGACCTGAGCAGGTCACTACAACGTGGTGCTCATTGTCCTTACACCATCACCAAAGCTCTTGTGCTTCAAGTTAGGTCAGATAGAGCTACTTCTAGTTTGCTTACTGCCATGGTCTCTATTTATCCCATTGAGGAGGAAAGCATCTTGTTTTGTAAGCCAGAGGTCTTGTAAAACTTTCTTCCCCTCATGTGTTAAAACAAAATACTAAGACATTGGTTTACTAGAAAGATTTTAATATTTCCTCCAGATTTTATAATGCACTAAATAATACACAAAAACTACTGATATGGAAAATATTAGAAAAGCCTACTTTGTGGTTTTAATTGCGTTCCTGTCTGGCCCAGGTAAGTATGTTAGCTACTTCTTTTAATTGTTTTTCTTTTTGTGACTTTGAATTTACGTTTTTTATATCTTCCATTTTCTTGTAATTCCCAATTACCAACACAAAATTAACACTTCTTGTTCCTGCTGAGCCTACTGCTATTGATTTTTTTCTTTAGTTTTCTAATTTTGCAAACTTCGATTAGGGTTTTTTTAATCTCTGTAGGCTTCTATAGGTGTCTGTGCCTGTTCAGAGAGATTATTGCCCATAAGTGCTTAATTTTTTGAGTCCAAAGACATATCATTTAAGACAGAGCTAGGAGTTGTGATCTGTAAGTCAAACTGCAAAGAACAATTGGATGCCATGGCATTTAACAGTCAGGCTCTTGGGTGTTGCCTCATCACAGATAAAAGCAAGGCTGAAGGTGCCTCCTGCTGTGTGGGTGTCTTGCTGCCTTCTGGGGCCACTGGAAGCAGTGGATGCCTGAGGTTGCAGTGCATGGCAAAGCCTGGGGATTGGAACATCCAGGGAATACCCTCACTGCCTTCCTGCCTGCCTTGGTGCTGGTGGTCCCTCTTGGGCCACTGCAAGCACGTAGCTGGGGACTGGAGGTGGCACTGGCGTTGATGTGAGGATGCGGCAGCCCCGAGGGGCTGGGGCACAATGCAAACTCTGCTGGGGTTTGGTTCCTGGGGGCAGCCTGACCTCATTAGATCAGCTTGTCACATCGTGGTTGGGTTTATTCTTTCAGACGCCCTGCAATGATCCCTTTTTAGTAGAGGAAGGGGATTTACCTTTGCATCCTTGCATGTCAGGGTGCCCAGGCTTGGGTGGAAGGGTGGACAGAGAGTGACACCCTCTGCAAGAGAGATGGGTGATCTGCCCTGGCAAGTGGGGAGCAGAGTCGGGGGCAGAGGTGCGCAGGTGAGCCTGAGGGAGCTGGTGCACACAGCCAGGTCCCAGGCGTGCAGCTCTGTGCTGTGTACCAGGCCACCAGAACCTTTGGAGAGGTACTGGGGTGGGACTCATATTCCACTGACTCTTTAGAAGTTGGCTGAATGTTTTTCTCCTGTCAGATCAGCTTCAGGAATACGCTGTAGGTTTGGAGTTTGGAATGGAGATGGTAGCTAATAATTTTAAGCTTTAGGGGGTAAGAACTAAACCTATGCTGGCCAGAGCTGAACAGTCTGGTGTAAGTGAAGAGGACAATCCCATGGTTCTGCCACGTGATGAAACTTCCTTGGAAGGTCCAAAATACTCAACAGCTCAGGGAAGAGCAGAGGTTGTCAGGGGCTCAGGCCTTGGAGTTATTTTGCCCAGACAAACAGCAGTGATCTACCAGGTGGCCTAAATGGAGTGGCCCAGTGTTCCTTGATGCTGAGGTGCCCATCCAGCTGTGTGTGCTTTTCCGTGAGACTGGGAAAAGGCTGGAGAGAGATGTGGCCTCCTGATGCATCTTCGGGCCTTGATTCACAAGAACAAGCACAAAGTTGTTCATGCAGATGCTTTTCAAATGAGTGAATGTCAATTGCCTCTGCAGGGCATGTTAGTCTGATACCTGTCCAAGGTATTAAGAGGGAGATTTGCTTTTGACTGTGTAACCCACCCTTGCAGAGAAAACCCACTGAGGTTTTTTTTAATCTCTTTCATGAGAAGCACAAGAGCCTGTGGTGGTCACAAGATCCCTTCAGCAACATCCTTACTCAAGCAGCTTGTTGTGTTGTTTGTAAAAGTCCAATTTTCTTTTTGAGGAAAATCAATACAGCTCATTACTTAGCCGAGAAAAGATCCCAGTGTCAGTTCCACTGGAAGGCAGCCCTTGAGCAGGCTCAGCCACTGTTTGTAAGCCAGGCAACAGGCTGATAGCTTTTGTCTTAAATTATGAGTTCCAAACTAAAACTGCCCCACTGAGAAGACCAATCAGCTTCCCGCAGACCACCAAAGACCTGCTCAACAAGGGAATACCACCAGCCTTGGGCAAAATACGCACCGGAAAAAAAAGTAACAGCACAGAAGACACTTTTTTGCACCTGCTGTGATGACTGTAAGTTCTCATGCTGCTTCTTCATTATATCCTTTCTTCTAGGCTTTGGCTACATCTTCAAGTCTTTTCATTTCAGTGCTAAGATGCAGGATGTAGTGCTACAAAGCTGATAGATAACCAAATATTCTTTGTCGAGCCTATTTTGAGTGGTGAGACAGAAGTCAGCTGCTTGGCCCAAACTTATGATGCATTCAAGACATTTGTGTAAGTGCACAAGATGTTTTAAAGCAGCTTTGGAATCTGAGAGGCATTGAGGCAGTTGGGTAGACAGTGCCCTTTCCTACCGTGTGTGTGTGTGTGGCTTTGGGGACTGCACTGTTAATCACTCTATTTATGCAGGATCTGGACTGGGGGCATCCTCACCTGCATTCCCTAGTAAATTCATACTTTGGCTACTCATATGAATGTATAGCCAGTGAAAATTGCTCCTTGCTGCAGCCCAGCTTCAGGATCCAGGACTAATATCCCTTCTCAGAAGTTTGCTAGTTTAGAAAGTTGGAGAAGGAATTGATCCTCTGTGAAATGGAGAATGTAGAGAAAAAAATGCACATTGTGGCTGCTGAGCAATAGGATTGCGGACTAAATAGTCACATTTTTATAGTTTTGATTTGAGGTCTGAATGAAGAGAATGAATGAACAGAAATTTAGAGATATTTCACTGCAGTATGTTCAGTGACAAGGTCAGTGAGATAAGAGGATCAATTGTGCATGGAGAATTACTGAGAAGCTAACCTAAGGGCTGGGGTGCACACTCAGCTAACCAGGAAGAGCTATAAATAAGGATGCAAAGCTGGTGAATTCTGTTAAACAAATTCCCTATCTTCGCTATTCACAGACTGCTTCAAAACCAGAGTGGAGAACAAAAGGAACAGTGCGATTTATTTTAAGGGAGCGATCAGCCAAGAAATCTGTCTTTTCTCTCCAGGCCACCTTTGTGGTGGTCACTTTCGAGAGAAGATTTTGGATGCGTGGAATGCTTGGCCCTGCCCCATCTCTTCTCCATTAGGCAGTGAGGGGCAGCTTCTGCCCTCACACCCTGGGATGAGCAGGGTACTCGGGGCTGGGGCAATGTGTCCCAGCAGCAGGGAGTGGAGCAGTGCTTGCAACAGCATTTTGTCGTGCACTGACCTCTTGAGCAGCTCCTGTCTGCACATGTGTACTACCAGGTCAGGAAAAACAAAATTGAAAGGGATTCGTATCCTTGTCCCCATATGCTGTCCAAAAATCCTCTCTTGTTTTGGTATCCATCACTGGTCTGTTTCCAGTTTTTGTCTGTACCAAGACCTTGATCTCATGAGCTATCTTTAAGAATTTATTCCAGATTCTAGATAATTTCATGTTGTAGAGACTGTGAACAGATGACATTGCTTGCATTACCAGGCTCCTCCGGTGTTTGATGATGGCTGCGATTGCAGTACATATAACATTATTATTTGACTGCAATTACAATAGCATGGGTGGTGTTATGCCTGACTAGCTGATTAATCATCTGGAGCAATGAGTAAATCTCCCTCTCTTTTGCAATAATTAATATGTACAGCTGGATTGCAGTTGGCTGAGCAAGCGTGAAAGTGATCAAGGCAAACAGAGAGGTGTTTGGCAGCTTTAGGCTGTCGGAAAGGATGAGCACATGGACCTCTTGGGGCAATTGTTCCCTTTGCAATGTAAACTGTAGCTCGAGCCAGCTCTGATCCATCTCAGGGAGCTGCATTTCTGTGGTAGGTGGCCTAAGTGCTACAGACAAGTTGGTCCAGTCAGAGTTACAAGGTCTGGCTTTGAGGGTGGGGCCATTTAAGACTGCAGGATGCAAAGCTCTTTCCTCCTTGCAGGGTTCTGAGAGCCCTTTGCCAGTGTGTTTGTAGCTACCCAGGAGTGAAGGGGAGAGAGAAATTAATTACTGGAATTGGATTAAATACCTGCTGTGCTGGGGACCTGCCATGATGGCTTAGGGGCACTGTTGTCTCCAAGCAGGTGCAGTGGCTTTTTGGTTCTTCCTGCAGTCTGGGTCGCATACATTCAGTACAGATTGTCTGAAAGTACCTCATGGTTTGCTTGTGGGCATTAACAATTCAAATCAAGAGACACTGCAGCCTCTCTCTTCCTCATATGTTGATTTTCTTTGCTCTCCTGATACAGCGAAGATCAAGCTGAAATATTAAATGTCCTCCCCCATGAAATTACATATGGCTGGTTGCAATCAATTCCCTCTGCCTCATGTAGTTTGCTATCATTTTCCCCTTTCCTTCCCTTCCTGTAAAAGACAGGAGGCCTTAATTTGACAAAAGATAAAGACTTCCACCTCACCTCAAGGAGAACTGAGCTCCCAAATCTCAATTTTCACAGAGGGGAATTAAAGGTGATTAAAGGTGATGGAGGCAAGAAGACAATGGAAACACAATCCTGCAGCCTAGTGGGCACTGCAGGACAGGGAAGAGAGGATGGACCCTGATGTCTGCCACAGTGATGTTAAACCACTTGGTAAAAGCGGTGAATCAGCAGCTCTGAACATCTTTTGCCAGAGACATGGTTTATCCCTGCAGCACACAGCTGTGTTCCCATCCCTGTCAACCTCTGGCTCTGTTAAGCTGAGCATTTCATCACCATGGGCTGAACCTCTGTGAGCGGACAGTGTTCACACACTATCAGGCAGAAGTGGAAGAAACTCCAGAGCACAGAGGGAGTGAGGCACCAAAGAGCTCCCCATCCGGGGTCCCTCCTTCGGTGCCCTGCCCGGGAGCCCTTCTGCCGCTCCTGCGGTACAGCTGTATTGAGACCACAACACATCTCTCCAGAAACAGATCAGTCCTTTCACTACACTTTAGTCTTAGCCTTACCTGTCTAAGCCTTACACATTGCTATGTTTGTGGCTGCTCTCAGTGCTGGGGTGGCTTTGTTTACGATACAGTAATTTTTTACTTTCTGGTTGCTAATATCTCCTGTTTTACATTCTTTCCACATCAATCTAGGAGACCAGAGATAACTGAGATGAAAAGGAGTCAATTATGTGGTGCCTGGGATACTTGTAGTCTGGACTTTATGACCCAGGAAGTTTCTCTCTGCACCATGCTCACAATTTGTTGGATTTGTTTTTTTTCTTCATTAATATAAACAAACAACATATCTTGGATACTCTGCAGTCAACAGCACTTGCTTTATTGGTAGTAATGGACTTGGAAGCTACTATATCTCTGTGAATTTTAATTTATGTAGATATACTATTTTTTCTTTCCATCAGCTAGGAATAATTTTTTTTCATTTTCTTTTTTTTTTTTCGCTTCATCATCAGATTGAAAGTTTGCTGACACTAGATTCTTGGACAACTTCTGAAACTAACCCAAGCTAGGAATTTCTCATTGTTTTCCATTTATGTGATGGTATTTTCCAAAGCTTTCCTTCCCACTTCATCCTTGGTTGGCACGGTACCATGGATATAGACAGGAGACGAGCTGGGTCAGTGCCGAGTCCCTGGGAATTCTCTGCAGGTGGCTGCTGGGAGTGTCAAACTAGTGATGCAATAGATTAAATTTACCAGTGATGTATTGCTGTTGTCTTCAGGGAGGTCTTCACCATGGACAAATATCTCCTGTCAGTGTGACTGCAATGCTCAAGTCTTCCCTTCTGAACAGATTTCTGTCTAAAGCAGCAAGCAGCCAAAGCAATAATGGCTGTGCTTAGGTGACTTTCAAATTTTTATTATTTTGTAAAAAGAGGATGAGTAGAAGCTTATAAGTTTCAGTATGAGAATGCATTGAGAAGCAGAAGGTTTGAATTAAAGTCACCATACTTTTTGATCCAGTCTTTGGATTTTGGGTATGGGGACCTTATAAGAGAAGGATCTACCTCATCATATAGTACTGGAAAACAGTTCTTCTTTTCAAGTTTTGTTTCCAGACACTGAAACCCATTGAAATATCGTATATATCATGCAGTATAACACTATATATTATATCGTTTTGTACCAGACAAGATTATACACAAGCATTCTTCACTCTCTTATATTTGAGAGCAGACTGTTTAATATTTGTTCTTTAAAATTTTTACCTGGCAGAGGGTTCATTTTGAATTTCTCTCCCTGTGTTGAGCTGCCCATGTGTCTCTGCCCAAGCCTGGCAGGGGTGGGAGCCAGTCCTGGACCTGGAGAAAGCACCTTGCTTTCCTCCTAGAGGCTGCTCCCTTCCCAGGGGACACTCAGAGTACTGGTGAGGGAGAGCTGGCTGCAGATGTGAGCCTGCAGGCTCCAGGGCTGCTACCCAGCAGACTTCATCAGAAGGAAAAATTACTGAATAAAAAAAAAAAAAATGCAAACACAGGACACAACAGGAGGAGTAGCCTTAAGTACCTTAAATTAGGGGAACTGAAAGCCATCTTACTTCACCATGATATTTTAAGCGAAGTAATTATAATTAATCTTCTTCTAATATAGAATAATTGTCTAAGAAAATGCAACACAAGCCATACTCCTCCTGCTAACATGTATCCAGGAGACAGAGTGGATTTAAAGTTAGGTGATCTTTGTAATATAGTAGAAATAAATTCCTGAAAGCAGCAATTGATCAGTGCGGAGAGTGGCAGATAAAAGCAGTCCAAATACCTTCTCTAAAAGCACTGGATATAGTAATTCTCACAGGCACCAGGAAGATGTTAGCTAATCAGATATACCATAAGCTTCACTATCTTGGGGGAAAAAAAAAAAAAAAAAGAAAAAGACAAAAAAAGCAGGAAAAAGATAAAATCTCTGAGTGTGCAGTCAGCAAATGACAAATGTGTGTGCTGGGATTCTCTGGAACAGGGGAAAGCCATGGCCAAGGCTGACTCATTCCTGAATGACCAGGGCTGAGTGGCACCAAGGAGGCTGTTTGGTTTCATGATGCAAGTGGTGGTGTGGCTGTGGCACCTACCCCAGGCCAGCCTGGAGAGCGGGCTGGCAGTGTGAGAGTGCTGAGCAGGTGTGGAAGAGCCAGCCTGTTCTCCTTTGTGCACCTTCGAGGCAGCTCTCCCCCACTCACTGTAGGTACAGGCACAGTAGGGAGGGTGTTTGCGGGGGACTCTGCCATTCCCCTTGGTAGGCAGGAGATCAGGATTAGCAGAGTCTTGCTAAGCCAGTCCCAGAGAGGCCAGGTGTCCTCTGTGGAGGCTGGAGGAGATCTCTGTCCAGTACACTTGGCCATCACCAAAGGAGCAGAAAATGGCAATGGCTTGTACTTCAACTGGAGCCAACCCACCAGATGTTAAACAGACTCCTGGGAGAATCCATGCACAATTCACCAGTGTCACTTGTCCTGCAGGAACAGCAGCTCTTGTACATAACCTTGATCACTGCTTTTCACATCCACCTACTGAATATATTGTAGAGGTTATATTATACTATTTAGAGGTGGTGTTGTGTTCATCATAGTTTATGTTTTATTCTGGTCATATTATAAATTCTGTCTTCCACAGATGTAAGTACAGATCAAAAAGTGCATAGAAATGCTGAATACAATCCCCGTCTCACCAATTTTACAGACTAACAGTACCCTCAGATGGGGTAAGATCTTCTCCTTGATGCCTACTGCTCACTAAGCTTTTTTTCCCTCCAGTCCAACATTTAAGATCCTGCCATTTATCCATGCAAGATCTGGGACCTGTAGGACCCTCTCTATGCTGATTCAGCTCACTACTCTGGCAGAAAAATAGTACAGCATAAAACAGGTAGATGGTTTATGCCAGGTTAATGAGTTGAACTCAACCCTGGCTTTGTTTGCATAGGCAAGCTGGAAATTTCCTTTCCCAGTGAGATGGTGCTAATGCTCATCTCCAATTTTAGCTCATCTCCCGCATCATTCTCTTCTAGATTTTCTTTTTATGCACGTAAGTAACCTGAAAAGTGGAATGTATACCTTTTGGCCCCCTCTGCCTGAAAACATTTTTTTTCTCACTGCAGGTGGAGTCTGCACTGAACATTTCCTCCCCAGAACCATACAGAGCTAGGCTTCAAGGGTGCAAACTGTTTGAAAAGTGGAAAAAATGCACAGCACAGTAAGTTTTGGGAAGGACGAAACAGTGGTTAAATAATGAAACCAATTTTTTGTGCCTGTGATAGCCTGTCAGGTTGGGCACCAGTGTGTTGTTTATTTTTCCTTAGATTTGTATCTTCCACAGCTGGTTCATTAATTCTTTTGTTAAGCAGCTCTATGTCAATGCACTGTGTTTTAATTATGCCTCCTGCATGAGTGCAGCTCTGATCTAGCGATGCAGGGAAAGCCTTCCCTGTAGGACATATGCTCTACTCCAACCTCTGGGCTGCCCCGTCTTTGTTGCAGTGCTTAGTCCCTGTGCAGGATCAGGCCTTGTGTCCTCAAGCAGAACTCAGGCAGGGAAACATCTCTTTCAGTGCACAGCTCCTGCTGCTTTTTTAGGAGTGTCTTGAGAGCATGGAAAAAGACTAGTGTTTGATGTTGACTGCTGGGCTGTGGAAATGTTCCTGACAGTTCCTTTCTCTTTTTTCAGCCCTCACCTGTACATCTTCTCTGCTACCAGACCTTTCTCTCCCTTCTGTCTGAAGCCCCTCTAAAAACTCTCCCACAATTATTTGTCTCTATTGTCATATTCAACCTCCATCTCTCTGCAGAGATGCCTGGAGCAAACTGCTTCTCCTGGACTACAGCTCATGAACTCACCTACAATCTGATTCAAGTGCAGTCATTGAAGGGTAATGCTGCTCCATTGTCTTGAGCTATACCTATATTGCATGATGTAGTGGAGATTTATCAAGCTAACCATAATTAATTTAGTTAGCACAATGGGCAGTTTAGCCAGGCTGCCATGGGGCTGCTAAAGGGTTCATTTACCCCTCTAGAAGATCAGCAGAGACAAATCCTAATCTGGTATGTGCAATGAATATGTTCATCCAAAACTTAAGATGAGCTATGCTTTCCAGAAGAAACCAAAAACTATTATGAATAAATCCATATTTCCATAGATTTATAAATATTTTACCAAAAAGCCTGCATAGATTTATTTATATTTTATATTCATAGATTTTATTCGCCGAGTAGGGAAAAAAGGAAAAATGTGAAGGCTCTTGTTTCTTAATTCTGATTTTACTAATCCCAGTGCTAAAAGGATACTTTGCATCTGTGTTAATCAGCGGGGTCTGTTTGCTGTGGGCACAGAGGTGTAGGAGAGCCATTGGCGGTGAACGTGTCCAGTCTCATGCTGGAAATAGGAATCTCACTTTTAAGTGTGGGGACACCTGGAGTAGCTTTACCCAAGGAAAGGCCCTGTGTGTGAGAAGCACTGAGCTGGACAGGAGTCAGTGCACAACCAGTTTGTGGGAGGAATTGCATGTGCTCATGACTGCAAATGAGGTAACTCCTGTTCAAACACCCAAGAGGTACCTAGGGTGAAGGATAACCCAGCAGTCATGTGTTCCCTGCAGAGAGGGCTCTCCTTCCTATCCCATCTTATTTGTATGCTCCATGGTTCCCCCATCTGTCATAGTCTGCATTAGACATGAAGGGATGAAATCACCCTTATCATTTCTGCTCCCAGCCTAGGTGAGAACTGTTTGTGCTTTGGTTGATTGAAACCTGCTGTGCCTGTTTTCAGGACTCACTAATGCCAGCACGAATCTGAAGCTACTGTACAAAGAGTGCATTCTAGCACCTCTGACAGTAGACTTACTGTGGCACTGGTCTCAGCTGGTGTGGCATCCAGGCTTGAGTACTGCATGGTAGAACTGCACCCCTGTGCATTATCCTCTCATCAGATAAAACAGTGGCTTGTCCTTACTTAAATTGTCCCAGAAGAAAGGAAAGCTGGAGCCTCTTATGGATCAGCTTGCAATGACCATTCATGAATTCTAGAAAAGTCTTTCATGAGACCAGGAGGATTGGGAAGGAGAGAACCACAAAGCAGAGGATTGACTCGCTGCCTGAAAAAGCTGGAAGAAGAGCAGAAGTACCACAGATACAGCAAGTCTCCTTTGCCAGGAAGCAGGGCAACAGACAACTTCCCTCCAAACACATAAAAATGAGCATGATGAAAGCAGGAGATAAAGGACCATAGGGTAGTGCTGCTAGAGCCTATTCCACCCTTGGGCAATGGCAAAGTCTGTGTTTGGTCATGAAATATGGAGACGTCACCACATTCCAAGTGCTGAGTGCAATTAGGGATGCAGTAGATCTCTTGCTAGGACGTGTGCATGGGGAAATGTTTCCCAGAGACGGAGGGATCTCGACGTAAAAATTCCTTCTTGTCTCATGGATTGAGCCAAGGAAAACAGCACTGGGCAAGGCAATCTCACAGCAGGAAGAAGTGAGTCCATGAATGAGTCCACTGTAGCACCAAAATGGGCATAAATGCGTGCTGGCCCTTTGCATGCAGGAAACTGGAAAGGGCTTTGGGCATAGCCCTGCCCTGTGGCTGCTTGGTGTTGATCCCATCTCAAAATAGAAGATGGAGAAAGCAGTAATGGCCTGCCAGGCTTGGCAGTGCTGGCAGAGAGAAGGGAAAGGAAGGGAGGGTGGAGCGACCAAAGAAGGCAAGGAATCACGTAAGTAAAATACCTTTTCAAGAAAGTCTTACATCAATCCCTGTGTTACTGAACCAAGACAGTCTCAAGTGAGAAAGTCATTAGAGTTCATTACCCCTGGCTATCTATGGCCATTAATTCTCTCTGGCAGCAATACCTAAGGTTGGAGGAACATCCAGCTATGGCTCTGAATGCTGGAATGCAGAGCCACGATAGGGCACAAATACTTTTCTCATAGATGTCAAGGAAGTTGAAGAAAATAAAAATGGTGCCATGGGGAAAAGAACAGCTAAGTGAGCAAGGGGAACCACAAGTCATTGACAGATATTGCTCCTTCTGGCACCAAAGTTCAGTGATCCACAGGAAAAAACACCTTTTCTGAGAATGACAGACATGCTCCATCTATTGTTTTATATCTCTTTACTTTCCCTATGTTGTCACATGATTTCTCAGTCATAAAGCTCCTTATTAGCTTGGTTTTTAAATGGTCCAGTAAGGAAATCAAGCTAACTCATCTCTGCTTCCTATACTGAAATGGCCTGAGAATAGCTGAGTCTGGTTTAAACAAAATTCTCTGGACTTTTCCTCACTACTGCAAAGCAGGATGGTTGTTCTTTCATAACAGCCTAGAAAGGTGATTTCTCACCAGATTTTCTATGTCTTTGCTTTCAGGACCGTTCTGGCTGTCTACCTGGGAAAAATAAATATCCTGGCACTCACAGCTATCAACCCCTGCCTTTCAGACACTTTTACTCCCTAGAAGTACTGTGTGCCTTGTAGTTAAGGGTTTTCAAGCCAAATCAGTGGTCATAATCTAGACTTCAATAACAAAGGATCTTCAAAGGGAATGCCTGATCTTTCCCTCTGATACTCATGGAAATCCACTTAAAGTCCCCTGCTACTCTCAGTTCTGGTTATGGAGGCCGAAAGAGAAGAATTCTCTCTCACAGAGAGTACCCATCAGCCACTCTTGATCAAAGGCTGGATCAAAGCCTGGCAGCTAGTATCCATCCAGGAACAGACAAATCAGTGCACAGGTGCAGAAAGGAGGATCGGAAATTTGCCCTTGGGTAGCCAGCCTTCTGTATCAACACTGTGAGCATTCTCAGCTGTTAAGTAAAAACTGAGAAGATAAATCCCAAATATAAGAAATTAAAATCAATAAACTCACTTAGTCCTCCATGTCACAGTTCAGACTCATAAAGAGATACAGCCACTAAATCCCCACAGTGCTCCTCTTTCACTATTGCACACATTAAGAAAAGGGAGGAAAGAGTTATATGAAACATTTGTCCGGGTATAGGAATCAGTTATCTTAATGATGCAATATCAAAAGGAAATATTGTCTCATTTAGACATCTACCAGCTACAGTCACTACAATGCTCCCAAAAGAATGGTAATTATTCTCACAGATGCCTAGAAATTAAGAATTATACTTTCACTATGTTTAATATCCTAGCTGTGCTTTCAAGGATCATCTGTCTTAGTAAAGCTTTGGGGATCTAATTCAATTGCTTTTTGCCTGTCATTGCTTGTTTATAAAACATGTATCTTTCTGGTGATACTGTGTTCCAGTGGATCTCCCAGAAGCTGGAAGAAGGGATGAACAGGACAGATGTGATCTGCTCACCATGCCTCAAGGTCTGCATCCTGTCCTCAGCTGTCTCGTTTTGTTAAACAAAGGACATACCTAAAAAATGCATCAGCCTCTAGCCGATCACGCCACACGGTAGGGCAGAGACGTAGCCACCTTTTGCTACTTTGTGCTGATTGTTCTGCTAAAACCAACAGCCAGCTGGCGATTTTTCACCTCAGCTAACAACACCTGCAAGGTGTGAGACATTTGCTTACCTGTGTGCAGACAAAGAATAATTTATATTGGATTATTTACAAGATCACACCATTATGGAACAGCTTTACTGGGAGCCCCAGAGTAACACCAAAAATGATAAGCTTTGCAGAGACAGCTGAAATGCAGCCATTCCTCGAGAGAGACACTGTAGTGCTTGGGGATGTCATGTGCATATGCTAATGATAAAGACAAAATATTAGTGTAATGTTAGAGGAGGAGAAAAAAAGTAATCTATATAAAACTCCCCAACAAAATCTCTGAGATATGTTGGCCACTGTGCTTTTTTGAGTGTTTTCATCTACCCATGCAGTTTGTGCTCCAGGTCATAAGTGCTCAGCTTGAGTTTTTGTCACTCCTCATATGCTTAAAATTAACCATATGTTAGAGTGTTTTCAGGTTGGAAATGTTAATGGATAGCCAGCATCAAATTTCAGGCTAAGAAATGCATGTAGACTCTTATCATCTTCCTATAGGAAATAACTGGCAGAGCCTTTCAGCCCTGAAAGTTCTCTCTCTCAATAGTCTAGGGTATATTGTTCTGATTAAAAAACCACACGATGGATTTTTTCCCAAACATCTGATGCCATGTGAATAATTTTCTTAATCAAAAAAAAAAAAGCAGGAAGCACATATTTTACCATTGTTGCTGTGATAACTATGAATTATTGCATATTACTTGACTGCTCTTTTGGTTTCGTAGAGTTCTAGGAACACGAAGAAATCATTTTGAAGATGGCTTTAATGCAATACTATAAAAGTTTGGGTTCAGCTGACTACCAGATGCTGAGTCATAGAGATATTTCAGAGGTAATGGATTATGGATAGAATTTGTAGGATTCAGTATTTATCCTTATTTAAAATCATCGATTTATAACACCAATGATTCTTGTTTGTCCAGGATCCCTGTCAGTTATAATTTCCGGTCATTGTAGGGGACCATCTGACCCTGTCAGAGCAACAGCACCAGCTGGGGTAGGTCTTAGGGCAGGAGAAAGATAGACTGAAAAACCAGCACGTGCATATAGGGGGAAAAGCTATGCTGAGAGCCTGGAAAGTGAAAAAGGAGGAAAATGCTCAATTTTCTAACATTTATTGATTAAATCCTGCCCAGTCTCTTCATGGAGCACAGCTGTCTGCTATAAAAGTAGAAAGCCAATGCAGAACCGTGCAGGGGAAGTGCAGCTGTGCAGCTTCAACAAATCTGGTGGTAAATGTGCATGTCAAGGCACAGAGCTCTGGGCTCCCCCAGGTGCTCCCAGGGCTTTGAGCTTGGTCTTTGTGGCCGTTCTCCTGTGAAGCAGCTGCTGTAAGGATGGATGGAGTGTTGGGCTGCTCCTGCAGTTCGTGCAGCATTCAAACCGTGTCTCTGGCTGGCTGGCTTCCTCTCACGCTCCCTGTAAACGCACATAAACAAAATGATGACAATGGCAAAACACAAGATGGGAAGTGCAGCTGTCAGGAGTTTCTTGGTTCACACAAGGAAAATGCAGAGTAGCCAAGAGAACTGAGAGAAGGAGGGCAAATCCCTGATAAAGAAAACCAAAGTAGACAGAAATACTAAAAACAGGAGACCTTTTAAGGCTTGAGAGAGTGTAAGGAAAAGAAAATGGTGTGGAGGCAGAGGAACAAAAAAAAGAGAGGAACACCAGAAAGGATCTGTGGAATTATTGATGCTTCAGGATCACACAACTGATGCCTGTGTGCTAACTGTTCTTGGTTTATAATAAGCACCAAACTTCAGCATCTGCATTCAGATGAGCTGACAACACATTCCATAGATTCCATAGGATTTGTCAGGGAATGTTGTTTTCCTACTGAGACATTTAGTGACAAATAGGAGATGAGCTAGTGGTGTCTGTCTCCACCTTCTAACAGAACTGAATTGCTGCAAAACCAGAAGTCCTGAAGTTCCCAGATAATCTGCTCAATCTCTGTTTTAATTTCTGCTGGAGAGTTGTGAAACCAAGCCCTCAGAGTAAAGTGGGAGTGAATCCGTGTGAGGCCAATAGCTGTGGGCAACTGGATGGATAGGAAGGAGAAAATTACTTTGATGGCTAACTGGGCAGGTGCAAAGGAAACAATTTACAACCACAAAGTGTTGTAATGGCCTCTAAAATATGTATCTGACAAAAAGGCTACTTAAAATAAAAAGAATTTGCTAGTTCTGCAACAAAGCAGCAATGTGAGTTCAGAGACACCTGAGAGGACCACAGAAGGTTTCCCTTGCTATGCTACCCTATGGAACAAACACACAAAGGAAAAAAGGACTGGGGCAGCTGCAGTTATCATTGCTGTCTGGGGCTGCTGAAGCTGCATTCCTGAAGGAAGAAAGGTGCAGGAGAACTTAAGAGTGAAAGAGAAGCAGTCTGTCTTGAGCAAGAGGATGAAGAGCTGGCTTGCAGGGAGCCCCTTGGTGTGGGGCAGGACCCACCTGGTCCTTGACTGCCAGGTTGAACCTGAAGACCTGTCAGCTGGTGGAGGCTGCTGAGCTCCTTTTGCAGCAGTGCCTCGGAGACTCCCAAAGTGGGACCACAGGACAGAGAAGTCAGTGCCAAGCACGTGCTTTTCAATGTCTCTGATTCTCTTCTTTAAGTCTTCAGCTTGGCAGCTGAGAACTTAAGTAAGGCTTCACTGTGCTAGAGTAGTTTTTGTCTCTAAGCTTGGCTGGGCATGTGCCTGAGCCCAGGTCAGTCCAAGGCTCCTCTGGAAGCAATGAATCCATGTAAGGTGGTGTGTGCAGACTGCAAAGCAGTCTGTGCTAGGAAGTGACCATGGCACGATTCACCCATCAGGGCTGATCCACCAGCCTGGGATTAGTACTGTCAATTCACAGACAGGAACTCCTCAGGTTTACCCACCTGTCTGTCTTAGCCTATGGATAAGCCTTTGGGAGAATGCTCAGTATGCCTTTTTATCCCAAAATGTCTCACCTAACAGAAGCAGCCTCAAAGGCTAAAGTAGATGGCAGCATTGTTAGGGAAAAAAAAAGGGAGATTTTGAACTGGGAACTGATTCCTGGTTCTCCATGATCAGTTTTGAAGAGTAAAATGTGTGCAAATCTGTCCCCTACAAGGTGAGCCACTTCTGTCCCTGCCATTTGCATGAGCATGGAAATTGGAGCTCCTTATCTGTGCTGAAATGCACCCGTCTCCCTCCCGTCCTCCCTCCCCTGAGTTCTCAGCCCCAGATGCTGAGTTCCTTCAGTTACTTCATCTGGCAGGTACACGAAATGCAGCCTTAGTTCAAGGACACGTGCTGATAAAAGAAACATATCACAGAAGGCAACACCTGGTCAATATGCTTAACCTTTTCTGCAGCAGATAAACTTGGAAGGAACTGATGAAGCAACAGCTACTGTTGTGTTTACAGAGTAGTTGGATGTTACCGAGCGACTCAGATGAAAGGATTCATCCCTGGGCAGTCCTCTTTTGCTGTTAATACCCTCCAGGGAAGTGCACTTTTATTCATCTGTCTGTGAAACCTGGGGTCTAAAGTGCAACAAATTGGCCATTGGCAGTCCCATTAAGAGGCATAAGTGCATATTACTCATTTTAGAGTTTAGGTGTAATTTGAGCCTTTCAAATTTCCCCTGAAAGCTTTAGCTTAGTTGCCTATCATCACCTGAAGCAAAGGTGATGAAGTTCAGGGGAGTTTTGCTGTTGGACTGGTTGCTGTAAGGTGGTGTTTGGTCTGGAAGTGTACATGCATTGAAGACAAAACTACCAGAGGCTGTGAAGGTGTGTTGGGGAAATATCAAGGCTGTTGGTGACAGCCTGTTGTGTTGGATGGACTGTTCCCCCAAACCAGTTTGGCTGCCAGCTCACGTGATGGCAGCATATGGCAGCTTCAGGGAGGGAAAAGAGCGAGCTTTGATGGGGACATAAGTACCTAAAATAAGTGCCCTTGGTCTGTGGTGCTAAGATTGTACATGCTGCAACTCTCCTCACCTCTGGCTGTACAAATTCTGAGGACTCTGATCACCTTGGCATGAATTATTGTAAGGAACGGAATGATTGCTTAAAAACAAGAAAATGTGTCTGTGGTCCAAGATCCTTTTCAATCATCTCATTGTTGCCTTCTTCACTGTGTTGCCTGCTGCCTCCCAAACACTGCAGATAGCCTCTCATTCCATTAGCTCTGCCTGTGAGTGCTTAAGCTGCCCACTAGCATCCTGTCACTAGGAACAAACTTCCCTAAGGTGAATTATTACACAATTACGGAAGTTTTGTAACCTTTTCCGAGCCATCCACTGCTGGTCACTCGGTGCAGACAGGGCTTTGATTGATAGGGACTAATGGCAGGACAATGTGAAGGAGGATCTTTTCTTGGAGCTGTCTTGAATGGGACAGCAGTAGTACTAAGTAGCTAGTACAGAAATAAAGCCACAGGTTTTGCTTTTTGTCTTGAAGGAACTGCAATGTAATATCAGTTGGGATGTAGTTTATGAAGGTGTCAAAGAAATCAGAGACAGCAATAGCATCTGAACAAGGTTGGAGCAAAGAGGTATTGGGCAAATTCTCTTTCCTGTTTTCCGGTGAATGTGTATCATGTCAGTTAGTGATACCATAATTATTGATATCATGTGTGGAATCAACAGAAGGAAGAAGGGTTTCCTGTAGTATTAAGTACGTTACCAGACTGGAAGACTTAAGGAATCCAAGAAACATTTTGTGTCTTGCTACCTGTCTTTTTGGTCACAATATATCTGGTATTAAAATAGATCATGGCTCTGCTATGCAAACATACCACAGCAGACCTTCAGCTAAATTGTCATGGAAAATCAATTTAATGCTCCTCTTCCAGCTTTGTGATACTTTTGACCTGGGATTTCTCAAACTGTGTGAAGGGATGGTTTAGTGAGATGTGGGGAGAAGTTACGTGCAACACATGGTGAGTCATGGGCATTTTTTACCTTGTCAGAAACAAGTCACTTCATTAGGAAATGTAATTTCTGCTTGGGCTTTGAGTGAATTGAATGATTTGGGGATGTTGTGGAAAGATGGGCTGGTGGCTGGCAGTAGTTTTGCTATTGTGTGTAAGGTAATGAGTTTACCAGTTCACGTTATTCTGGGTTCATTGACCATCAGTGGTGTTAATATTGACCAGTTTTAGAAGTGGGAAAAAGGGAGGGAAAGTCAGTGTTTAAAAAAACAAAAAAGAAAAATAATTGGAGATATAAACTGGCTACATGCTACTGAGCCCTTTGTATGGTATCCCCTGTCATATAAAATATCACAAAACTCTTCTTTATGGATGTTGAGAGATTTATGAGAGGGAGTGAGTTGGAAACAGAGCAGGAAGTTACAGATTGTGAAGGCTTGGTGAATTATTGGAGAATATAGTTCACATGTCTTGCTTTCCCAAAGCCCTTCGTGGAGTGACAAATGGCATACTGCTGTTTTTTCTGTTGGAATCTGGTCTCTGCCAATTAAATGTGTAAAGAAAATCTGCAGGGATCCTGGTAACACTGGGCAGTGTCCAGACTTGCAATTGAAGCAATGTACATACAAAAGAGGAGGGATGAATATCAATCAAGAATTCCTCCTGCCTGGTTTTAAATTACATTTCTATGTATCAGATTCTCCTGGGTACAGCTAATGTAGAAAACAGTGTAGCCTTCATGTCACTTGGACAACAGCAGAATAGCACAAAGCAAGTCTAGAGCCTGATATACAGAAGAAGTAAAGGACTAAAACATATCCTAAGTGCCACATTTACACATCTTCTAAATAGCTCCAGGGATGGTGACTCCATCACTTCCCTGGGCAGCCTGTTCTAATGCCTGACAACCCTTTGGTGAAGAAGTTTTCTTATATCCAATCCAAACAGACAAGATAACTTGTTCCATAGCCTTCCCTGGGACTGAGGTCAGACTGACAGGTTTGTAGTTCCCTGAATCCTCCTTCCAACCCTTCTTACAGATGGGTATCACATTTGCTGACTCAGACTCTGGACAGATAAAACAGAAAGGCAACAGCATGGCCTTCATGCAATCTGGAAAGCAAAATAATAATAAAGAAAGAGATTAAAATGATAATTTTTAGTTTGTAAAGCGACAAACCTGAATTTCATGGAGAGAGTCTGTATGCTGCCCTGGTGTTACTGGATTGAATAATTGACAGGAAATGAAAATACAACTGCATGTAGGATGATAAAGTACATGGTCAGTCTCTGGCACCCCAAATTTTTTGAAATGGCTCCAATCCCACCAACGCACTTCTGAGGGAAGCTTTGTCTTCATCCCTCACTCCTGCAGGAGAGCAGGCTGGTACGTGTGAGTCAGACCAATTCTGGTAAGTCAGCTTGGATCAGATATGGGGCAGAAAAAGCTGCTCTTCCTGGATCACGGTGTTATCTGGTGGGTACAGCTACATTAAAGAGATATAGCCATTCTGGTCAGGAGATTTATTAACTCTTCATTTCCCCGGGCTTCATCTCACGGAGTTTGTACAAGGGCTGTGCTGGCTTCCCAGGCAGCCTGCTTGTGAAAGGAAGCCAGGGCAGCTGTTTCCTCTCCTGAGGTAGCAAATGCCCTCTCTGAGTCTTACAGCCCAGGTTAATCCAGCAGGCAGCATATATGAAAAAGTTTTGTGGACCTCTTTACGGTGTTGATGTGGAAAGTTGTAAATGATAGGTGTGGGCAAACGGGGTCATCGAGGTGTACCCCTGAGGTCTGGCTCAGAAGCTACATCAGCATGAAGAGCACAGCCAAGCACAGAGCTTCCCCCTTGCTTGCCTTCCCATTCCTACCAGCCAGAGTGCTCTGAATCATGGGAGAAGCAGAACTTTTTGGTATTGGAGATATCCTACAAGCCATACCAAAATAAAAGTATACGAGGAGTTGAATACAGAATAAGCTTCAGCACAGCTGCAGACTCATCAGTGATTACATTCTTGGCTCTCATTTTGTAGGTAGACCTTCAAAGTCAGCTTTGGGTTTTTTGACATAATTGCTGTAATAGTACCCATCAGCCTGTTAGTGTAGAAAGCTCAGGTATTTGTCATTCAGGTCAATATGCCATACATAGATATTCCCTATTTTTGCATACTGCTTGTTAGTATAATGCTCAGGAATGGACTAATGTCATGTAAATAATTTAATCAGGGCAATATTATTAGATCTACTCACCCCCAAACTCACATTATTTTTAAAAGCCATATTTCAATTCATAGGAAGCAGAGAAGATTGCATATATTAAAGGCTGCCTCACAGCCAATCTGCAGTTTTAAAAAAAGTAACCCTTTGGGAGTGTGTAACTTCATTTGTAATTTCTTTGTCTCCAGCGCAGTGGAGCATGAAAAAGACACTTCCTCTCCCAAAGCTCACCAAGCACACAGGTGGAAGCTAACTCAGGGAAAAGCAGCACACAATAGTCTCCCTGGCCTGGGTGCTGAATGGTGTGGCCATACCTTGGTGTCAACATTAACAATCCAGTCCCTGCCAAGAATTTAATATGTTAGTCAATGCTCATCTCAGTTAGGTTTATAGATCTATGGAGACTTATAATTGGTTCATAAATTCTTTTCCCTAAGTCATTGTTAAGACTGTTGTTGGTAAGAATTTACTTGGCTTTTCTGTTTCAGGCCTTTTCCACTAGGGCCCTGTAATATTTGGTTGCCTTTTACTTACATAAGGGGAGTTTATTTTCTAAAGAATATCTTCCATTTTAATACAAATAGGTTTCCTTTTTATTTTTTTTTTGCACAAACATTTGAGTGGGAGTTTTTTCATTATTCTGGAAGAATCATCAATAACAATACCTTTTTTATGCAAAAGGAAAAATCAGTCAAGGAAGAAGTTAAAATATTTATTTTGGTTTCTGTTACAGTAGTGATGTGAGGTATATGCTGGCAGATGTGACCTTGGAGGCCAATGTTCTGGGCACCCTGGAGTCCCACAGGAGCAGAGGAAAAGGACCAAGCATGAAAGAACAGGCTGTCCTTTGGGCTTTGGACTGTCTCAGGTCATAGGCTGCCCTGTGTCTGCAATGTGCTGTGCACACTAAAAGATGCTTAAATATCCACATATCTCATTCTGCAGGGTAAGGTACCTTTGTACTGCCTTGATTTCTTCTGTATGAGTTATAATCCTGCTCCAGAAAAAATGTCTTGAAATTGAATTCCCACTGGGAAGAGGCAAGAAGTTGGAGAAGTGCAGTCACCTCTGTGTATCTCAGTTAAATGTGTCATCAGGATGTTTTAAGAGAATACAGAATATGTGCCCAGAGACAGTAAAAATACATTTTGCTATTATTATAATTTTTATTGTTATGATTATTACCAGGTATTAGTTCATTTTACCTATGAATTCTTGACTGTATTCCTCAGTGAGTCCTTTTGGAGTGCCTCTGTTCCTGTGTAGGTGTGTCCATCAGCTCAGGGCATGGTCAGAGGGTTGCTCTTGGATCGTCCATACATGGGAAAAGATCAGAAACTTGGAGAGTGGTGAAAAAGAAATAAGAAATAAACACTGCCTTTTGAAAGATCCTAACTGAAAACTGCATTCAATTTCATGCCTCCAATTTCTGTGTTTCTAATGAAAGGGATGTTTATTACCAGGCATCTCACTTGAACAGATTTGGCAAGTTGCTGAGAAATGTAAGTTGCAAAACATTTGGTATGACTGATTTTTTTCTCCATCAAAAAGATCTTATGTCAAAAGTGAAGACAAGTCTCTGCTTTTGCTCTTCCTAATTACTGGATGTTAGACATTAAACACTGAACTGGAAATCCAATTACATGATTATTAATCAGATGCATTTTTTCAACTTGGGGAAAAAATGGCGAAGTGAAACATGAAAATCCACTGGGAAACACTACCAATTAAAGCAATTAAAAAAGGACGTGGAATTCTTAATTTTTACACTTGGCTAGAAAGTTGATTGATTGAGCTTGACTCTCCTGGGGGTGGCTGTACTGGGCAGTTTTTTATTTGCTTCTTGATATCCCATGCTTCTATTTCCTTATGAAGAATAATTAATTTTCTTTGCAGGAAAATCTACTTATTGCGATATGGGTAGCTGATCAAGTTTAAAATGTTTGATCAGGTTAAGTGTTGCCTGTCATTTAACATTTCCACTCATGCAGAGAAGCACATATTCCCTCCACTCTTATTCTGCAGATAGACTTTCTGACAGCTGAAGTGTAGCCAGTAAATTTCTTTTCCATTAGTTGCAAATTGTACAACAATATACTAAAGTAATTACACCATAAATCTTCTTGCCTTGAAGTTAGGCTCTGCGGTACACACTCATAAAATAGTGCAGTAGCAAATAAAATCACTGCATCTCTGTGTATTTGTCTTGCAGTAATTTTTCTGAGGGTGGTCTATACAAATGCGAATTAAGGAGGAACTGAAAACAATTCAGTGTTTCTTTGTTTGTATAAGAGAGGGGCTGTAGTTCTTCAATAATTAAGGCTACCTTGGAGCTGCACATGGGTCAAAACAAAGATTATTGCCAACAGTCTCCTTAGATGTGCATTAAGAACTGAATATAATATTCCCTGGATCATCCAGTGTATGGTGAATGTTGTTGAAGATCTGAGTTCAAGGCAGTGTTGAAGCACCTTAGGAGTGTACCCAGTGTAGACAGAATAGCTCTAGGATAAATCTAACCATTGCATGGGTCTAAAATGGTTTGAATATCAGGGAAACACAAATGAGAATATTTGCACTAAAAGAAGTAACTGCCAATACATCTATTTTCCTTAGCTCCCTAGAAAAGGATAGACAGGTAATGTACCTAAAGCACTCTCTCAGCACCTGAATGTCAACAGGCATCATTTAGCATTCACTACTCTGTCGCAAACTGTGGCAATAAAATTATGGTTTCTTGGCACTTTTGTTCCCAAAGCTAAGGGCTACCCTGGAGATAAAGCTGGCTGTAACCCTTCTGATATTCCTTGAATTCTGGAAGAGGAAACCTTCTTCCCTTTTTTTGGGAGAAGATGGCAGCAGTGGTCCTTGTCCCATCCCATCCTCCTTCTCCAGGTGGGCTACCAGATCCTCAGGTTTTTATATTACATTATTTATTTTATATTATATTGCCGAAGAGCTCTGGATCCAGCTCCTCCACTGCCGGGATGGATTTATAGGAGTGCATGTCAAGCTGAATTTGCTACAGAGTGCATGGATCAGCAGTCAGAATGTGTGAGCTTTGTCTCTCCCCAGAGCAATGCCAGTGCTGCCATTCACTCCTCCTGAATGAGGGGCAGCATTTATAGAGTTATTTCCAGGTTATTTGTGGGTCATTCCCAGGACCATATCTTGTGTTTTGGTGGCACAGAGGGAGAGAGGGGGATTCATGGTGGTGATCAGATTGCTGGAGGAAACAGTGCAGGAAAAACTTACACTGAAAAAGCCCACGCTGGGGCTTCTGATCCTGCATAACACTGCAGCCATGGATCAGCCATGGCAGCAGGAGCCCAGCAACCCCAGGTAAATGGGCTTTGCCATTCTGTGAATAACTACCCTCATGCAGACAGCATCTCTCTCTGGGTCTTGAAAGCTTGGAACAGGCATTTGACTGATCCATCTGGGAGCCAGGCATGTACAGGAGCACCGGAGAGATATTTTCCCTGCACAGGAAGTGCATTTGATTATATTCACTATATTTGGTGTGATTTGCTGCACTCAGATATTCAGCTGCAATTAGGTGGTTAGAGACTCATCATTAATCTTGACTCTGTGCTGCCTGTCAATCTGTTCCCTTACATAGCTTATGGCACTATTCTGAATACTTTGATGAGAAAATATCCCTGCTTTGGAGTGGTTGCTCATGGCAGGATTTCTGTCTGCATCTCCTGTCAATATCTCTTCTCTTCAAGGCTCTTTAGAGAATTGTCTCTCAAATGACAATGATTATGTCTCTCATCTGATTCAGAGATCTCTCAAAGCCCTGCTGAGCTGATGTCTGGACATTAGAACCCCCCCCTCCTCTAAACTATTTGTTCCATGATACCTGAGCATATTCCTCGATGAAATCGCTGATCTTTTTTTTCTCACCTTAGGATTTCTTAGAATGTTCAGATTCATCTAAGTTACCTCCTTCTGCTTTCCTCCTTCCTAAAAAGGCTCATATTCTTGTTGCCTTTATATTTGAAATGTTTTGAAGTTTATTTTACACTCAGTGGCCTTCCTGATTTTCAGTTCATTCTTTCATAAATAACTCTCCATAGTCAACATGTATTTTTTTCTTCTAGTAGAGCTGTCCAATCAGTGCAGATCCTATTGTCACTCTTCTACTTCCAAAATTAGAAGCCTTCCTCAAAAAAACCAAAACCAATGAAACAACAAAAAAAGTGTTAGAGTATTGGATATACTGAAGAATGTACATGGAGAGATCACTTGAAAATCATAGTGTTTCTGAAATTTGTGGATCTCCCTGACAAGTTTTACCTTCCTCTGGATCAAAGAGCTTTGAATGAAGCTGTAAAGCTGGGCATTTTGTGCAATTTAACATAAATGAGCTCTGAAGTTTTCTTTCCCTGAGAGAATCTCTAGGACATCTCTTAAGCTTCCCTGAAGTTCAAACATTTTTGAGTCTCTGTTTAAGCAAATGTGGGTTGTGCTTTATTATATTTATGTATAGATACAGGAGAGATGGGAAACTGAGATGTCTCTGGTGCTTTACTCTCCACTGCTGAATAGAGAAGCAAATCCAGATTATTCACTGCACATCTTGCCTTGCCGTTGTTTACATTTGGCAGCAGGGTGCAGCTGTTTTGACTCTTTGTGAGTAAGATAAGGTCATATTCATCATTCCATGTTTAAACAATCCTTGTGTTTCCAGTGTCTTGTAGTACACATCCTACTGGACCATTAAACTATCATCTCTGTTGGGTTTCTATGAATTTTTTCATTTTTCCTGCAGCTGATGAAATGAATGATGATGATGATGTATTACTAACCAAAAGCATCTGTCATTTGAACTCCCACACTTCCCCAAGACTTCAGAACTGTTAAAAGTCAACTTAGTGCCTTTTTTCCTTCAGTTCATGAAGACTGGCAACAGTGTGTAAGTGGAGTCCAAAGGGCACCTCCAGGTACGTGTTATTTGGGCTAAAATCTGGATTGCTTTGTCAGAAGTTCAGGTTTTTTTTAGAGTTCAGGCTTTATGGTAATCTAGGGCAATTCTATGCAATTATGGAAGAGCAAACAAAATTTTTTTCCATTAGCTCCTATGAGAAAATGCTTATTGGGCATGGAAGCTGGTAAGTTTAGCTTTATGAAGTTGTGTTTTCTTTGTCTTGGGTTCTTTTTGGCAACTGCAGAGATATTAAACACTAAACTCAATTTGTTTTCTAGTTCTGGTGGAATTCAGCTAATTGAATAAGTATGAAACAAGTTTAGATTGTCCAATTCTTAAAAGAACCAAAAGACTAAGGTGTCATCTGAACTAATGCTGGTATTTATAATGCTGGTAATTATATTTTATGGTATCTAGATGATTATCAAAAGTGGGAAAACCCATGGGAAAAGCTGTCTGCCTGGGAAAGGTGGAACTGACAGTTATTGGCAGAAGTTTTTTTTCTGTGTGGATTCATGGCCCTTAAACAGTTTCTGGCCTTACCAGAAGTTTTCAGAAGGTTTTTGGTGTGGTTTTTTTTTTTTTTTTTGAGGATTCTTTTTATCCTCTTGTTATCATACTTTATGTCTCCTGGTGGTTCCTGCAGGGCTAATACAGGGTCCTTCCAGTGCAAGGTGACACTTTGGCAAGGACTGAAAGAGATGAAGCTGATTTGTGCAAACAGACTCTAATAATAATAGTATTAAGAGCTGGATTAAACACATTCATCCTGTATTGTGTCTTGATCCAAAGGACCTACTTACCCATTTCTCACATAAATTAGGGTGTCAGGATGTTTCACAGATGGGGTGGTTGTGGCAAGCACTGAGAATCACTCAGGGAGCACAGAGGGAGATGCTGATTTTCTAGAAGAGACTTGCCTAGTGTTTTTAATTGACTCTTGAAAATGACAACCTTAGCCACTAAAATGAACCCCAGGAGGACAACAGCTGCTTGGTTCAGTGCAGTTCATAGAGTTTCATTCTCTGTGTGTTAGTATTTATGTCTTATACTTCTAAGTATATTAGCCAATTTCAGCTAATTTAGATGAAGGGGCACAGGACAGTAGGACTTGGGATAATTCAATTCCCATGAGGATTTTGGAACACAGCATTTACAGATTGTGCCAAAGTGAAAACTAAGCACTCTGAGAAATTGTATTTATTCCTTGGTTGTACATCTCTTGCAGGGTAATTTCAAAAGAAATGAGGAGTCCACAGGACTCACTTTTAACTGAGTAAACTGATATACTGGAGGCTGTGTAAGCTCTCTGGTATGGGCCAAGGTCATTTCAATGGCAGAGCAGTGTTACTTGTGAGATGATTTAAACCACAGCTATTATACCTTGCCTATATTCTGCCTCATAAAATACCACAGAAATGAAGTAAAGAGGGAGTGTGGTCTCCACTGGAGACATCTCTGTAACATCAGAAACTGAGTACAGACAGAGCAAACCCCACCAGGCAACACTGAAATGAAATGCAGCACAGCCTAAACAGGGTCAGCCCTATCTTCAGCTCTTAAATAGCAGTCAGGGAGATGTGTTGGTCAGTGAGCACCTCCAGCCTTTGTGCACTCACCATTATTTGTGTAGACTGTGCATGTAGGAGCTTAGTGGTTGTTGATAATCCCACCTGTCTGCAATGTGAACATTTGAAAAAAAAAACCCTGTATTTTTTGTTTTCATTTTAAATGTCACTGTTCCCTCATCTTTACTACCTCTGGGGTGAAAAGGAAAATATTAAATACCTCATCTTGGGCAAGAGAGAATAATTCAGAGAGATTTTCACCTCAGTACAAGCCTTCAGAGTTGGCTCTTTGATGGTATATAGCAGCAGATATCTCACGGTTTGGAGAAAGATACAGAGATTTTAACTGCTGATTGAAAACTTAACTGAGAGTACCTTCTCCAGAGTGGGTGGATTTCAGAGGAGCCATGGAGTGAAGCTGCAGAGAATTCCATCTCTACAGATATGGAGCAGGATCAGAGGAAATGTTGGGGCTGAGCTTTCTGCTGACCCTCCTAGAGGCTGTGGAACTCTGGTCTTTAGGAATCAGAAAGCAAACCTGCAGTAATGGCTGCATGCTGGCAGCTTCCCATAGCGAACTATGTCTTTATTTTGCTGCAGAAAGTGCTTTAGCAAAGCTGTGGAGTGTGACTGAGGGGTTCCATAACTCTCTAACAGGACTGCCAGCTTGGGCTGTCCAAGGGACACACAAAGGGACCAGACTTGAGGGAGAAAAATTTGCTTCTTCCACCTTCCTCATGTCACAAGAACTCCTGAGTGAGAAAAGCTGTGACATGCTGGGAGGAGCCTTTCTTTTTGTTTTCCTCTACACCTTCCACCTAATTAGCTCAGTTGTTGTCTGCCAAGACCTGGGCTTCTGTCTGAAGTGCTGAAAATGTCGAGGCGTTTCTTGTGCTCCTCAGCATAAGAAACCACAAGCAGTAAAACCAGCCAGTCTTTTATCATTATGCAGCATTATGAAAATTATTTCTCCATTTCCATAGGCCGGCGGTGCCATTGATTGTGCTATTCTCTGGCAGTCGGCGCCAGACTTATCCTTTCAGCCACATAAAGATTACCTCTCTTTCCTCTCAGCTGTGGGATTTCTTTCTTGACACTTGCTGCACGAACAAAATTTGGACTACCTGGTTTTCTCCTTTCAAGTATCCTATGAGGCTTACGCTTTTGTAGGAACTCAAGACATTCTTTTGTTGTGGCAGTGAACAATAGGATTTCAAATGGCTAAGATGAAACATGAAATCTCCTAAAAATCCAAAGTGTCACTTTTTCTTCTCCACTCTAATGCTGGACCCTGCTCTAGATGTAAAGAAGATGGGCCATTCCTCTTTGCTGAAGGTTTCAGGGATCTTGCAGCAGAGTCCCTGGGGCTTTGTTGTGGTTCAGCAAAATGCATTTACTGTCAGAAGGCAATAAAATTAAGAAAAAAGTCAATAGTAAATAATGACAACTATTTATCTTATTTGAGGCCTACAAAGAAACTAAAACTGGAATTGTCTTCAAGCAGACACAAAATAGAGTTTGTGCAATAAAACTCCCAAATCAACCTAACATCTCTTCCTAGTTGGAACAGCAAGTGTCTGGAATTCACTTGGTTATGTGGCGTAATATACCAGATTTAGAACTGCGTAACTGGATTTAGAACTGTGTACCCAGTCCCAAAAATGGTCAAACTGTGGAAAGCAGTTAGGAATATGGCCTAATCCAAGGATTTAAGACCTATGCATGTGTTCAGGCACATTGCAAAATTGTTAGAAATCAGGAGCTTTCCCTGTTTTATTTGCTGGGTGCTGAAAACTCTGGAGTATATGCAATGGCAGATAGTGAATAAGACAATTTTCTTGAATTGGTGCCTGAAACTACTAAGTCTCTGAGCACTCCCAGGAAACCGATCCAAGGATTGATTTGAGAATCAGCACATCATGAGACCCTCTGGGAGCCTTCCTTCAGTCCTTCATAGATTGTAAGGCTCCGGGCAGCTGAATGTAAGTCATTAAAGCTCCTAATTCTATCCATTAGTACACTCATTAATATTTCTCAGTAACTTGGGATACAACATTTCTCATGACAAGCTTAGAAAAGTTTTCTCTTCCATCTAATTTTAACCTAGAGACAGCTGTAAAGAAGAAAAGCTCACCACTGAGTGGAAGAAAAACTTTTTTGTAAAATTTATGTTTGCAGATTCTGTCCTTCTGGGCAAAGCAGTTAGAAGCATTTTACTTTAGAGATTAAAATCTTCCATGAAGTTGTTGAATGTAGGGATATTTAACTTTTGTCATTGGGCTCAGTGTTCTAGCCTGGAGCATATTGAACTGCTAACAGTAAAACAATGAACTTTTCACAGCGGGTCCCAAGGTTAAAAACAAAGAAATAAAAAGAAAAACTTCTGGGACCGTAGGAACTGGATAAACATGCTGCAGAGATGGATGCCATTAGAAGACAGCCAACTTGAATAATTACTTTTGGGTAATTTAGAAAAATAGAAGTGCAGGATCACAGAATGTTTGAAATGGGAAGAGACCTCCCAAGGTCTTCTTATCCATCCCCCCACTCAAGCAGGTCCACCTAGAACCAGTTGCACAGGATGATGTCCAGATGACATCTTTTTAATATCTCCAAGAGTTGGATCTATTTTCTTCCATTTCATGTGTATATTCAAACACACATAGACATATTTATATACTTTTAAAACTTATATGAATATAAATTATATATGCATATTTATATATTTTTATATATATAAACACTCATATATGTATATATGACCATGTATTTTAACAGCAACATCTGGACGATCAGCAGGAATTTGATGACTTGCATTTACAGAGATATTCTGTAAACATGAGGGACAAAGCCCTGAACTGTTTGATTCCACTGAAAAAAAAACCCGTCAATGCTAACCCAAGCAGGAGTGATAACTGCTGGCTGGAAATGGTGATGTTGTTACTGTTCTAAAGCAAATAAAGAGTGAGCAACAGGTCCTCATCACTTACCATGCTGTAATTTAGCCCTGAGTTCAAAGGTTAAACATTTGCTTTTTCATCTTGGCCATACATGAGAAAACTCATTAAGCAGATTTTTTTTTAATAATAAAGTTCATTCATTCCTAAGAGGAATTTATGGGAGTAAAAAGTAGGTCCAGCGGGCTTAAGAGACTTGGAGGCCTGTAGGATTCACCCTGTGCTGCCAAAATCAATATTCCCTTTGTACACAAAACAAGGAGTCCTCAGGCTCCAAAAACAAGTAGAACTCACTTTCTGTAGGTTTTTGCTTTAGCTTCTCACCCGAGATGTAGAATTTTGGTTCTTGTGTGCACAGCAACACTACTGTAATTTGACTTTCTCGTCAGTGTTCTCTACCAACTTGGATACTTATGGTGCATCCCTGCTGATAGTAGGTTGGTTATTTCTCCTCTCTCTAATTCCCTAGTTGTGCTGACAGTCATTGAAAGCTCAGTAGAACTTTCTGGGTGAAGCCTGGATGGGGCAAGGCCAGAGCAGTGCTGGAGTGTATCTGTTGAGTAGAGCCACCCAGTCAAACACAGAGCAGTATTGTCAGAGGGGTGGGATGGAGACGGCCCACGGAGACAGGCCAGCCTGGAGAGAGTGCATTGAATACCATGTATTTTAGCTTTTTTGCTTGGAGGACTCTCTTGGGGTACTTGTGGTGCCCTGTGGCTGTGGAGGATTTCTGATGATACCTTCACTGACAGTCCAGGTGTTTTGGTTGCAGCAGCATTTCCTCCTGTGCACAGCAGCACTGGGGATGTGAGCAGAGCCTCTTCTGCTTGATCTCCCCGCTTCTGCTGCATTCACTCTCAGCCTCCCAGCCCTGGCACCTTTGTGCTCACCAAGTGCACTTGAGGCCAACTGAGCTGGCTGGCAGAGAGGCTTGGGACAATGCTGACAGGCCAGGCCAGGCCAGAAACTTTCCTGGCATTCCAAGACAAATTCCCTCTATAGATTCCATGAGACTCTTGACACAAGCAAAACTCAGAGGATTCAAAGATACATCTTCTGTCTCTGCCTCCTTGCACTTGTGTTCCTCCAACACTGCAGGCACCTTTCTGCCTCAGCTCAGAAATCCTTGTTCTGCTGGGACTTCTGCATAGCTGAGGACTTCAAAGCCTTTGCTTAATTTGTGTTTGCACTTCCAAGTACTGAATGAGGTTGTAAGGCAGAGGTTGGTTCCTTCGAAGCATTTGTGTATAAACATGAAAGTTACAACCTTCTGCTCCTTGCTCCTTTCATCTTTTCAGGCTCACAGATAAAATGCAGTAGGGTTTTTTAACTTTACAGAAAGTTTTAATAAAAGAGTTACTCAGATGTTCTTCTGTGGATCTCCTCTCCTCTTTCACCATTCCTTTTATTTTGCCTTTTTCTCCCTTTCCCTTTTTCTTCTGCTTCCCTTCTTACTTTCTCCCATCTAATCCTTTTCAGCACAAGTTTCAGATGGTTTTGTTGGACTTATTTTTGAGTTGTTGTTTTGTGGGGCATCAGGGCTCTGCATTTGGGGACCTAATTTATTACAGCCTCCAAACCTGTCCACTACACAGTCCCTGTCACCTCTGATGTGGGTGAAAATTTGTGGAAAAAGGATTATTTCAGAATTGTGTTGCCAGTTTACCTCTAGGTCACCATGGGGAGAGGTACAAAGGATGTCTCTCCAGTGACAACAGAGAGAGCATGGAAGATTGAAATCTCCAATTTTCAGATTCTCCGTACTTCCACCTCCCATATTTGGGAAGGGTTCAATCTCAAGAAATATTTCAACAAAAAGGTGAGAATTGGAAGAGGATTGGCAATGATCTATCTTGAAGGGAGATTCCTTTGAATTCTGCCATATCCTCCAGCAACACAGAAAAAGTTCTGCTCTCTCAGGTTCTCAGCAGCTTCCCAGCTGCCTTTTCTGTAACTTTTCAGGCAGTTTAGCCTATTCACACTAAGTTTTATTTCTTATATTGAGTGAACTGGAAAGCAGCTTTGGCATATAAAATAGCACCAGTAATTTTAACTGTTGGTACACATGTATCTAGGTTATGGTGCCTGGGTGATTGGAAGGAAGATGTTAATATCAAGATTAGAGGTAGGATAAAGGAGTCCTGAGACATTTTGTATTTCACCCACTAGATCAAAGATATAGAGCAGCTGCAAATGTTCAGGTCAGTGACCTTTCTTGAGCTTTCTGTTAGTCCCAATTTTCTTTTAATCTTCTGATCAAAATGTGAGCAATGAATATCCTAGTTACAAATATCTTTTACATATTTAGGCATTAGGACTTCTGTGAGTGAATCACTCCAGTGACTTTCAGGTGAACCCGATAGGCACAGAGCTCGTCTTGGAAGTTTTAATTATTTGCTTGACTTGACTTTTGTGCCAGCTGGAATCTGATAATTTAACTGATAATAATGTGTACTGGTGCAGCTGTTTATCTTTCAGTACTTACTCTATGAAGTATTGTCAGAGATTTGCTGCTTCAAAGGTTATAAAGAGCTTAGGTCCTTGACGTATCCTTTTATATTTTTTTTCCTAATGTTGAGAGCAGTAGCTGTAATTTAACTGTTCTGTGCCTGAAACACAACTTGTTGAACTCCATTACAATGGCTTCAATGGCTTGTATGTGGAGACAAAAATAGCCTAATATCCTGCAAAGTGATTAGCTCTTCTATGTGCTTGCCAATGTGACATTCACCCAATGTGACATTCATCTCAGTTTCCTGAGATTCAGATACTGCCCACACTGATTATACTGGGCCAAGAATACAGGATGTCAGGTGGAATTTGCAGCTATTATTTTTAAGAGTATTTTAATGAGGATTTTTTTTGTTCAGATTGTATCCACTGCCTTGGCATAAAAGTGCAATGCAAGGTTCCTTTTGAGGTCTACAAAGAATTCCTTAAAATTATGGTCAGATAGTTGCAAGCAATGAAATTACCCCCTCTCAGGTGAGAGGATGCAATTTTCTGCATACCTTTGTGCCAACCATTTCCAGAAAAGGTTGTTTAAGATAATCCATTTTATATTGCATTGTAGGTTGCTGGAAGCCCAGTAGCTTTCAATTTCTGTGGTTCTGCTAAGGGTAGGTAAATTCTTTAAATATGTATTAGTATCAATGTACATTAATATTAAAAATCATTGTTGATTTCTGGGGACCTGTGACTGTACCTTTGCTAATGAGTGATAGAAATCTGATTTTATTGCTGAAAGGAATGCACTTCAGATGCTTTTTTCCCCATTCTTTTTTTTTATTTTTTTTTTTAATTTCTCTTGTTGCACTTTGCTGAAAATCTTCTCTGAGGTCTCTGGGGGATGGTGCAGGGAGGATCTGTAAGCCTGCAGGACAATGTGATGCTTATCTGAAGATCTCTCCCTTCTCATGAAGCTCAACTCCTCCCCAGCCTCACTTGGCATCTAGACAGCAGCCACCCACATGTGGCACATTAAAGGATTAAGGCTTTAATGACAATTTTTAAATGCTGTTATTAAATGGGGACTTCCATCCTGTAGAACACTTGAAAAATAACATTTGTAAAACTGCTTCCTGAGCTCTAGATCCCCTTTTCCATTGTCTCATCTATTTGTATGCTAATAACAATTCTTTTGCCTTTCTACTCTGTCTCTGCTTGAGCAGTTCAATGCTGAATTCATGATTCTGTGTTTTGAGCTGTGAAGATTTTACTTATACTTAAAAAAATAGTATCTCAATAATTAATTATAGATGAATTACTGAGAAAGCAGCAGCAGATGCAAAGGAAGAGTGCTCTGTATCTAACACAGACTTTAAAACCAGATATCTTTGTAATATCCCATATTTTATATGTATATATATATGTGTGTATATACATATATGCACACACACACACATATATAATTTTCATATTCAGTTATCAGTATGCTTTCCTAGCATTTGATGCTTCATGTGATACCACAGACTACTGACAAAAAATGAGCATTTCCTCTCAAATTATATCCATAAAGAATATCTGAAAAAAGTGTCTCCCAACAGAAAAATATACCAGTGTATCTAGACCACACTTCTGTGAAGGAATTCTTGCACATTTAGGAAGAACAGCTCTGCTATCAGAGAAATTAAGTGAAGAGCAGACATATAATTTTGAAATTTTCTGCTTATTCAAAATGTTTGTATAAGCTCAATGTTGAAGTATTTTAGTAACAGCCCTAGACTTACTGAAACTTCAGTGCCTGCTGAAAGAATGTTTAACCAAAGTTTTCAGTATCTTTTGTGATGTAGACAGGACTCCCACTGTTCTTGTGCATCTCTAGATCTCAGTAAGGGTTTGGATACCCTGACTTAGCCTGAGATAATTAAGTTATATTAAATCCCCTGTCAGTCTGTGGCTCACTGACCGCTGGAGGTTGTCCAGCCAAACCTCCATCCCAAAACAAGGACAACTCCAGGGGCAGGTCAGGTTGCCCAGGGCTTTGGGCTGAGCACGGAGAGTCCACAAACTCACTCGTCCTGTGTTTCAGTGATTATTGTCTTCCACAGAGGAGATTTATTTCTTTGTGTCCTTGTGGTCTTTGTCCCTCATCCTGTCCTTGTGATTCTACAAGAGGAGCCTGGCTACTTTTTTATAAAATCCTTTCAGATAGTAGAAGACAGCAACAAGTTCCTCCTGAAGTTTCTCACTGCCAGACTGAGCATCCCCTGTGCTCTCCTCCCTCCTCACACAGCTGCAGCCCCAGGCCCTTCAGCTGGGCCCTTCCCAGGATGTCAGCATCCTGGTACTTCTTGTGTGTGCCACACACACAGTGGTGAGTGGGGACTTCTCCTGCAGCTCCAGCGACACACCAGGTGTGTCTGAGCTCTGAGCACATCCAGACACACATATACTTTTATTTCCTGATCTCCAAATAAGACTACCTTGGTAATATCTCTTGTTTGCTCCTTCACATCTCTGCAGAGAACTGGCTTTGAAGGACTAAGGGTGGCAGAGAGAGTCTTCCTCTTTAATGTGGTGGTAAAATATTTAAGAGTTTAGACTATGGAAGTAATTTCAGGGCCCAGTTCATCATTGCTTCTCTCCCTCAGAAAACCCATCTTCAAAGAGCTGCTCCAAGGCACAGGGATGCCAAAAAAAGAGTATTTCCATTGGCGTTTGTCCTTCTTGCTTTCTATTCTAAAGAAAATCCAATTTTCAACTAAGCTTTCAACTGCATTTGTCATAAAACATGGGCCAATTTTACTTCTCAATTACTTCAAGGAGAGCTGATGCCAAGGCTGAGCTTCTGTTTTCATGGAGAACAACATAAAAACCAGGCTCCTTGTTAGCAACACAAAAAGCTCTGTAAGGGGAAATGAGCTGTCCTTCGGATGGCACAACTGATATTTTAGCCTCAGGATCCTTTTCTAAAGGTCACAGCACAAGTTTAAGCCCAGAATATTGCAGTGCATTTAAATATCTGAGATCGTGGTTAAATAAGATCTACTAACGTAAAACAGAAATGAAGAAATCACATCTACCTTCTTCATGCCAGAATTGACTCATCCCAGGAATGAACAACTGCAAGCAGTGGGAAAATAAAACTTTCCATGCCATGACCTTGGATTTCAGACCTTCTTCTTCACTGCACAGAGGGATGATGATAACCTCTCCAGTGAGGTGACTGGCCTAGGGGATGAGAGGAGAGAGGTGGATATTGATTATCTTAATTTTAGGGAGTGACTTTCAACACTTTCTTTGTTAGGTCCTCAGAAACAAGGTGATGAAGTAGGGAAATGATAAATGAAAATGACATGGGGTGAAACTGGCTCTGCTTTGAGGGAAATTCAAAGCAAGGCTTCACTGTAGCTGAGAGTTTGTGTTTATAGCACAGAATGATGATGGGCTCATCATCATTTAATTGTTAGTAATTCTACAGCAAAATGTGTGCTTTTGTGCAAACATTTTATCCCAGGAAAAACATCTTTGTTAAAGTATTTGAACCTTCAAAACATTCCAGTCAATTTATCTGTAAGTTAGTAAACCCTGCAAAGCACTCTCATCCTCACGAAAGGATCAATGAAATTGAAACTCAGTATGCAACTATTGACATTTATTCCTAACACTGATTTAAACTGTAAAGGCCTATTAAACTAGAGATCGAAACATCTATCAAGTAGTTCACATAGCTCTTTTAAAAAAACATACAGTATTTAGAAGATAATATAAGTGATAGAAAATACAGGTTTACAATGTAATTAGTGATGGAAGCTTAATAGGTGTTCAGTGTTCTAAATCTTGCCAAAGAGAAAATGCCTTGGACTTTGCCTTGAGAGAGAATAGGAAGAAAGACAAAGGTTTTTTGCACTTTTGCATCATAGGAAAGGAAAAACTTAGTTCCATGAGAAGTCTGAATCAGTACTGAATGTGAAGTCTGGGTGTGAGTCCTAATCTGATATCTTCATCATAAAACAGTCCTTCCTTGCGCTGCACAGAGATGGGGATAAGATATCCCAAATAATCCCCAGACTGTGCACTTGAATTAAGGAGCATGAGGGAGGGGACACCACCGTGCCAGCAGCCGTAGAGTGGCATGAAGATAGATGGTGTCTGGGATGAGACAGGGCTAAAAGAAGAGAAGCAGCATTGTTTTTTTCCATTACAGTGAGTCACTTAAAGCAGGAATACACACACAAACTGAAGATTTTTTTGTTTTCAACTGCCACAAAGAAGTCATATCAGCAGCCACACAATTAAAGCAACCTGGCTTCTCTCATGCACAGGGAGCAATTGTTCCTTTGCTTGCAGAAGGAAATGCACTCATGTGTGCACACACACACTTAAAAATGTTTTAAAAATGTTATATTTGACTTCCTGGCTAGTTTGAAAATTCTCTTCAAAAATAGCTCTCATGACTGCAGGCTGGCAGAGCTGTTTCTGCCTGGATTTAAATGGGAAAACTCAATTAGAGTTTGAATCTGTTGCACTGAAATGGAATTGTCTCTTGCAGGCAGAGCTCAGTCACGGACACAGTAGCATGAATGAGAGAAGAGGGAGAGGAGGAAGTTGTGCTTTTGTGGTGGGCAGATTTTGGGGGCTCTGAGCTAGAATGTTCCATGTCCTGTCACTCTGGAAAGGAAACTTCATTGCACTTCTCCAAGCATGATCAAGTTACAGTAGCTTCAATCAGGGTTTTTCCTGGAAAGGACCTTGCTGGGTCCGGGCACTGAACAGCTCAGAGGCACAGAGCAGTGACTTGTTCCATGAGGATGACCTCCCTTTACTTTACCTCTCTGGCTTTGAACAAATATCCACCCCTCCCCAGGCTCTTTCCATTAGGTTTAAGGATGTTATTTGTATTTCTGTAGTCAAGAAAGATTTGTGAGGATCTTGGCAAGGCTGGAGTTTGGGCACAGGAAAAATGGCTTTTCGGTGGCAGGTTCACCACAGGGTGCCCCTCTCCCTCCCTCCCTGTCTCTCCCTGTGTTCCATTGCAGTCCCGTGTTTCTCGTGGTTTCTGCAGCAAGCTTTCAAGCTGTGAGGGGAGACCCTTCAATACTGCCTCTGCTCCTGGGAGCCCTGAGATGGCCTCAACATTTTTCTCATCATTGTGCATTGAGATATGTGTCTAGAAATGACCTGCTCCCCTTTGCCTCTCTTATCTGGGATCTCAGCCCGAGCCTTAGTTTCTACTTGCTCTCTAAGTCATCTGTGTTAAACTGCTCCTCATAAACAGCAGCTTCCAGCATGACTTCTTTTATCTGTGGCTCGTATTTGTGTGTGAGAGGGAGAAAACAGGTTCATTTCCATCAGAGCAGCTGGCTCCTCTGATCTGCCACCTGGAGACTTGGCTGACAGGGAATGTGTGTCTGCAGGCAGGGCAGACCTGTGCTTCTCCAGCTGTGCCATCTCTGCTGTCACCCTGCTGGCAGGGGGCAAACTTACCCCTTTCCCCAGCCTTTTGGGGGACACTGTTAGTGAATGTTATGGGTTGGGAAGAAGATGCACAACTCCTAGCAGTGCAGCAGGCTCCAGGGAGCCTCTTGCAAAACTTGCAGTGAAGAGATTGAAGTGTGTTCATTGAAGCAGATCAGGAAAAAGTTTTGTGCGTGTGTGGGAAGGGATGGTGGGCAGGCAGGGCTCAGGCCAGCTCTGATTCCCTGCCCTCCCTTGACTCTGGCATTCAGGGCCACGGACACCCAGCTGGAGATGTTCATGTGGGTTATATTGCCCTTTGTCCAGGGGAGAAGGATGACATTAATTAAAGGTTTTCTTGTTGTCCCTGGAGTATCTATTGCAGAAGAGGTATTTATGTCTTCCTTTGGGCATGTTGTGCAGGTGAGACCAGATGGAGATGAAGGAGTTTTGACAGCCACACACTCAGAGGAGCCCTGGGTAAGGGTCAGTGCCCTGCACTGATGTGGTTACAGCCTTTGAACAAGTGCTGGTTAATGCTGTAAAACTCCTCAGTGCAGGCTCCTGCTGCTCTTGCCTGCATGGATGGATGCACCTGCATGGTCTGAACTGCAGTGGTGTTGCATGTGCTTGGGTTGCCCTGTCTTTGACATGGGGCAGCCCAGGGATGTTCAATAAATGGTGACAGTTACTGTAATAGCACTACCCACACTCTGAAGAGATCATGGTCTTTTGGTTTCTACCTGATTTAGCTTTTGGGTTTTTTTTTTCTATCAATAGGTTGGGATTTTCTTTGGTGTCAGTTTCAAAAGAGTAAAGGAGAGAATTTGGAAAAAATGCCATCTATGACTTCTGGTGGATGGAAAAAGCAAGGGCAGTTAGCAAGGCAAGAGCCATGGCTCTGTGGTCCAGGGGAATTTTTTGGGGAGGGCATTTACAGCTGCCTGTGGCGCTTTTGCAGGAACCCATCTATGCCACAGCTGTGATGGGGCCAGCAGCTACCTGATGTACCTGGGGCTGAGTAGGGCCCTCAGCAAATGTCAGAGCTTGTCAGTGAGAAGGGGGGATTTTTCTCCCTGTAACAAATCCCACAGACTTTTGAGACAAGCAGGGAAATTTTCCAGAAAGATTTCCTGAGAAAAACTAGCTGAGCTGTTGTGGCAAAATGGTGAAAATGAAAACCCAACTCCGAGCTCAGACTGTGGCTCTGCAGCAAGAGTGGTGACTGCAGGTGCAGGGAGAATCCCCGGGATGGAGATGGGGATGAGATGGGAACAGGCATCAGGCCCAAGAGGGAACTGTTCCTGGTCACGCACTGCAGACATCATCCACGTGGCCAGCTCTGCCTGCAGCAGGAGCTTTAATGATCTCAGGAGAAAAAGAGCTAAAATGAAACCAATGCCTGCTCTGAGCTTCTATAGAGCGAGACTCGACAGAGGGGCCGGGCACTTCCAGCAAGGGCTGCGTGCAGCGCCCATCGCCTCCCGGAGCAGGGCTGCTGCCCGCGCTGCTGCCGGCTCCCTGCCGAGCCAGGGCTCCGAGGGACGCCCCCGGCCAGGCTGGGCGAGGAGGGGCAGCTAGAGGCAGCGGGGAGCTTTCCTGCTCACCCCGGGCCCGAGGGAAGGGCGTGCCGGCAGCCGGCGGGGACCGTCTCAGAAGGAGCAGGTGAGGGGAAATCCATCGCGGAGTGTCAGCTGGTGGGAGCGGCTCTGTGCAGCCACAGAGCCCTCTGCTGTTGTCTGCTGGGCTGCGGACCAGCCAGAAGAGCAGCTTGGTCCTTTCACGAGACCAAGCAAGGTAACAAATGGGTGTCTAAGGTTTGTTTTTCCCCGTTTAGCAGTTTTCAGCTTGTGGGTGTTTGTAGAAGGCAAGAATGGGAGGAGTGAAATGATTGAGGTCCCCCTTGTCTGTAGGAGAAGGAGATATAGTCTGTACAACTTCTAAAGAGCCATACACCAGGAGCAAGAATTTACTCTGGAACTGTTCCTATGTTCTAATTGTTATTAATTGATTTTTCAGACAATATCATGGCTTCTTGCAGAAACCCAAGCTCCAAAAACTTATTGTTTCAGCCAAAAGAAATCTGTAAAAATATTTTTTCTAACAAACCCAAATCCTGCTCATTTTTTTAAATGTGGAAAATAGATGCGCTTTTTTTTTTTTTTTTTTTAAATTTAATTTAAGGTAAAACCTAAAAACACCCTTTGGCTGAACTGTCAAACCTCTGAAGACTGAAAGTTCAGGCAACCATCCTTTGGACCCACCTCCCTTCACTGCTGTCTCTGTTTAAGGGAAGCCACCTCAGGCACAAGGACTTTGTGCAGTGGAGGCTAATGAGATACTGGGAAGCCCTGCTCCAGTGGAGTCCCCAGGGACACAATACTGTCTTCCCCTGGCAGTCACACATCATTGGACAGGTTCCCAGAAATCACAAGCAGATTAAACCTTACAGGATCTTTTCTCTTGCAATGGCACAGGTATACTTGCCTCTCTGATGGTTTCAGAAAGGATAAAGCCAGAAAGGACTATTAGATCATTTCAATTTGCTCACTGATAGTTTTGTGCAATGTCTTCTATTAACTAGACATTAATCACCAGCAGCCACCACCAGCAAGGAAAAAAGATGCTGTCGAAGCTAAGAATGCTTTAAAACTACTGTGGGAGGTTAAAAAGGGGTAGAAAATGGTTGTGAAATGCTGCAGAAAAATGCAAAAGTTGTCCTTCCCTCTGCTGGCACTAAAATACAATGAATCTAAACAGGGAGAAAATTATTTCCCCCATTCAGATCCAATGGTCTCAAAATCCCTGATAATACAAACAAGGACTACGACTCAATCAGCCAAATACAGTGCAAGGGAGGTCTTGTTTTCAATCACATCCACAAATGGCAAACAGAGCTGTGGGTCAGAATCTGTTCTTTTCCTACTTACAATCAGTCGAATAGACTCTTCTTTTATATGTCTAAAATGTTCATGAGTTTAGAAACAGGTGGTGAGAGTTCAGGAAGCTGATGTGTGTTTTGGAATTTCTTATCTTCCTAATAGTTTTCCTAAAAATTTAAGATGCTGTCACATTAAATAAAATTATCCCAATGATGATGCTATGTATGTCAGCCTCTGTTTCAATAACGTACCCTGCATTTTGGCTGCCTAGGATTAATTTTTGGATAAAAAGTTATTTTTCTTTACATTACCACCAGCATGATCCTATTTGAATTCAGTGTTGGCAACAGGAATGTAAGAATGAGGATCTGTTTTAGTGCTCCCTTTAGTTTACATTGATTAGTTTACACTAATTTTCACCTGGGCTGTTGCATTATCACCTTACCAAAATATTTGGATTGGTTTTTCTAAAAGATTTTCCCTTCAAACTTTAATTAAGTTAGTTTATGAAAATGTTTTTATTCATTGCAGATTTGGGAAATACTGCATTATTTCAGAATAAATCTCCTGGGTCTCTTTCTTTCTTATCCTCATAAAAATGTGTTTATACAAGACTGAGAAGTACACAGATTTGAAAAAACAATCAAAAGAGATGAGTATTATAGCATGACTTTTTGGTGTTGTGTTGTGTCAAGACAAATGAGGTGCTACCCAGAGTGTTCTCTGCTATAGCTTTAGTAATATTATTTTTTAGTGGGATCCTTGGCCTGGCCCATGATAAAGTAAGTTATTATTTCATTTGTTTACTGATTCCTTTTCTCATGGTCTTCTTGCAAAGCCACCTCTTCTCCTATCAACTGTAATTGAATTGACTGCCTTTATTAGGTTCTTAGATTCACCATATGCTCTCTAATAATATTTATTTCTGATTAATGGTAACAACACAAAGAACAAGTGAATGCAAAGCCTATAGGAGAGGTCTCAGAGCATCTTGTTGTGCCAGGTGTTGTAGCTCTCCTGAAATCTACCAGGTGGGTGTTGCAGAAACTTATATTCGTCTTTTGAATTTGAAGAAAACTTAAGGAACTGCTACTACATGATCCCTAAAGCCTTCCAGTCCAGAGAAAGAGAGAAGTGTCATTTAAACAGTCAGGGAAAGAAGCTGAAGTCCTGTGATCGTCAGCTCTAAGAAAGTCTGTAAAAAGGGCAGAATATAAAGATTTGTACCTGGAACACGATTTTTGCTTCTCTGATCGCACTCATCTCTTGGCTTTGGGTATGTTTTCATGGATTACTTTAAAAAAAAAGGCTCTTATTTGCAAACTATCTGTGTCTGTTTCATGTTACCCTTGCCAGAAGGTGTCTCACTTGCATGATCATTGCAAGGACCTATAGGTTTATTTACACTCCATGAGCTATCTTTAAGTGCTCTACATATTGCTAGCTTGGTTTAAGATGATGTATTGCAGCCAGCAAGCAAGATTGTTAGGAGAATATTTTATGCTAACCTGGGTGTTGTCAGTGCAAGGCTTGAATAAGCACAGCACATCTCAAAATTCTATTTAACAGCAGAAGTATTTTTTCCGATGTAGATTGTGCTCAAAAGAGAGAAAACCAATAAGGAAAAGGGGAAAAGAGAGAAAGAGGATAAAAGAAAAAACTGATGAGTGAAGGGAGAGAAGAGTATTCAGGTACTACAGTGATTGGAAAAGCTGAAGGAGATGGGAGAAGATGGGAGTTTGTGGATACGGGGGGAATGCAGTCTGGATGGGAGAGGAGATGGCAGGAGTGGAGGGAGGGGATCTGGAGGAGATCTCTGATTAGAGGAGAAGGTGTAACCAGGAAAGGGGACCAAGTGTCCCACGCCAACAGCTCTGCCAGTTGTCACACCCCTGCCTTGCACTGGTCCCTTATCCAGCTGGACCCCATCTACAAGAGATGTTTTCGCTGGGCTGAGTCCTGCCCTGGTAGGAGGCTCTGCAGCTCCAATTACAAAGTAATTAGCTGACTCGAGAACAAGATATATGATTGGATAAGAGGGAGAGAGGAAAACATAGCTAAGAAGTTCCTTTAATGAATTTGGCTTTCCTCTTTGAAAGTTTGAAGACATGAAAAATATTTTCAAGAAAGCAGGAAAGCTTGCTTAAGGAATGGATTATTCAGAGCTTAGAAAGTGTTGATTGCAAATTGCTCGGTGTATGCTTTAGGTTGTTAAGAGTAAAGAGTTCTTAATAACTAAGCTAATAAACTCAGTGTTTCACCTTGATATTTTTATTTATGTCTTCAGAAATATGCTAACTTGCTGCAAAAATAGCAAGGCATATTTCCTCTTGGAACAAATGACAAACACACTCAAAAATTACTTCAACATAGCAAGAAGTGCGGATTTGTTTTTCATTTATTTTATTGTCTTGTTGTCCACAATGAACATAAACCTCACCTGCATGATCTTTCTGGAATATCTAGCAGATATCTGCATCCAAGTGACACGTGAAATCTGACAACACTGACGTGGGGTGAAGGGAGGCACTTTAAAATGTGGATTAATTTAAAATGCTTTAAGATTTAGGACTTTTTAAGATAACCCTGGCCAGTTAACTTGATTCCTTAATTCCAAATGAAAGCTATTGCCATCTTCGGTTTAAAACACAATTCATAGACTGACTTGCAAATAAGATCTCCTGAGAAGGTGAGAGTTTACAGTGAGTTCCCTTTGTTTGGTGGGCAGAAAGATCTCTTGAAAAAGCTGTTACCCAGCTACTCTCAATGCCTTTCCCCTGAGGCAGGCAGGACATATTTGGGCTCTACTTATTGATCTGTGTTATGGAAACAATTACAGTAGCATTCATGAGCCTTGAAAGCCATAAGCGAAGATAATGTGCATACCTCACTTAATTCAATAAGTTTGGTGGGGGGTGTAATATGCCTCTTGGAGCATAGCTTGAGGAAATCATCTTGGTTTACACTGCTTGAGGAGGCTCTGATAATGTGTTTAATAACAACAACAATAAAAATAAGGCTACCTGGGTTACGTGGTGTTGCAAAACCTCTGCTCTCTGCTGTCACTCACACCAGCCTTGGCTGGCCCCTGACCTCCTCTGTCCCCATGCATGTGGGAAGAGGGAACAAGTGCAGCCCTACCTTTCTCCTTTGTGTTGAGATGGCAAAATAATTCGGGCAGAAACTGCCTCTGTCTGACTCTGTGCAGCACCTGCTAAAGTAAGGTCTCATTTTAGCTGGGCCTCTCAAATATTACAGTAGTACAAATAATTTCATGTAATGATTTCATTTTGTTTCCAGTCCCTGACTTTGTCCAGAGACTCACAGTGGAACTATTAGGCATGTCTGGAGTTGTTATGAACCTCTTTTCCCAAAAGTGATTTATCTGACTGAAGGTAATACAGTGTAATTTTATGTCAGCCTCAGACTGTTCTTCTAGGAAAGCTGAGCTCCTGTCCTTCTGAAAACCATCTCAAGAATAAAGACAAGAGCTGCTCTAAAGCCAGCCTCTGTCCCTTCAGGCTGGGCTGGTGCTGTACAAAGCCTGCTGCCTGGATGTGTTTGTTGTGTAGGCTGCAAGCAGCATCTCTAGCACAGAACAAGGTGGAGGAGTGGGGTCCAGTGACTGTGCAGGGAATAACTCCTCTGAACTACTCTGTGAATGAAGCAACAGAGGGGACCAGTTTTGCCTTGATGGAGTGTACATGTGGACCTGCAGAAATAATTTGAAAGGGTTGGACTTTGAAAAATACTCTGCAGCCAAGCTAAGAAAGCCAGCATTGGGCTGACCTTCTTTAAGCTCCTGGCTGATGTGTTGAAATGTCTTTCATTGCTCAGTTCTGAAAGCCTTCCTGTGCAAACATGAAACCTCTTTGTCACTCTTATACCCTAAGGCACTACACACAGCCTATTTTTTTCCGTTCAAGTGGTCTGCCCACAGGAAAGGATGGAACCATTCCTGCTGGAGCTGAGTCTCACCTGGAGCTACCACCAATGTTGCACAGCTCTGTGGCCAAAGCCCATGCTGGGAACAGCCATTGAATGCTACACAGCTGACTGATATAGCAAAGTGGTGGATTTTGGGATGCGCAGCTTTGTGTCCTGTCTCCCAGGCTTGCTGAACCTCAGAAACAGAAGCAGAAACCTGTGGTTGTCTTTGATGCTTTGTAGGTTCCATGTCCCAAATGCTGATAACAAAACTGAGGTAATTTCAGATCCTGAGAATGAGTAATTGTAAGTTATCATTCTCTGCATATGTACTGCAAACTGTAAACAGCTGTTCAGGAGTACCTGGCTCTCTAGCTAGTTGTCTTGAAATCCTGTAACTTCGGTGAATTTTGAAACAGGCCTTTTCAGGACATCTTCAAAATACTGGCCTCTGGCAAGACAGATCCTCATTTGCTGAAATAATCAAAGCCTGGCATGTAACAGCCTCAGCACCCTTTCTCCCTTTGCCCAAGCCCTACACTGAATGAATTTAATGCCCTGCAAAATACCCTGGTAGTTGTGGGATCTTGCTTCATACGAGCAACTAACAGTGAGTTGGTCCAATGGTTGTGCTGGAAATATCCTGCTGTCTCTTTACCCCCCTCCTTCTTTGCATCCTGCCTGTCATTTTTGTTTGTTTGCTTTTGTTTTTCTTTCTTGGCATGGGAGATTTATCATATTTGGGATGTAGATTTCCGGAGCCATGAAAAGCCGGAGAAAACTTTAAAAATGTGATTGGAGGCTCAAAATTCAAAATCTTAAGCTTGGTTAAGTAAGCAAGTCTGGGCAAATAGTGAGTGCCAGTGATCTACTCTTTTGAAATTGAGAGGTATCTTAGTGGAACAGACTCTGCTTTGAAGCAGGTAAAATGTATAAAACATACCACCTCAGACACACTTCACACTGACAGGAATGAGCTATGTGCAGATTGGTAAAATCTGTCTGTGTTTTCCCTGGTGTTTTTCTTGAGTACAAGCATTTGTTCTACTTTGACTTTAATTAGTCCCTCATAGTGCTGCTCTGACAGACTAAATTACGTGTCAGTAATAATATACTTTGTAAATGCTATGTCTGTACAGAAATTCTTCATGCCAAGGCTCTGATTGTTTTCCATGTCTATTCACTGCACGTAATTATATATTAATGTAGAAATAAATGTGAAACACTGGCTAGATCTTAAATTGTGCCGTTTCTCAGGTGTTACTCCTCTTACTAGTGGCTTGTCCACCGGACAGTAAGTCTGCTCCTCATTCAAGTGAAAGAAATGTTTAATGTGGAGATAAGGTGTAGTAATTAGCAGTAGAGTCTATTCAGGGCTGATCTGTTTATTTAGTAGAGCTGATCATGAAGGGCAGACACTGAGATTTTTTGCAAACATTTTCCTTTCTGCTGTGTTTCTGAAGCTATGATCTTCAACACACAATACCCAAATCCTCTTTACCGTTCATGTACCTCAGTTGCACCCCATGTACCCAGTATGGGTCAAAATCAGTTCAAGCCAATTCCTTTCATCTGCTGCTGTGAGCTTTGGCTGCGACACTTGGTCTGTTTCAGATCACAGCCACCATGTGAATTGAAGTTCTAAGGCTTGAGCTTGAGCATGAGTTCAAGATGCAAGGTAACACATAGGGGGTCAACTGAGATTTTAAGATCAAATGGATCTTTGAGGTATTTATAATATTAAACACAGAGTTTCTTCTGATTACTCCTGTTTGGTCTCCAGCAGGTCCTGTCTTCAAAACAGAGCTTCTAGTACTGCTCCTGTCTTAACCAAAAGACACCAAGAGGCAGAGATCCTGACATCTCCCTTTGCTGATTGTCCTTATCCCAGGTCACCCTTATTGATACATAATTGTGTACTGAGACAATTGTGAACCACAAAAAAACGGAACAATATTTGATTTATATTTGTAGCCTGTAAAAAGCAACCCCCTCCTTTCTACCAAGGAAAAGATGCTGATTTCTGCATCATCAGATGTTTTGTAGGAACATGAGGAGTATTCCTAATTTAAGTCCTCTTTCTGGTTCAATTTTCCTGTAGCTGACAATGAAAAAGGTAATCACTGCGTGTTGAGACTTCTCTGTGCCATTTCACAAAGAGGTGCAATGTAAAAAGAAGAATATTACGTGCTTTTCATCTAAAAGTTTAATAGGGAAGCTTTGTCTATTTTTCTTCATACGTGATGTGCTTTGAATTTATACAAAGAATTTAGAAAATTCTGGGTAAATAGCAAGTCAAATGACAAGTTTTTATCTGTTTTCTTTTTCATCCTTATCTTTTTCTGTGTTCACAGTTTCTTTTTCTTTAAAACCAAATTCAATACTGCTGGGAAATTAGACTGGAGTCACATTTTTCTTTTTTCCTCATATATTGTAATGTCGTGTTCTAAAATTTGCTGCTTATGAGACCATTTCAAAATATTCCATATGAATGGGAACTCTGCAGAAATAACAGACTTCAATTTGTCTAGTGGGCTGCTGCCTGAAGAGAGAGAGAGTCTCATTGTGGCTTCTCAGTGGTGGCTGCTTTCTCAATAATGAAACATGAAGAACAATTTTCTTACCTTGCATTTATACAAACCTTAACAGTAGAAAAATGGGAAACTTTAAAAAACTTCCCAAACAAGACTTCCAACCATTCTTCAAGCCTCCCAGGCATCAATGAGCTTTGCAGATCAATGCCATTATTACATGAATGAGAGGACTTCAGAAAGCCATCATATATAGGCAGGAGCCTATGGTTTGTGGTAAATCCTATTGGAAATGAGCATCCCTTATCCCTATGTGACTTCCTATGTTTTTCAAAAGGGAGTAGTTTGAGAGGTGTTTGAGATTCAGCACTTATAATGGAATCTGTAACAAAACTCAGCATGGGAACTGCAAGAAAGTATTTAAGTAGTTTGAGTGAGACTCAGAAACTGGTTTAAAAAGCACTTCCTGAAGGTACAATCACTTCTGGCACCAGAGTAGAAATACTTATGCATATTTCTGCACCCTGGGGCAGTTTTCAAGAATGCCGCTAATGTTAAATCAGAACCCAAAGGGCTTTAATTTTTCTGTTTGATGGGGAGCACTCATTATGCAAATATGATAGCCTTTGGTCAGCTGTCTGTATTCCAAATTTTTTTTCTATTTGGGAAGGATGCTAGTTTAAAATGGAAATTGCCACACTGAAGTTACCTATTTAGTCACAGCTTTTTATTGTGCCTCGAAGACGTGAAGTGGAACACAGTCAGATACAAGCATGATTAGTGAAGCCCCATCCTGGCATAAAAGGAGTCTTGTCTCAGTTTGGCACAGCCAGTTTTATAACCTGACGGGGAAATTGCAGCAACCTCTACTTGTCCTTGACTTCATGGCACGGGTAAAATATCCTTGGTTGTCCCCATGTCCAGCCTCTGGTGGCCAGCTGCATCCCATGCTACTTGCTGACCTACCTTCACACTGAGTTTCTCGGGCAGGGACAATTTGGGCCAGTGTTATAATGGCAGCTAACCTCTCTGCTCTGCCTTACAGTGTTCTTGCTTTCCTGCTGACATTTGATGTTTCAGAGGGACCTCAGTCCCATCTTCCTGGCCAGCATCTCCTGTGTGACAGACCCACAGTGAGCCATGGGAGATATGGCTATGTGAGAGGTGGACATTTTGGTCCATTTTTCCCACCTGGTAGATTCCATGGCTTTTCTGAACTCAGACAAGAATGCAGGAATGCTTTGTCTGGTGGTTACATGAGGTAAGCAAGGGCCTTATTCACCACCAGCAAGGTCAAAGAATGAGCCAGAAGAGATTCTGAAGACCCATCCTTTGCTTGCATAGCTCACATGCTGTGACAAAGCCAACAGAGTGAGGGGATTTTACTTCTGCAGGGATTTCTTTTTTCTGCTGATACTTTCCTTCTTCTAGCACTAGCACTTCTAGCAATCTGAAATATCTTGTGGAGAACTCAGGGGGCTTGACCCCCATCACCACCGTGAAATTTAGGGGCTGTTAGGAACCAGGCTTTAACCTCTGGGGAAAAGACAGTCTATAAGAAACATGAAAAACTGAAAAGCAAGAAAAACCTTTTAGTAACTTTTTAAGACTTATTCCCCATTGACTACTCTTCCTCAGAACATGGAGGCAGGAACCTGGACATGCATCTCCAGCTCAGTGAGGGTCTGGTGCAGCCCCTCCCTGGGGGCAGTGAAGGAAAAGAACCAGCCTCCCTTATCCGGTGCCTCTTGTTTAGAGGAAACCATAAATTATCTGACCTAGCACCTGTGATACAGTCAGATATTTCCTCCCCAGGCTGTTTCCTTACCAATAACTCCCATTATTCATGCTGGGTTGGTGGTAAGACATCTGCTTTCTAGCATCCAAAAGGGATTTGTTGTGCAGTTCTACGGAGAGCTTCCTCTGCTGAGTTTGGCTTGCTTAATTAACAGTTTGCAAAATGCTTTGGATCCATCTGGAGGAAAGATCCTCCAGAAATGGAGCTCGTTATTCTAACAAAGGAAACCGACCTGGGTGAGCTGGGGCTGGGGGACCAAGCCTTGTCTATAAGGAAGATGCATGACAGAGGATGGGAGGCTTGCTGAGGGGGAAGCAGGTGGCTCTTATAAGTTGAGTGGGAGCTCTGCTCTCCTGGGGAGGTGAGCAACAGCAGCACAAGCGCTGAGACTGACAGGAAAAGTTAGTGGAAGTGCTTTCCTACGTTGCTGGGCACAGCTGCAGCAAAGTGCTTTGCTGTGCTTGAATACTTCGTGTTGCTGAGCTTGCAGCTGGAGGTGGAGAGCTGCAGAGCCAGGCAGGGAAAGTTGTACACAGTGAGCTTCACTTTTCATCCAGTGCTGTAAAGTGATCAGGGTGCATGATAGCAGGACTCCAGGCTTTCAGGAATTTGGAATGAAACTAAAAAACCTTGAGACTTTTTCAGATGAAGTATACAGAAGCAGCTGCTGAGCAGTCTGGCACACAGATGTGGCTCAGTCTCTTTCCCAAGCATTCTGTTTGTCACGTGCTGCGCGTGGTTGTGTCTAAGGGTGGTCAAAGCTATTAATTCCCACTTGCCTCTCCTTAATTCTGTGCAGAGGAACATTGGGCCAGGGCCCTCAGCAGTGTGCCTGGCAGCTTCCAGGGTAATGGCCCTTGGCATTCTCTCCGTGGTTACAACTGCTTCTGCTTGGGGTGCGCCCTGCTCGGCTGCGCCACTTTCTCCTTAAAAATTCCCACTCCCTCCTGTTTTGTTTTGCCAGGAACAACCTGAGTGCAGTTGTCAGAGTGTCTTCCTGTGCTGGCAAGCACATTTTGGAAGGAAGAGAAATGCTATTGCCTTATCAGCAAATCATTCCCCACCGGCTTTTTCTTCACCTGTTGCAGAGGACATAGTGAGCTAAGAATGGGGAAGGCTGCTGAGGATACACTGTTTTCTTCTATCTGGTATTCTTGGTTCAGCTGTAGGACCCTTTGAAACCTAGCATCTTATTTTTCTGACACTTGGAAAAAATAGACCCTGAAAGAGGGACAACAAGCAAACCAAACCAAAACATATTTTCCTAAAATATGCATAAACTTTCCCTTCCAGTAAGAAAATACCCTAAGGACATTGAATCTCAGCACTGAATCCAAGCCTTTAGAAACAGGATGCATAAGGCAAACAAGATTGCCAAGGTCACATGCCACGTGCTTCTGTTGCCTTCATCCTTGGAGGAAATGCTGGGGCCACCAGGAAAATCCGTGTTCCTGTGACATTTCAGGGACACGCCAGGAGGAGGAGAGCCAGGACGTTCTTGGTCTTGCTCAGGTGGACGAATGCCTCCCAGCCTACTGTGTCCACAGCTGAGCAAATGCAGTTCCTACACAGCTTGGACCTTCTCTGTTTTTGTCTAAATAAGGGTGTGGAGTGTTTTCTGAGCTGGGATTCATTACTGTACTGGCTCAAACAAAAACAAAGCTGTGCTTTCCTTTTTCAAATCACACTGCAGGCTTTTTCAGTCTCCCTGCTGATTTTGTTCTAAGGGATTACCAGTGAATTTCCTGATGTCATACCAGAATCAGACATTAATGTTGAAAATTCTAGGACTGGCTTGGTATTTTCTCTTACTTTCTTTTCAGAAATGAGTTGACAGAGTGCTAACGTTGGTGACCTGACTTTACACAGGAAAGCTCTGAGTTCCACTGTGCATTTTAGCCTGTCCAGGGAAGCTCCATTCTGTCCAGATGCAAAAAGCCATGGAAGAGCACTCAGACATAAAGATGTAGTTTGAAAAGGCATAAAAGATACTCAAGAACTGTTGTTATGATTTTCCTTTTGAAAAGACCCAGATGCACAGAAACAGGCTTTTCAAAAGCTGCAGAAGAGTCCTGACCTATCCAAAAAGCCCAGTGAGAGAGAAGAGAAAGGACATGAGCAAGTGAATTCATTTTTCCGTTGTGCCGAGGAAACATTCTGGTGTGATGACTTCTCTGAAGTTATTGGGAAAGGTGAGATGGATGGCAGTACCATAGCACTTACCCTGTGTCCCATTCCTGGGCCTTTTGAGAGCCCAGGAGCAGTTGCACAGAGGTACTTGGTGCCTTTTCACATGAGCTTTCATCCTTTCTCAGAGAGTCATGGATATACCCGGGGTACCTGAGGTCTCTGAGCCGAAAATCAGAGCCATGAGGCAAAGTGGGATGAAGATAGGGAAATCTGTCAGAGGACAGGAATAAAACCTGACTGTCAAAGGGAATCAAGCTGCTGCTCTGTGCAGTGATAGAGAAGCCTGGTGTAAGTCATAGTAAGGCAATCTCAGGATGCTCCCAGCCACAGCCATCCAGCAGGTGTTTTCCTATCTTTGACTATTCTGTTCTTCCAAGTGTCCTCACACAACGTGGAGTGTTTCTCGCTGTCTCCACAGTCATAAATGTGGAAGGCTGTGGCTGCTGCACGATGTGCCCATATGCTGTAGAGCAGATATTGCTCCCAGGCAGCTGGGATGAGTTTCTTATATCCTGTCTTTTGCCAGGAAAAGTCAGTTGACACTTTGTTGGGTAAAGTAAAAATTCAGAATAAATTTCAGTAAATTAAATAAAACGCTACTTGATGAGTAATTTGAACATCAGCTATAATTAAATGTACTATTAAAATGAAAAATCAGCTTCTTTCATCTATTTGCTATCAGTCTCTATTTCCTGAGTTTTCACAACTGAAGAAAACAGAAAACTCACCTTTGCTTTTAATGCATTGAAAAGTCCAGGGAAAGATTTTAAGCTGAAAATCTATAGTAATTTTACAGAAATCATTCCAGATTTATACCTGAGTTCACAGTCCTACCTCAAGTCCTATTTCCTTTTAAGGTGTATCTAACATATCAACAGACTTTCTAAAGAGATTTATATCTTTTAATCCCTTTTTCTTTTTTTCATTTTCCAGACAGAATTTAGTATTTATGCTAAATTGTCTTCAGTTTGGATAAGAGAGGTATGAATTGAAATTGTTACAGACTTTCAAAATCCAGCCAGTATTTTTTGTAAACAACATCACTTAATCATGAAATGTTCAAATCTCATTGCTACTCATAAGTTGAGCAATTAGTAGATGGGCCAAAGGTAAAGTGCAGTGGCTTCACTGAAGTAAAATGAACTTGGGCTAATTTCCTTTAGGTACAATTCAGCCCATTTTCCCCTTTAACAATATACTGTGCTACTTTATTTTCTATAACACTCCTTATGCTGGCCTCTAAATTTCTTTGCAAAAAATGGAGTTTTGTCTGCAACCTCTTTCTTCAGTAATTGCTATTAGCATCAGGATGAACTCATGATTTTTCTTATAATTAAAAAAGCCAGGAATGCTGCTTCCATCTCATCTCCTAGTAAAAGTTATAGCAAACCCAACAGGAGGCAAATTTTAAACAAGACACAGCTGAAAAATGCAATGATCTCAGTGGTGTTTGCAGTTTAGGAGCTGAAAAAAAATTGCATGCATGGTTTGCATAAAAGATTAGTGCTTAATCCTGTTTTCATGGTGTCAGTGGGAGTTCTGCCACCATTCAATAAGGGATGGGTCAGATCCTTAATATATTTGGTGACATGGCTTGTCCAAGGATTGTAACTTTCAATGCACAAAAGCATACATAAATTGTGGCCAAAATAAACTGAAAATTAAAAAAACCCTGTCTCAGATCCTGCTTTGAAACCGGGCCTGGTGTGTGTAAAGGATTGAACAGGTTCAGTAGAGAGGGCACAGAATGACATTTTCCCTGGGAATATTTGATGTAATGTCTAAATTTTGCTACACAGAACAGTTTGATCCGCAAAGATTCTGGTAACACAAGAAGGATACTGGCAAGGCCAAGGAACTTAATGTAGGTCTCAGTTTGTGTCCAGGGCTCTACCTGCAAAGGAACCCTGTCTGCACCTTAACTGTTTCTCTGCTATGTTGGTGGGAATATTTTCTTTTCCTGAATTATTTTTTGGATAAACAATTTTCCTCATGTGGTGCCCCCTGTACTGTCCTGAAAGGAGGTTGCAATGAGGTGGGGGTTGGTCACTTCTCCCAAATAACAAGTGGTAGGATAAAAAAAATGGCCACAAGATACACCAGGGGAGCTTTAGCTTGGTGTTAGGAAAAATTTCTGCTCTGAAAGGGTTGTCAAGCCCTGGAAAAGGCTGCCCAGGGAAGTGGTAGTGTGGCCATCCCTGGAGGTATTGAAAAGGTGTGTAAATGTGGCACTGAGGGACACAGCTTAGTGCTGGACTTGGTAGTGCTGGATAAACAATTGGGCCTAATGGTCTTAAAAGTCTTTTCCAACCTAAAAAATTCTGTGATTCTATATATTGTGACAGCTGATGGTTCTGCATTTCCTCAAGGTGTTTTTGTGCTGTAGTCATTTCTATGAGGAAAAATGTGTTTGCAGAGAGATCTTAGCAAACTATTTGAATTCTCAAATTTCCTTCTGTTTAAACTCCATACCTCTCATTATGAACTGAACGGGAAAGGCAGCAGCATATTTACAGTTGTTTTTCTCCTTAAGTACAAACACTTTTTGAAAATTACTTTTTAAATTTCCTTTCTGCGCTGGAGGCAGAGCTGCTTTGTGGGCAAACCAAATTCACAGCAGGGTGATTAAGCACCATCACAGCCTGGTTGTTAAGGATCCTGCTGGGGAGAATTGCCAAATATTTTGAATGGTCCTAGTGCTGTATCATGTGAATTCAGTTCCAGTACACTCATGCAATGAATGTATGAATGGATTGTAAAAGATACTGGGTGGTCTCTCCAGAGGTTGCCTTTAGCAGCAGAAATCCTTCTCAGTGCATTCTAGAAGGATTAGACCACCAGACTTCACTGCCTGTCTCGCAAGTGTTTCGTGAGCATTTTAGCTCTGGTTAATTGTGAAAAAAGTTCTGCCCAGATGACAAAAGGACCCAACACAAGTGAAAAATGTGTCAGGAGTGGAAGAGCTCCGAGTGTTCATCCAGAGCCCAGGTGGTCATGGTGGCTGATGGTGCACTGCTATTTGAAGCAAAACATTTGAAGCTCATAACACTGCTAACCTTGTTCTTTGGAGAGCATTTCATTTTCCACATTTGTCAGTTGGAAGTGTTCCTTGAAAATTACATTTGCTTGGAAAGAAAATATAGTAAGGACTGGTAAGAAATTGACAGCAGTGCAATAGGGTCATGCAAAAGAGAATGTAAAGAATTTCAAATAATTGACTTTTGCAAATCTGAGCTTTTTCTGTCCTTGTATCTGTCAGCAGTTTAGCATAAAGAGATTCTACGGGAACAGAACTTAGGCAGTAAAGCTGTCACAGGACAGACTTTGGATAGGCAGAAATAATGCTTGTTGAACCCAAGGTCAGTGACAAATACAGAATCTAAAAGAAAAGCACAAACCTTAAACACAGAAATTAATATCTGCATTCTCACAAAGGAGAATTGCAGGTTTAAACCAACATTTTTTAAGCAGACTGTATTTGTCATTTCTTCCTCCCATTGAGGTGGGGACTTGGTTGTACCAGATATTTTAGAAATACATTTGTAAACACTGTCTTTGTTAAGATCTTCTAGAAGAAATTTCTCAGTGTGTAAGGTATAATTTTACATATCACTCTGAGTCCGTGGGTAGATTTCCACACAATTACTTGTGCATAAAGCAAAGTACATACTTGAATATTTATTAAACATGGATATACATTTCAAAATGGACCAAAGGAGGGATAACTGGAGAGATATTGGTGAGCTCTTTTTAGGTATTTGAGCTATTCCCTTTTTTTCCTTACTTGAGGCTAAATGATTTCTAAGAGTCTGGTGCATTTGTGTCTTCACTGCATGTTATTTGCAGTGGCTTTGCTTTTCAAACAATCCCAAGTACTGTGAGGATGGTAATGAATGTAGGAACTTTAATATCATTCAATCCTGATAAACTTTGCATTCAAGAGAGCTGAAAGGGACTAAATGTCTACTTCCTGATAAAATCTGAAAAAAAATCATATTTTTATCTTGAATAGCAAAAATAGCATTTTTGAAAATCTGTTGCTTTGGATCTCAGCTTTTCCGATATTATCTATGAATATATATTTCCATAATTTGGTTTTTTATTGTACAGGAAGTCCCATGCTCTGTTTCCATTTTTGATACTCAGTTTTACTGAAATCAATGTGTTCCCATGAAAGAAATTTAATCTGGCACATTTTCTGACAGAAAGATATGTTTTTGAAAATCTTTAACTAATTTTAGACTTCAGCATACAAATGTGATTAATCAAAAAATCAGTCCAAAAGTTGCCTCTCTGCAATACCAGAAAGGTTACTAAGTAGTGTTTGTGTTGTAATTGCAATCAAGCAGAGCAATTAAACTGGAAAATAGGGCAATTACATATACAAAGTTGAAATTCATTGAGTTTGCACTGCGTGTTCCTTCTTATGGAATCCAGAACACTTTGGGTGCAGAGAATGCTGTCCATGGGCCTTAGATAATTAAAAAACTCTCAAAAGGAAAGGAATTCTTTTCATGTTGTTGCCCTTTGGCTCAGGAGCATGTCTCTGCCAGGTGTGGTGTGGCAAATAAGGTAATCAGAATTTTTCCGGGAAGTGGCTTTTCCAAATTGCATGAGGTGCTCCTAATTCACCTTGGCCTGACTAGCACAGGCATCAGTTTCCAATGGACATTTGAGAACTATAAGCTGATTCATCCAGAATTATCTTTGATATGAAACGACTGCTTCTGGAAAGCCTAAAGTTTGCTTCAGGTTTAGTGATTTTTGGGTGCCCGTGTTCTTAGCTGTATTTTCCAATAGAGAGGACTCTAGTGAAGCCTATGCTCTTCTCCCCAGGTACTACCAAGAGTGAAAAAGATCAGATGGATTGGCTTTTCACTGGCATCCTAACACAAAATTCAGGAATGCACTAATTCCTGCCCAGAAAAAAAAAAAAATCCCTTTTGCAGGGATTTTGGTCTATAAGCACCATTACGTGCTATGTCTTCTTGTTAATTTCTGAGATCCTGTGTTGTATTTTTTTTTTAATTTTTTTTTTAATTTTTTTTTGCTATTTTTTGCTTCTTTTCTACACTACAGGCTATTTTGGTAGAGGCCTTTTGTTCATATGTAGCACAGAACAGCTTCCTTTCCTTTTTGTAAATTTCAGCAATGATTATAATTTGTATCATGTTTATAATAATGTCTGATATTTTTTTCCTGTTTGCTTGGAGTGAGAATCAGGTAAGATAATGATGAAAGAAGTCAAACGTGGGTAGGATGATTTGACACTTTGAAAACACGCAAAGATAGAGAAAGAGTACAGAAAATGCTTTAAAAAAAAAATGATCTCAGCACAGCAACTTTTCCCATTGTTCTTCAAAATTTTATTATAAATCAGTCAAGAAGCTTATTGTCGAGAAGAACATTTCTTGATTAATTCCTGGGTCAGTACAGAAACAGAACTGTGCATTTCTGCAGGAATGATGGCTACAGACAGACAAACAAGAGTCACTGAAGTCCCCAGAGCTCTGTATCCTGATCACAGCCAGGGAAGGATGCTTGGGAAGCATTTTAACAATAGTGCCCATAAGGTCTTGTGCAACTCTAGGTATATTCTTATTTCTTTTCCAAGTTAAAAAGACCCTGGGTTGTTCACTTTCTCTGTGTACAGAAATCATCCACTTTTACTGTTAATTTTCCAGGGCTGCTGCTCATTCTGTGAGTTGGCTGGTCACACTATTTGCTCTTATTGAAAGCACCAGAGAGTCAATTAAAATCCGTGAAAAGGAAGTTGTGAATTTATTCAGTCTTTTGATCCAGCTTGCTTTTATGTAATGAAATTGAAAGGTACAGATGATTTTCAGAAAGATGATTAACTCCAATCAGGTAGATAAGCAAACCTGTTAACAACTAAGGCATGTCCCCAAGAGCCCCTCTGAATCAAGACTCATAAGGGCATAATTTAAAAGATTTTAATTATTACTTTTTGAATTTGTAGTTTAGTTAGGATCTTGAAAATGTACAATGATTAATGACTATCTAGTCAAGTGACTGTAAAATGTATTAAGCCCCTGAGTATGATAAATATTCTGTAAATGAATACAGGCTGACAGTCAAGGATCACGTGTTCTCCAGACCTTTTGATAAATGTTCTTCCTTTTATTTCCAATAAACTTTGATACATGAAACTGGATAATTTATTTCCACTAATTTATCTTTGTTCTCATGGGTATCAGCTCCTCTCTTTCCATATTTTCATCCTAGAGAAACACAGTGGAGGTTAGATCATCATCAGGAACAACAGACATAATAAAATCAACTGGAAAATACAATGTAAGTTCAAATTAATAGCGTGGCAGCTGCTTGGTTAAGTTAGAAAAAGAGTGGTAAAGAACTGCGCATTGTGTCTTCTGCACTATGGAAATTCTGTACATCTCAACGTGAATAATTTCATTTTGTCCTCAATTCCACAATGGTTCACTAGCATATTATATTGCTATGGGGTTCATAGTCATGTTATGTGTGCTCTGCATACCAAGAATGAAAGAGTCCTGCCCTAATAGCTTTCTAATCCATCTTTCCTGCAGCAAAAATCTTAAGTAAAATCCATGCATCCATCCTCTTGTTAATTAAAAAAAAGTCGTGGCTAGAACTATATTCATAGAGTTGTAAGCATTTCTTATCTGTAGGGGTTTTTTTTCCCTCATTTTATATAAAAAATGGGATCAATTCAGTCCCAATACATGAGGGGGATTAAAATTCAGAACTCTACCGTTACTTTTTGATTTTGCTAGTGATAAGGAATCTGCACTAGTCGTCTCAGACATTATCCTCCTGCCATTCTTTTCCAGTAGCAAAACTTTCCACTTCACAAAATATGACCTATTAAAGAAAAAATAAAAATCCAATGTACTGCCTCGCTGTGGAAAATAGAAATCCAGGTGAGATATGAGGAGAAACCACTCCAGTGCCAGGTGCTGCAGGCATTTCCAGAGGAGATGCCACCCCTGTATAAGCAGAAGTAGAAATGCAAATCTCATCTCCAAGGTTCTGTGACTGGAACACTGTAAGATGCTTACTCCTAGGAAGAGATTTGGAGATGTATCTTGGAAGGCTGAGGACAGTGCATGCTTTTTGAACATCACTTGGGATTCACTGGCAAGGGGATTCTCTGGAACAAAGAACTTTAAAATGCTTGTTAAGGTGGGAATGGAGCCTAAAGGACCCACCAGGATGTGAAAAATCTGCCAAGTGTGCTGTCCTCAGGTAGAGGAGTAGTGACTTCACTCAGGAGCTGCAGATACCAGGGTTGAGTAATGTAAAATGATCTGTTTGTGTTGGTAGGTCAAAAAACCAAAGGTTTTGACATGCAGAAGATAGATCAATCTGAGTCATAAATTAAACCTAAGGTCAGACCTTTTCCCAGCTTATGTGTCATTTCAGAGGAAGAAGCTTGCAAACTACTGTGAACAGGGTGTACTGGGTGCTGCACTGTACAGCTGGGAAAATTCCACAATGATATTCAAACTGCAGAAACTAATGTTTATTCCCAGTTTTCACTCAAGCTGTTTCAGCTAAATATACTGCAGGATAGTTTGAAAATCTATGATACAATATCAACGACCTACTTTTTTTTTACAGAGTTAATGGGACAATTTTAAGTGAATTTTTCTTCTAAGTAATAAATTTGTTTGGGGATTAACTTTTTTTTGCTTAGGTAGAACGTCTGTTCCCCAATGATGAAGTGCTTTGATCATTAGAATAAGCTGCGATCACAGTGCTATCACATTCTCTATCATTTATTCAAGGTTGTTGAAATAAGACCAAACCTTTTATGAATATTAAGTATTCAGACATGGGATTTTTTTTACTACCTTCAAAATAGTTCTATTAAGGAAAATGAGGAGACAATGACATTACTTTTGCTGGTCCTTCTGTGTGTAAAGTCAAATCTCACCACAGTTCTTTCAGCTCTGATGCCAAAACCGGGGGAGATGAAAATGAAAGTTATGGGGGTCATTTGTAACCTGAGGGGTCTTTATCTGACTCCTTCATAGGTGAATGTCAGCAGGTGAATCTGCCAGCAAAGAAGAGGGGAGATAAGAATACGGGCTGCTCTGAACTAATCCCACTAGGGCACAAGTTTTCTGAGGCAAAGACCGCAACAAAGCACAACCATTGCAAAAGACCAGGGCAGGGATGGGCCCAGGATGATCCACTCTGCTTTAAACCACAGCCTGTATTCACTGGCGAAAAGAGATGTGTTCAGTCCCTGTTAGAAAGGGACAATTTATGTAAATTAGAAAATGCTTTCAAAGTATAATAGATCAATAACCTATTGTCAGCCAATGAGCTATACACAATGAATGAAACATCTCCTACATTATGTGTTTATGTTTCTAAGTATTTATGTATACTGTATTCCATCTTCACCACACTGCATATCATGCAGTGATATTTCCTCAGGCATCTGGCTTCTGCCTGAAAATTTCCAGTATCGTGAGAAATATGTGAGATGAAGAAATATAGCTCTGCTGCAGACCCTGAAAAAAAAATGTTGAGCAGCTTAAATCACGTGCCTTAAATGCTAGGTAGTGGAGTAGCTACCCACAGAGCAGTAGTTAGTCGTCATGTGGTGAGAGATGGGAATGGCTTGTTGAAGTGTGTGCTCTCCTGCTGTGGCACAGCAAGCAGAGGGTACTGCAGGCTCCAAGTGCATCAGGGCCGTGGAGCAATGGTCTTGTGCAGGAAACACGGCCCTGTCTCCCTGCCAGTGCCCCAGACCACTTCCAGCCGGGGCTGTATCTGAGCAGTGAGGGAAGGCCACGGTGATTACCGTGTAGATGCAGAAGGGGCATGGTTTGGCTCGTACCTGAGCCAATATTTACTATTTCTAAAGTGCATTGGAACCCTCTGAGACAGCATATGGTGATAATTATACAAGTTAGATTTCCATACAATATCATCTTTACTGTGAATAGGACTTAGGAGAATAAGACAATTGTTGGCTGCTGCAATTTCTCCTTAGTATAGTTAATAATTAATCCTTAAAAAAAGGTGACTTTTTTTGTAGTCTATGAGAGTGGCTCTGGCACAATTTCATCTATCTGCAAATATTTAGGAAAACAGGATCTCAGGATGGGGATGATGAGAATGTATGCTGTTTCATATTGATAGTGCATTACTGGGCTGGATTGATTAAATCTCTTAATGAGTACATGATTATTTGCTTTGTAGCATGATGTTTTTGAGGGCACAATTGTTCTTTGGCAGGATTATTTTGAATTACTTCCTTGCTCTTCTACGCAGCATATCCTTCAGCAGAGAGCTGAAGGTAAGCCATTGGTACACCTTGTCCTGGTTGCTCTTGCAATTACTCTTTTGGAGAGGTTGAAGTGCAACACTGTGCCCAGGGGGACATTCTGAACTGGTGCATTAGCTTGGGACCAAATGTGCTGCTTCCTTCTTTCCTTCTCCTTCCAGACTTCACCAAAAGCAACCTTTCACCCCTCAAGAAGAGGTTTGGGTTAGCAGCAGTCTCCTTCCTCTCTCACATTGGCAGAAATGATGCTACTGCTGCTATGTGGCTTCACTTCATGGCTTGGAGTGACTTCAGACGTGACTTCTCCTACCTGAACTCAAGTTACTGGTGAGCAATACACTGACCAGATCCAGGATTTTGGACTAAACTTTTAATGGTTTATCCCAGGTTTTGATAGAGCACTTATTTGTTCCTACAAACATTCACCTCTACATTTCACCCCAAATAATTGATATTATGTCATTGCTCCAAAGCCTGTCATTTGCCCAGTAACAGCCCCAGTTACTCAGGGGTTGCTGACTTTGGCCTTTTAAAATGCATTAGCTACAAGAATTGCCGTGACCCCAATTACTACAAATATGTTCATGGATCAAAGACCCTGCAGCCAGTCTTCTCCTCCTGATTAATCATTAACCAGAAGAGGTATTGTGGAGCTGCCACAGATTTTTCTCGAATTACTTTAGTAGTAGACCATCTGGCATGTATCTTGCTCCTTTCATCCTGCAGGACTTCTAGGATATTAGTGAATTAAGATGGACAGGACTTCTGGAAGGGTCTTGGATCAACCTAGCAGAAATGGAGCTTGAAAATACTCTGGGGTGCAATATCTGTCCTATTTTCCCCATCATTATTGGTTGTTCTTTTGGAACAATGTAATGAAGAGCAGTTCTTTTTCTTTTTTCTAATTTTCCAGAAGTTTGAGAGGCCTGACAGTGCAGCTAAGTGTGGCCGAGGGAAGAACCATAAATCATTTCTTGTTTTGACTATTGTCTTTTCAAAAGCTTTCTGGATAACTTTCAATATTGAGAGGGGCGGGGAAGAGAGGGGTGTGTTTAAAGGTAAGTGAGATGAAGAACATCTGCCTAGTCTGTGTGTCCTGTCTGTGCCTCTGACTGTCTCCCAAGGACAAAAAGTCAAAGTTAACTTGAACTCATGGGATCTTTTACATGAGCTGTCCCTAGGAGTTCAAGGTGCAAGGAGGTTACTTCAGGGTGCAGGCAGTTGGAGTGCTGGAGTGCCCCAGACTACAAGATAGTTCTGTAAATGAGGGGGCTTTCTAATATGAGCACCTAAATTTTTTCGCAGGTGCAGAGAGCCCTTGCTGCATTTGTAGTCAGATCCTATTTTGCATCACCAGGAAATACACTCCTTTACCCACGCAGTAAATTAAAAAAACATACACACATCTAGAGAGTCATTTATATAAGCATTACAAAATTGTGATTGTCAGGAAGCCTTGCATTAAAACCTTCATTCCTGATTAGAAGATGGCATGCTGAGTACTTCAACCCGCTTTGCACTTCAAATCAAGCTATTATTAGGGCATCTGTCCGTTCACTCTTTCACTTAATGAAGACTGTTCTTTAGAGATGCAACAATGATGCTTCAATATAAAATTTCAGCTAAAAGCGTGATTTTGTGAGACATCTCCTCACAAATTAAAATAGTGAATCCTGCTTTTGCAAAGCTTGAATAACACTGAGTACATTGATGTAAATCTGGATCTTGCCATATTCCCTCTAGCATAATTTTGTAACTCCCACATGGAACTTGGCCCATCCCCATCCCTGCTGGATCAGTGCAACGCTGCAGTGCACATGGAATGTGTGCTGGTTTAGACCAGAGGGTGTAGCCTTTGGGACACTCGAAGGAGCATGCCAGAGACTCATAGAGCACTTTGGGTTGGAAGGCACCTTCAAAGGCCCTCTAGACCAACCCCCCTGCAGCGAACAGGAACATCTTCAGCCAGATCAGGTTGCTCAGAGCCCTGTCCATCCTGACCTGGAATGTTTCCACGGATGGGGCATCTGCCATGTGTGTGGACAACCTGTGCCAGTGTTTTACAACACTTATCATAAAGAATTTCTTCCTTCTTCTGGTTTAGGAGGAAGACCAGAAAATGCAGGGTTCTAGCACTGAGAAGTCTATGGGATTTGCTCATCTCCTTTCTTAGTTTTGGGAAACTAATAACATGCTGAGGAGCTTTGCCAAAATAGTCCAGAAAGCTGGATTTTGGGAGACCAATGCAGACAGAAGTGCTTGAAGACAGGACTGCTCCTGAGACTAGGCTGGCAAAAGCAGCCAGGACCCACTGGAGACAACTTACACATGGGAGCCATCGGCCAGGCTGGACTGAACTTTCTCTGCAGTAGCCCTGGGAATGACCAGTCCTCTGCTTGATGCAGTGGTCATTGATTTCAGAGTTTTTTGTGAGCTTTAAAACGCTGCACTGATGTACTGGAGGTCACCCTGTATGAAAAAAAAAATTTCCTGATGTTCTCAGTATATTTTATCAACATTACTACACCAGGGTCTGCTCTTATCACCAGAACATCAGAGACCTGCAGCATCCATGATGCTGCATTTCTCTGGAAAGAGTGTCTGCTCTGTTCAGTGGTGGTAACATCCACTACCCCCAGTGTAATGTTATGCCTTATTTCTCCTATCTCAGCTTCTGTGGGGAGTATTGCTTTTGTGACAGGTAGCAAAATAATAGGGATTATAGGAACAAGAAACTGTAAAAGGAATAGTATTTTTGTTTATTGCATTCCTTAATTTGAAAAATGTAAGGTCCAAAAATACATGATCTGAATCTACAGTCTACCATGGCTAATATTTTATAAATACTAAGATGGAGGCAGACAGATTGAAAAATTGCTGGAGTTAAACCTACAATTAAGCAGATTCTCTTAGATGCTCTCAGATGTCTCTTGAACATGAGAGGAAGGGGAAATTATAAAGGGAAAACACAGTGACTTCATTGCAGATAGAAAAGATAATTCTGTATAAATAAATGAGAACTCATTTAATAATATTTACTTTAAGTATGTATCTACAGTCATGCAGATAATGATCAGAAAAAAAAGGCAGAGAATTCTTTTCAGTGAAAATTGTTCTTCAGACTTTTTCAAATTTATGTCACTTGTATGTGGAGAGTGATTTATTCTTAAGTCTTTTGCAACACCATTTGTTTTACATTTGAAATGCCAATGATGATCAAGGTGTCTTCCGTGAAATGCCAGCAAAACAAAATCCAAGGAGTTATTAGGATGATAAGGAAAGAGCCCTGATCCTAAAGTGGACCATGCAGATTCATGTTGGAAGGGTATATTCTGCTCTAGCTCCTCATAAGTTTGGGAGCATCTGTGCTAGAGTGGGGTCCCTTCATTAGTGACCAAAGCCACTACTGATCTGCACAGCCCCTTCCTTGTGATGTGACTTTAAGCAGATGGTGCTGCAAGAAGAGCAGGTGAGGAGGACCCTGACCTCTGGCTGCCTCCTCCCTCTGGGTAAATCCCTGTTTGTGTATTACAGATCTCAGCGGCCCAAAGAGGAAAACTGTCAATGTGCAAAATTTCATTAACTTGCAGGGCAGCAAGAGAGTCCCCCAGGCCAAACTGCAAGTCTGCAAATCATGGTGTAAGGTACAGGTGAATAATAAAGTAGAAGGAAAGGAGAAGAGAGGGAACAGTGCTGATGATTCCCGTCACTCCTTACTGAGGCTGCTGCAAGTGTCCACTGAAATACCCAGAACACAGCCTTGGTTTTGGGTGAGAGGGAACAACACTCTGGACCCAGGTTCTCCAGGCCTCCCTCTGTGCAGGAGAGGTGCTGGCATTGTCACAGCCACAGACTGCAGGAAGAAAGCTGCTCAAGGAAGAAAATCTTTCTCTTCTTAGAAGTATTCAGGGCTGTAACAGAGTAACTGCTGCCTAGGCTAGTGTCTGCACTTCTGCTCTGCTGCTTCGAAAAGGCAGGATTGTAAGAGCAGTCAGTGTGTCACTTTTGTAGTACTTTGAACGTATTGTCTGACTTTGTGGTTTCCTTAGGGCTGTGTTGCTGATTACCTGCATTTTAGTAATAATGATTTATTCTGCTAAGGGAATTCTCTATACTTTAAGAAAGAAATAGTCTGTGGTTTGCAAGCTTTTGCAGCCTCACTCTATCAAAGTCCTAGAGAAGCATAAGGATTTGAGCTTCCACGTACTAAAATCTGACGGAAAATTTCATATATGCTCTGAAAAATTTCACTCTGGGACTCACACTGCTTCACACATTGCCATTGTGTGCAGTGTTTTCCACTCTGTGTAATAAATGATAACAGAGCAAGTTACTAAGTGATAACATAGCCTGCCAAAAGTGTGCAGACATAACCAAATTAAGACACAGTGCACCCTGAAGTTTTCAGGCTACCTTGGCAACACTAATGAACTTTTAATGGTTGAAAGGGCCAGAACAGTTTAAGCTTTTCTTTTTTAAACAAACTTTGAACAACCTTTGCTCAGATTAAACACAGTCCCCTACCTCTTCTTGCTTTTGGAATAGATTTTTTTTTCTGGGTTGAACTCAATAATGAATTATTTCCTCTGATTCATGGGTAGAAAATCGTTCCACACGTCTTCTCAGTTGGACACTCAAAAGGAACCCACAATGTGGAAATCCAGGCTGAGTCAGCCTTCACTTCAGTTTCTGTGAAAGAATCATCCTAATTTTCAATTATCTAAAGCAGTGGCTGCTAAAGTATTGATACTTCTAGTTACAGACATCAGAAATTAGTTACTGAGGCAAATTGCCTTGCTGTGCTTCCATTTTCAAATGTAATTCCACTGAAGAGACTCTTGGTTTTCTCATTAAGACTTTTTTTCAGAAGGCTGAGAGCTATCTTGGACATGCAGTTCTCTTGCGCAATGATGTTTTATGGGGTAGGAATTAAAGAACTCAGAATATTGTGGTTCTGTCTGAGGCTGCTACTTGACCTCACTCTGAACAGGTCTTCTGCAGGGATCTTGGCTTAACAGGGCCAGCTGATGGGCCTTGCCAAGTGCAGATTTTTTGGCTCTGGTAATGAGTGCACAATGAGCACAGCAAAATGCTGTGGTTAGAGACAGGTTTTGTAGTTGAACTCCAGACCTCCTGCCCTAAAATCAGTGCAGGTAGACCAATTCTGGTGCTTCTAGAACATTAGGAAAGCAGTGAATGATCTGTAGATAGGGCCCCATAAATTAATTTGTTTAACCTTATTCTTGTGCTTCTAGCTTCCTGAATTAGGCACCCAATTGTCTGTAAAATGTGTAAGGAAAAAATGAGAATTACAAACCCACACCCAGCTGGGCAACTGCCATATGCTGGTGGAAACACTGAGTAGGTAAGTGTAGACTTAATTTTATCTGCCAGCAGCTCAGATATCAGATGTGTGGCTAAGAAGGAGCTCACATCCTATTTAGCATGTGTAGCGCATGGAAAGGAATTGTCTGAATGCAATCTTTTCTCACAGGTGAAAAGAGAAAGAGGACAGCTCTTCTCATCCCATGCCCTTGTTCAGTAATGCAAAAGCACCCGGGCCCAGATCCAACATCTCACCCTGCCTGCTCTGAATATAGCCAGGGTTTGAGCCTGACTCTTGATGAGAACAGTGAGAAATGGCAAAGCTTGGGTGAGGTGCCCCAGATGGGAGTCCTGCTCTGAGACAGTCCCCTGCGCTGGGCAGGAATGTGCTGGTTCTGCTCGTGTGTTCAGCAGCTCCCATGTCCTGAACCAGCATTTAGAGATGCTGCAGAACTTAGTTTCTGGAGATTTTTGAACAAAGAGGAATGAGAAATCTTTGTGTTAGGCAGCACCTCAGAGATATCTTGGAGGACCTGTGTACTTATATTTTTCTGTACACCTGGTCTTAGGTCACACACTTTGTTCAACAGCTGTTCTCAGTAACTTCAATAATACACTGAAGTGTAATAACTTCACTACTGCAATGAGAAAGGGTGCCCTGTGTTGTGTAAATGCACTGCATGAACATAAATAAACATAAAGTGGAACTGCACTCCCTCAATTTCACTTACCCAGACAAACAACATCCTCACACTTGCAAACCATTCAGAGCTGGCAGATGCTGCTTTGCTCACAGTTACCTGAGAGTGCAGGGTTTGTGCACGTGGTGGGAATGCTGTTCTTCCAGAGGTGGCTCACGAAGGAGTGGAGACCTAAAATCTCATCAGCATTTAGGGAGAAATAACTGTTAGTCTTCTAGGGTCCCCAGAAGGTCAGCTCCATGGATTTATTCATCCCATTCGAAAATGGACCAGTACCACTTCCTCTCAGAAGACTTCATGTATGGGTTTAGAACAAATTGGGTGGAAAGCACTAAAAATAATAAAGTAAAATAATAAAATAAAATAAAATAAAATAAAATAAAATAAAGTAATAAACAATAGCAGCAACAACAACAACAATACTGACAAAATAAGAGGGATTTTGGGTCAATCTCAAATCAATTAATTATTCAGAAATCTTTTCTCAGACACTTTCCTTGATCTAATTTTCTATTTTTCATTTCATATCAGACACCATCTTTCAGTGTCTTAATTAGTCCATCTATAAATATGGATTGGTTATTACATATTGAAGTAAAATCACAGTAATCCTTCTTATATTAACTTTCACCTTAAGAGCAGCTATTTCTTTATTTTGAATTAGTTTGTTGTTTATTGAAGTTTATCTTAGAACTTTTGTGCAATATATGGTTTAAATAATGACTACTTTTCATTTTTTTGGCTCTGTTTCTTCATTAGCGCTTTTGAAACTTGTTAAGTTTTGAAACATTTCAACTTCAGTTTGTACTTTACGATTAAAAGAAAGTCAATTTTGCTTGTAATCCAAACACACCTTCAGTTAAAAAAAAGTCTTCTGCTCAAGCAGGAGAATTGTGTCTGTGTGTGTGTGGTCACACTATGAACAAACTGCCTGTAGTTTGTGTATCTTAAATATTCAAGACATAAAATAAAAAGCAGCGTGCAGTTCTTGGTATGATAAAATAGCTTTGCTCTGGATCTGAGAAAATCCCTCCAAAGATTTCCTTCCAGTCTTCGGAACCTCTCTGAGACTCTTAAATTAATGAAGAGGTTTCCCAATGGATGGTGCCAGAATAAAGCACAGATTTGTGTATCTCTGGTATATATTCCCAGAGAAAGCTGCAACACAAGGTCTAGAGATGAGATGCCAGAGAGACTCTCACTGTCTCTATTTCTAGTTTCTTATGCTCTTTCATCAAGGATTTGCAACTGTCACACACAAAATAGCAGGAAAAAGATGATTGGGTTGCTAAAGCTTTGTTTGGTTTTAGTTTCTACCTCCATGCAACTAAAGACACATATATTAATATATATTTTTAAAAACACTCTTTATTTTAATCCTAAGACCATAAATAAAAATAATAGAGATAAACACAGAAAAAGGACTACATAAGAAGCTTTTTTCATACATCTGGTAGGAGAAGGTGATTTTTTTTTTTGTCATCTGAAAAGCAAAATTCTTTGAAAGATGTTAAGAACTAGGATACAAAAGGACTGATAAAAATACTCTAAGCAATATTCTAGGATTCAAATCCTTTCAGCGAATAACACAAAGTCCTACAATAATAGCAATCAATTCAACTAATGATATCCATCATTAGGAAAAATGTTGGGAGGTATCACTTTAAATGATAATTTTTTTTTTTTAAATTTTTGTGAGTTGGGTTTATGTGTTGCAATATACTGGCAAAGGTAATTAAGTGAATTCTCTTGCATTTCTACTGCCAGGCCTTGGCTCCAGCTGAGAAAACTGTCCAGAAAGGTTTCAGGGCTAGTGGGATTCAGTGGACATTTTGGTATGTAGCAAAAGGAGGGACAGTATGAGATTCAGATAACAGAGAAAATATTTTAATTGGATCCAACTGTAACCCCATCAAAGTCCCCATTGCTTCTCAATTTGAACCAGAAGCTAATTGCTGCTAGATTTCCTCTTCCCTCTGGGAATGTGCTTTGTGGAGACCCTTGAACTGTTGGCTTCTAATTCTGAACCAGATCAGGTCCATTTTGGGTCTGTCCATCAGATGGATAGGATCAAGTAGCCAATGGAGGGATGCAAGCAGAGCAAGATTTGAGAAAAATCACCTTCTTCAGACACCAAGTCTCCTTTCTTTAACTCTGAGCTCTTGATTTTGGCTATGACACTATGATGAACTACAGGACTGGATCAACAAACAATCTTTGGCATTCAAAATTAGATGATACAACACCTCTGGTCAGGAAAACCCATCACAGAGCTTTCCTCCTGGACAGAAGAACACAGGCTGAGGTTAGACTGCAGCAATCATGCTGAGATGATGAACATGCCCTGTGAAAGCTTTGGGGGATTGGCTTTTCACACATTGCTGCAGCATGTCAAAGTGTTGTGCTGGTTATTTGGAGAGGGGAAGGTTCACAGCTTGATGGGACGGATGGGATAGGACTCCGTGCCTGCATTGGGAGCTTGGAAATGTGAGAGCAGGAGTTTGTCATTGTCACCCCGCTCGCCATCCCATCAGAGCTGTGTGGAGCAGGAGCGGGTACCCGGGCTGCCTGGGGGGGTCCCAGGACTTTACAACCAGTGTCCAGAATCCCTCTAGGCACTGTGGGAACCTAAGGAAGGAGAGCTTGTTGGGCCAGAATAACAGCTTCAGTTCCTGTCACTCTATTTGGTCCTGGAGGAAAAGAAAATACAAATTAGCAAGAAAAAGGTAATGATGAAAAGGTCATCCATTTATACAAAGCCACTGTTCTTGGAGCTCCTGTCATTCTCTTAATCTTCAGTTTTGGAGAAGAGCTATAGCTAGATTTTCTTCGGAGACCTTTAGGGTCAAAAGAATTTGCAATTGCATGTTTCTAATCTTTTTTATCTCATTCTTGTTAGTTTAGGAGAACATAAAAAGAATTTTGTTTAAATGTACTTAACGAAGAAATCCAAGTCACCTCAGGCTGGAATTTCAAAGTCTGGTTTCAATTCAGATGAATTTTTAAAGATCCATTCATAATGCCTTAAAGGGTTTGTGTATGAGGAATGCTTTTAGTTTTTTCCACAGTCCTTCCAAGAATGTAAGCATCACATCCTTTTTCTTTAGATTGGTGGCCTGTTTTCTCCTTGATATATCTTCTCATTTAGAACTCTAAATCTAATGATTTTTTTTTTCTCATGCTGACAAAGAGAATAAAAGGCTCTACACTCTTTTCTTTAACATTTTAAAATCTCAAGTGAACATGAAAACTGCAAGAAGTCACTTTAAAGAGTTATATTAAATAAATGCTACAGCAGGATTAGGTCCTTCTCCTGAAAGTAGAACAAAACAAAATGAAAAAAATCTCTTCAAATAACCATCGAATTTCCCCAGGTGGTGATGAAACACTGACTGTTATCTCCAAGGCCATTTATATTAGTCAAAGTGTTGTGTCTGAGAACCTGAACATCTTAGTGTTTGGAGATCAAACATGGGGCTTTAATTTTACCTTGTGCCCAACCAATGGCCCTAGAAGTTGCCCAGCGTGCTGACAGCTGCCTGTTCAAGCAAGATGCAAAGCAGTGGATAAAAACCTCTCATGTCACTGCCTCCAGCTCCTCCTGTCCCTAGGTACCCATGTGCTGTGCATACATCTCATCGCAGCCAGTCAAAATGCTTCCCCACCCAGTCTAACAAATGTATATTCTTGCTTCACAAATCCCAAGCCACGAAAAATAGAAATTACTTCCTTCTGATGGCCTCCTTCATACCTGTGAGTATCCCTTTCCAATAATTCCTTGGTTTTGTTTTTGTCATTACAACAGTTGCTAACAGAAGCACAAGAGCAAAGGTTTATAACAGCTTGCATTATATTGTCTTGTTTTGGTATTTTTTTCCGCAGAGATACAACTTTCCCGAATTTCCCATTATGAAAATAAATTTTCCCAGGCTTGGTTATATTTAAAAGTGAAATTATTTGGAAAGTTTGAGTGGAGTCTCATAAGTGGCTTTTAAATGAAGGGAGAATGAGAAGCATAGGAAACTTGGTAAGGTCACAGGACGTGATCCTGCTCCCACAGACATCAACAACAATGTTCCCGAAGTCCTCCCAGAGGATCTAGAACCAGGGACAGGGACTGTTGCTCTGCTTTCCTTGTATAGACAGAGTTGCCGAAGAGCCTTGGTGTAACACTGGTGTAAAATACAAAACCCAAACTCAACAAGGCAACATGAGCCTGTACAGATCACCACATTCTGAATGAACCACTTAACTACACATGACCCAAGAGTCCAAAGGTATTTAATTGGTTCTCACTCTGAAAAGCCCTGCCCAGTAAACTTGCTTGTGTATCAGGGGTGGAAGAAAGCAGAACATCCGCCAAGCCCCTACTTTGTGTTTTCCATAACTTTGCTTTTTCCTGATACATTTTTGTTTAAAAAGGAGAAAAGAAACCAACCAACCACCACCACTAACAATAGTAATAACAACAACAACAACAATGTTGAATATCATATCATATCGTATCATATCATATCATATCGTATCATATCATATCATATCATATCATATCATATCATATCAATAATAATAATATATGGTACAATACATTAATAATACATGTTATTAAATATTATTTCTGCATCCTCTCTATATAATATATAATAAATATGTAATGTATAATAATAAATAAATAAATAGCTTGTAGTATAATATAATTTTTTAACTGTTATTATTAATAAAACCAGCCCATTGATCAAAAAAAATTTCCCTTGTTCCTGGTGAAGAGGTCCGCATTCCTTCAGTCTTTGTGCCGAAAATAAACTCTGCTAGTGATCAAGGAGATAAGCTTGTTTTTGTCTATGTCCGTGTTATGACAAAAGTCTGTTGCAAAGATAGCTTCATGTTCTATGCAAGAACCGTCTGGAGTCAGTCCTGTGTAAATGGCCAATAATGAAAAAGTTTTGGAAGTTTAGTAGTCAGTTTTGCTGATGCAGCTGCAACCTTCTCTATTTTTCTGTTCTCTTCCTCCAGAAGAGAGAGTTCCTTCTGCCACGTTTTTTCTCTATTTCACCATGGGCTCAACCAGCAGAACTGGGGAGGGTCCTTGTGGGACCAAGACTGCAAAGGTGTCAATGTATATAGGTGCAAGGTATATAACTAAGTACACAAGATACAGTTCAAGCGAGCAAGTATGCCTCATAAGGATTTTGATTAGCTAACTCTTTTCAGATCTGTGGAAATTCTTATTTATGAAAATGAAAAACACGTTGCAGCCAAAACTTTACCGGTATCAGGACAACCAAATCATCCCAGAATCCAGAAGCATAGCAGGAGGGTGGAGTTAAGGACAACATCAGAGTCCTATTTTAAGTGGTATTGCTCTGAGTTCCCTAAAAATAGCTAATTCAACAGTTACTGGTAAAGCCTGACAGGGACAGTGCAGGTAGAATGTGAAAGCACTGTATGAAAATCTCTGGATGGACTTTGATGGAAGGGTGCTGCAATCTGCCATGCAACTAGAAACCTACTACCCCTGACAGTAAATGCTGCTTCAGCCTTGAGCTTCCTCATTGCTTGGATCAGGATCTTTTCTTTGCAAAAGAAAATCTTTCAATCTCATCATGGTGACTTCAATGCATGAGGCAGGGTGAATGCAGGACTTCTCAGCCTCTAAAATATATAATGTTTATATCTGTTGCATCTACTTCTCTTAATCATTCAATCATCAGGAGGAAACCTTGCTTACAAAACATATATTGTTTGTGTTGCAAGCAAGGACTATGTGTATCATACTCCAGTATCTTTTCCTCTGCACAAACAGAGAAACTCTGATATCAAGAGATGCTGGCAGGTCTCCAAGAAGGATTCAGGATGGAAGTTAAACAGCCTGAATTGTTGATGCAAGCAACATCTCTTTTTTTCTGGTAGATCCTATAGTTTCTTAATAATTTCTGGACATAGATCAGTAATGTCTCATACCTGAGTGTCTTTGGATTGCTATAAGAGCCATCAATGCAGGGAATTGTGTCCATGGACTCCAGCTCGGAGTTTCCATCATGGCTAATAATTTTCCTTGCTTTTAAGCCTAAAGCCTCATTTGTAGTAGATGAATGCAGTTAAACTGTTGCATTGGGCTGGCAGGGGTAAGGATCCTGGTGCACAGGCCATATTTCAACTTTCAAAGAGATAGCTGTCCTTCAAAATAAAAGGCACTAATGAACCAAAATTAACCAGTATTCCTTCAGAATAATACAACACTTGCAGTTTTGCTTTTCTCTTGCAGTTTCTTCCTTTAAGTGACTTAAAAAGTAGCTTGTGAGGGTGCTTTTTAAAGGGAGTAAAATTCTGAATAAGGACTTAATGAGGTTCTTAATCCATCTGCTAGTGACCTCTCCCACCCCAACTTCTAGAGAATTGCATTGCTTAGATTAGTGTCATCTTTCATTGCTCTCCCTGGGAGCTGGGACAGGTCATCCCTCCTCTAAGAAGAATGGATAATGAAATATTTATTCAGTTAAATTATCGAAGCTGGAGCCCAGAATGCAGATGACAGAGATTGCAAAAAGGATGGGCAGGTGCTTCCTTGGATTGCAGGGCTGCATTAAGCCAGTCTCTGAGCCTCAGAGAGGCCTTCCCTTATGCCAGTCATTGAGAGCTGATGGTCTGTGCTGGGATTTCCAGTGTTGAGATATCTTGGCATAACCCAGTGGAGGTTATGCATGGATTTGTCACTGTGACACTGCAAAGGGCAGTTCATGCTCCAGCAGGCTGTAAAGCATAATCACTAAACTGATGGACTGATCCCTATCTGGATATGCTCAAAGAACATGTATTTTTCATGAATTTTTGCTGTCAGCAGTAGTCATTGAGGACATCTTAATGACCCGGATACTGTGCTCATTGGACAAAATGTTACATATCTTCCTGGAGATAAATCTATTTTATTTCAATTTTCATCATGGGATGTGAGAAGGGATAGGAAAAATGAACTTTTTTATGCTGGCTATTCTCCACCATCATGCTAAAAATGTCTGTAAATAAACCAGCCTTTTGCTTAACTCTCACTGACATTTGAGAGACTAAAAATGACAACTCTAATTTTTCAGTAAACACTAGGTCTATGGGAGTTGGCAATATTCCCTTTGAAAGGAATTTAAATGAAAAAAGAATCAAATCATTTCCATCTCCAAGGGTGTGATATTAAGGATACAGACGCCCTCTGTAGATAAGTCTTTGAAGTTGCACTGTTCTGAGAACTGAGTTGGTTCTTGCTGGTGTGCAATTAAATACCTGGGGGAGGGAAGTTCATGCCACTGCTTTCCTCTGCTGCCTTGCAAAGGAACAGCATCTTCCACCTTTGTCGTATTCAGGGAACTATGTAGCATATTACCCAGAAGCTGGACACCCTCCTGTCCCTGGCACTGTGCACGCAGGAATCCTTCTGCTTTGTATTTTCTACTCTGTCCTCTCACATACCTAGAGGACCAGAAAAGGAACTCTGAACACTTCTAATTCCACTAATGCAATTTCCTCTCTCAGAGCTGGTTTAGATTTCTGTTTTATCTTGCATTCAGGGAGACCAACCACATCGTGCTTTTGGGAGACAAAAGAGCTGTCTGTGCTTAAGAAAGCACTGTGACAGTGTTTGCAAACCTGTGTTTTCTCAGGCTTCAGAAAATAAAGACATGTCAGAGCTCACCTTTTAAAACATCCTCCAGTTCACCTTCTAAAATAAGGTCTGACCTAAGGTTTCTATGTGGGGAATGAGGGAACTCTGTCAATATAGTACTTCAAATGAACAATCATTTGGAGGGGCAAGTGCCTCAGGGCCAATCTCTTTTCTTTGTTATCATTATATTCCACAGGGGAACTTTTTATTTCCCTAGCTTGGCTTTCAGTTTGCACATGGAGAGGTGTAAGAATTCACGTCATACATGATAACATGAATCTACAGATTGGTCCATCACATTTATATCACAGACATTTCATCAGAGCCAAGTGCCTACATCATTGTGGATCTGGGTCTGTATAACTAAGAATGATATCAGCTATTGTTAATGTCAACCTCGACATTCTCCCTTTCTTTTGTTAATTCAAGTGAGCAGTGAGAAATGTTTAATGCCTTATTTTGGACCCATGACCCAGAGATGGGTCATGTCAGCCTCTTGTAATGATTTACCACTGAATGGTCATAGTGTTATTGTTCTGTAAGTCAAGCTGGTTTTCTTTTTGTTTTTTTTTTCTTTTTCCACCAGCACGCAGAATTGCAGTCCTAAAATCTGCAAGAACTGCATGTGGCTGAGAGACAAACGATTTAAGGCACAAATTTTGCTTGTGAGCGGGATACCTCAAAAAATTTAATAAAACTGCCTAAATCAGCTCATTTACAGACATCACATGCCAGCAGCTGATGGCATGTGCTTCCCGATGCCAGTCTTGCTGTAGCCTGGACTCCCTGCTGCTCTTCCTTCCTTCAGAAGGGATTCCTGCTGGGCTGGGGATGTTTGTCAGCTCCCCAGAACCACAGAGCTGATCCTTGGCTGCACGGGGCCGGCTGCTGGGGGCTGCCTTCTGCCAGTGGAGTGCCACAGGATGTGTTGCAAGCTTTCCATATTAATGGCAAAGCATCAGGCTAAGCAGCAGGGGCTGCTGCCTGAGAACCTTTCAAGACACTAGCACTTTTACTTATTTATTCTTCTTCTGCTTTTCCTATAAATTCATCAAGAATCTTTGCACTGTTCCTGAGAACTTAAACCTTGCCTTCTTTTATGAAGAGGAGGCGTTGATGCCTCCTGCTGTGTCCTCTGACCCATATTGCAGTCACATCACAGGAGGACAAGTCCTTACCTTCAGGCACCTTTTTCACTATTTGTGCAGGTAAACAGTGAAGTCTCTTTGCCTTTTATTTTTTTTTTAAATTTTATTTTTTATTTGTCTGTGTGTATATTTATGAATTTATGTCTCTGATTACTGGAGATTTATATCTGTGCAAAGGAATTGGCCCTTCCAAACCATCTCTTCACTGGGATTTTTGTCAGGTTAAGCATTGCCTGTGGTAGTAGCAGTGGGTAGTAATAGCTGCCTACATGAGAAACATACACATCTATCAGTAATGCTCTGAATGTAGGGTTTGAACTGACCAACTCTGGGGTCAGACTGAACTGTCCTGTTAGTCAAGCATGAGACACTGGTCATAGTGCAATCAGAATATAAGGTCTCTTTGCTGCTCCCTTGAATGAAGCCAAAAAGGAAATCAGTGCAAAACAAGGATAACGATGGAAATTAGAAGCTGTTCCTTTTTCCTGAGACATGGTATCCCCTTGCACAGTTGTGTTTAACACAAGTGTGATGTGTAGGCACCTGGAGTGGTAGAATGACTGAAAAGCTGATGCATTTCTAGACACTCCAGGTTCCATCATTTCAGCAACATGAGTCTGAAGTGCCCTCCAAACTTCTGCCTTCAGACAGGAGATCTCTCTGCTTTTTGCAGTCACTAAATTCAAACCCAACATCCATAAACTATTCAATCACTTGCCATTCAGGAGGAGGAACCATTCACATTGATGAGATTTGAGATCAATGGCAATTTGGAGTGGAGACTGTAGTTGAGGAGAGAATGAATGTACAGGAGATTTCATAAAAACAAAAATCAGTGTCCATTTACAAGCAGGGGATCAGCCTCAGTGTTGAAAACCTTACACATAAAAAGTGTCAAGCTGAATTCTACATTTGATTCTGCTGTCTTCATCTAATGGTCAAGTGTAAAAGAGCCACAGTGATCTGAAGGTATGGTTCCTGGGAAACACACCCAATTTGTTCGTACCAGATAACTTCCACAGCCAGTACCAGACCTCTGAAAAGCCCAGAAGAAAAAGCCTTTCAGATCCAAGCAATTTAAATTCAGTGAATGTGATTTGGCTTGCAGTTAGTTCCCTAGGAAGTAATGAAAGAGGTAATTAAAAGACTGGACAACTGCTTTAAGTAAAACATTATTCACTGGAGTAAAGGCATTTCAGATAAACTGTTTCCAGGCCATGAAAGCCAGCTCTATGTCTTTCTGTGCATCACTACAGCTGTTCAGTTCCAGATGGGGAATGAGACCTTTTCTCTGAAGGTCCCACCACAGCCTGCTTCTGCTTGAGGAGAGAGACTTACATTAGAACATGTAAAAAAATCCAGAAGTGTTAGGGTTTTCCTTCACTCACTCCTCTCCAACAACTTTACTCCCTGACTGCAAGCTGCAGGCTTCCCAGCTTCTCTCACCTACCCTCCTATGTCATCCTCAAAGACCTGCCCTCAACTTTCATCTGGTAGAAAAGTGGAAAAAAAGAATCCCTCTTCCCTGAAGGAGGTGGATTCCTTTGAGTTAAAGATCGGTGGGATGCTGGGAGGATGCACTGAGGATGATAAGAGGTATGCTGGGGAAAGTCTTTGACAGTAGAATTTGATAAGCACCTTCCTTTTGAGAAAGCAAAAGTACTGCTGGTGTCAGGAAGAGAGTAAGCCCCAGCCATGTCAAGGACAGTGCTCCAATGGCAGCAGCAGAGCAGGCAGAAAATTGCTTCTCTGGACTGAAGTGGGAAAACACTTACTATTCAGTCAAGGAACTGGGCAATTTGCAACTTCCTAAAAGCAATTTCCCAGGGAAAAAAACCCTACACAATCATTAAAAATACAAAAAACCCCCCAAAAACAAAACCAAAACAAATACAAAACAAAACAAAAAAACCCCCAAAAAACAAAACAAAACAAAAACTTTAAATAAGTTTACCTATGTGCAGGTGAATAGCAGCAGAAAAACAGCTGTACTCACATGAGTTCTCCCACACATACACACCACGGTAGTATTTTTAAAGACCATTAAATGGGATTATGTAACTACATCTCTCTAGTGGGTTTGAGCACACCCTAACTACCAGCTGCATCAGTGCAACCAGCTTCCGTGCTGAGCTTTTTTTCTCTCAACCTTCTGTTTTTACTAGGTGACAGTAAATGTCTTTTAACCTGCAAATTCTGATCCTTAGTTAAGGTAAAATAATCTGACCCTGGAAATGTCACACCTTGAACACCCCAAATGAATCACATGAAGGAAAATACTTGCTGCCTTATCCTGTGGAGTGAGTGAAGGTTTGGGCATTGCTCCCTTTCTCACAATATGCCTTTAGAAGTTTTTTTTGCTGTGGCATTGATTCTGCACCCGTCAGTGTGAATGGGGTTGCCAGTGTGTACAAGGGATACAGGGACAGCACAGGCTTTGCAGGGAGGAACTGATATTACTCTCTTTTATAGCATTTGTGGGGTGCTCCTGTTGCAGGTTCTGTGACTCAGACCTTGGTGGGTCAGCAGGGTCTTTTCCTGCTCCTTTGACTCCAGGCTGATGCAAGAGGGATTGTGCCTTGGGAAGAAATAGCCTGCAAACCACCACACTGTGTCCTTAATACCACAGAGAGGAATCAGGACTAACCAGGAAATAAATCAGGTTTTCACCATTGTAACTGAGAGACTGTTTCACCTCTGCTAAACAGTGCAACGGTGCGATTAAAACACAATTAATGTCTTCTAGAAATTCCCTGGGTGTATCTTTCCATCAAGATTATAGACAATAAAATTATTAATGTTTCAAAACAATTAAGCCACAATGAAAATCAGTAAACTTTCCCCATCCTTCTGCCATTATTATTGATTAAGTCCGTCATTGAAACTTTACTGAGAATATTTTTAAGTAGGACAAATATCAGCAAGGCATAATTCAAGTAGAGTTGATCTTGTCTTAATGACCAAATGACATCTTGAGATCCCTTCCAGACCAATTTCTCCTAAAGCATTTTGAAAATCTGTTTTCTCAGCAGTGATTTGTATTCATTTCACATGGGTAGAGATGAGTACACCAGCATCTTGAAATAGGGAAGTCAAACTCTAATGCATTCAGATCAGGTTCATTTTTAACTTTTAGACATTGAGATACTCAAACACCTGAAAAATATCTTACTTTGACAATGCATACTACTTTGCTGATTTTTAATGAGAAAAACTTCCTATTTGGTAAATTTTGGTTCTAAAGTATTAATTGATAAGTAAGCTTAAAACATACAGTAAAATACTCTTCCTGTAGCTCAACATTTTTTTCATTCTGCCCATTTTAATTCTTTCTTCTTCCACTTTATTTAGCATTTTAATTGCAGTTCATCTTGAACGACTTAGAAGGAAATACTTTTGCAGAAGAGTAAATTATCATTTCCTTCATGTAAAACAACTTTCTTTTCTTAATCAAACACAAACCAAGCAAAAAGCCAGAGAAGATACTAGGTTTTTTTTCCTACGTTCTTTCTGACAAGATGAATTTTTGAATTTACTTTCATTAGGATTTTACATAAACAGAAAAGAAAAATATCTATTTGTATACAAATTCTTTGTAAGATTTTAATCACGTACAAACTGACCCTTTACATACTCTTCAAAAGGTCTCTATTTGTTAACAGTAGGAAAAAAACCAGTATAGAAAACAGTACCACAAAACAAGTTATCTATCTTCATTTTTGTTTTTCTCTGTGTGCCACTTCCCTTCTGTGTTTTCAGGGTCTTGGTATTTCCATCTTGGACCTTAATTTAGGAAAAATTTATAAACCAGCCAAGTCTGAGTGAGGGGCATTAGCCCAGAGTTGATCAAAACACTCATACAGAGTAAAAAATGCCTTTCCAATTCTTTAGAAAATGGTTTTGCAAGTGGAATCAATGACGAAGACAAATTTAGATTTTCAGAAGGTAATTGGATAACAGGGACGGGTTTCCTAAGAAGAGCTTAATTGGGGTATTTGGGTGTGCTCATGGAACTCTGCTGTTGAGTTTGGGACTGGAACAACTGTACAGGGACTTATGCCCTCGGGTCTGGAGATGCCAGAAGATCTTTGCAAGCACAGGTGGCTGAAACCACCTGTTTGGGGTTATGTTCCAAGGACAACTTGGGTAACTGCTCTGGACACATATAATTCCCTCTCACCTGTAGGTACAAGAGTTCTGGAGAACTCTGTCACGTGCAGAGTGTGGCTGTCCTTCAGAGTCAGGGTCTCCATGTGCAAGGAGCTGACTGCATTGCCAGGCAGGACCCCAGGACAAGTGGGGATGTGGGTGGACTAAGGAGCCACAAGGGCATGAGAGTTTGGACACCTCAGAGCACTTCTGATTTACCCCTATAAATGTGAACTGATGTTATCTCTCTCTCCTGCACGGAAATCTTTACCTTGCATGAAGCATATAGATATAGATAGATAAAATACATTTAATTCATTTTTAAATTCTAAAATCATTAAGTATCATAGCACATAAAGTGCATCAGGATCCATTTGACACATTCTTACGTGAGGTGAATTGCAGTGCTGCCATTCACAATACCCTTGCTTATAGATCTGCAGGAGAGGGAGAATGTTCTACCTCCTTCTGTGGAGCACACAGGATTTCATCATGGATTACACCTGGTACCTACAGATACTTCTTTGTGCTGTTGCCAGCTTATATCTTAGGAAGAATTCAAGGCTAAATCACTGCAATTATTAACAGCCCTATTGTTTCCTTCATGGCCACTGTACACAATTACCCCATACAGACTCTGCCAAAGATGAGGAGACACATACCTTTCTTTTCAGGCTTCCTCTGACCTTGCCCTTCTCTCACAAGGCTCTTTTGTAGGGTGATGGTATGTCTAATTGAATCAAAAGAGGAGTTCTTTGCTTTGGTAGCTAGATATCACTTCAGACATTCAAGGAAATCTTTTATTTATTTTCATTTTAAACTGCATTGTTAAAAAGAATTACTAGCTTTGAATGTCTTGATTTATAATCAGATCCTTTCCCAGCTTTGGAAATTGATAAAGTGAGACAAAATTTACTGGGGTGACATGGTGTGTGAAGGAGCTTTTGCACAGGGAATGACAGAGCTGACTGGAGTTTTATGAAAATGCAGACACTAAGCTATTAGCATGCCTGATTAATTATCACTTGTTTATGTTCTGTTTCTTTCAACCTTATTTCAACACCCTAGAACTAATAAAAACCCCTTGACAGTTCTTTTTCCTTCCACACACTTAACTCATGATTGCAAAAATCATTACCACTTTTTGATTATAATCTTTAATTAGCAGGAAAATATATGTGCTGAATTATTTAGTTAGTGTGCATTTTCATCGTGATGTTTTGACAGCTTTTGCATTAATAAATCTTTCATAGATCTGAAGACCCTGGATAGCCTTAGATGTAGTTGTCTAAGGACTTGAACACTTTTCCTTTCAAGAACCTTAAAACAAGGTGTGCTAGCCAGGATTTTTCACTCCCAGGTGAGTTTCCTGATCACTAGTCTGTCTCTTCTGCTCACTTTACAGCTTAATGAATTTTTAAGAGCTTTCCTTCTCAAAACGAGAGGAGGAGATAACATCTCAGCACAGCCTGTCATGCAAGAGTAGTGGTATGGCCTGAGGCCAGATCCATCACTTGTCTGCTCCATGGCCTTCTGGGTTGGTTCTGGAACTGCTCAATTGGATTTCCAAGGAGGAGAACTTGGATTTTAGCTTATTCTTTACAATGTTCTCAAAGGACCCTTTACCTGCCCCACAGAAGGGCCTCAGGCCTTCTCTGCTTGATCTGGCATCCCATTTCTGTTAAATCCACATTTTTGGTGGGCGAGTGCATTGGCTCAGATTCTCAGAAGGGCCTCAAAGCCTCTGCCAAGGCCTTTAGGGTTGCACACGGCAGAAATTAAGGGTGTTCTACAGTTTGATCCATTTTTGTTAAGCAAAGTCTGTAACCTGCAAAGAGCTTCAGATGGGAGGATATCTGGTTTCCTGTACAAAACCACATTAGACCCAGTGGACGTCCCTGCTGAGTTGTAATGTAAGAAAAAAAGCCTTTTAGTCTGGGCCTAGACTTGTTATTTAAGACATAACGCTGTCCCTGCTAGTTCAGCTCTAAGCTTGCTATCCCAGCCAGCATGAAATGCTGAGAACAGCAGCCAGTGAACTGTGGTTCTGTGATCTCAAGTTCTCTGACAACATCTGAGTCTATCAAGACTTTAGACTGTTGACAGAAGGCTAAGTTTAAGGTTTAGCCTAATTATTGTCTTGATGTGTTTTTCTATTCAATCTGATGAAATGTCTGCGTCTATAATTACAACCATTGCGGGCAGTTTTTTCTAAGTGAATGTAATTTATTAACTTTAATGAGCAAATAAGCTCCTAACCACTGTGGAAAGAGATGCTCCCCAAATCTTTAAATAATAATAAATAATACAGCCTCAATGGAGATCTCAGACTGGAATAATTGCCCCATGTGCCATTATGCCCATACAATAAACCATTTAAAGCTGTTTTAAATGCTTTTGTCACCACTGTGGTGGGGAAATAATTTTGCATGGTTCATTTGCTGCAGTACTTAATTTTCTTTTCAGCTTCTGGAAGGAGTGATTTTTATCAGAAAAATGACTATAGCAAGAGAGTGTTATTACTTGTTTAGTTTTCATCAGGAAATTCTCAATCCAAATCAAACTAGAATCAATGCAGCAGAGAAGTGCTTGCAATGGAACGGCACAGTTTGTTCAGAGCAGGGTGGTGCTGACGATCCATCTGGAAACTGGCGAATTTCAAAAGATGTACAAATTATGCAAAAGTATATTACTAATAATGAACTCTAGTTGTGAACTTGTTCTGAACAAACCCCAGATCTTTGACAGATAACCTGAGACCAAATCACAGAGCTGGTTTAAAAAAAAAAGTTAAAAATAAAAATAAGGATTTCCTCTGGAAAGTTTCCTTTGGACATTTTCTGACTAACCCTAAACCAAATATCCCAACCCCTCAAATAAAACCCCACAAAACAACCCAACTTTAAAAAAAAAAATAAGCTAAAGTGAAATTCAGACATTCTGCTTCCAAGAGTATCCACTCAGGATTTTATTACGATTCAATAACTTCACTTAAAATATTTATTCAAGTTGATTCTCCTGGTTGTCCCTACACTGCAATGTTCTCTACTGAACACAGAAGTATGAGCATTGATAGAAGAAATAACAGGTAGATAGAGACTCTTAGAGTTTTGTGTTGTTAATTTAAACAGTGTAGTCTTCTCTTACAATTTGAGTAACATTTAATATTCCTAGAGCCAAACCACTTTTTGAGGCATCCTTGAATAGACGATGCTGCATCTCAAGGACTTATCACCAGACTTGAATCTTAAAAAATTAATCTTTTCAATTCCTTTTTCAGCTTGTCAACTTTTTATGCTGGTCTTTTCACTAAATGGGTTGTTTATACATATCACCCTTCATTTAACTTTAATAAGATATTTAAACTGTGATATGATCTCTTTTTTTTAAGGGACTTGAAAGTCGGGCATCTCTGTAGGGTTAGAAAGGATTAAAATGGTATTCCTGACAGCAGAAATGATTAATACAAGGCTCTTGAGAGGGCACTTTTGTATTCACAGTGTTGGTATCATTATATTTACTGAGATGACTCTTAACACAGCAGCAGAAATACAGAAACTGAGCAGCCTGTTACCAAATTTCTGGTGTCTGTTGCACTCTGTGAGCCCACAGAGCTCTGGGAATTGAAGGAAACATCTGGTCAGAGCAAAGATTTCATGGACAAATGCAGTCCTTTGTTTTGAAAAAGTAGAAAATAAGTGAGCATAACAAAGAAATGTTCCCAAACTTGAATCTGCCTCCTAAGCAGGACTTGAGCACTTTGGCTGGTGAGCAGAGCAGAAGGAAATCAATTAATATGGCATCAACCCTGAGCAACCTGGGAACCAGAGGACCTTCACTAGAGGATATAAAAGAGATAAGAAAGGCTTTTTGTGGTTTGTTTGACTCTGGACTCCATATATTCCATGTGTAAGAGACCTGAGAGGAGGAATTAGCATTCCTGAGTACCCTTCTGAAGAGCATTTCCGTTTCTGCTCTAAATCTGACCCTGACTCGCTGCACACTAACCCAGACAGGTGTGTCATCACCACCCAGCATCTCCCCAGCTCGCAGGGAAAATGAGATTCTTACAGCACTGCCTCCCTGTTTCCTTCCCCTCATTGTCCATCACACCCTTCAAAAGGGCCCAGTGCTGCTGCTTGGTGTGAGCCCTTTGCCTGTGGTCCTGTTCTGGACCTTCCCAAGGGAGCTTTTTGGTGCTCCAACAGGGAAGGTGATCATCCTCCCATGCAGCTGGAGCTGGGAGGGATGAGAGAGGAGAGGACAGAGATCCCAGCCCCAGAGACAATCCCAGCTACTGGCAGCCACCTCGTCCCTGCCCCGTGCTCCTGGATAACACGGAAAGCCCTCACCCTTCTGCTTGAGCCAGTGCCTTTGCTCCCTGCCGCTGTTCCACCTGTCACATTCCTGCGGTTGAAGGAGGACCCTCCCACTGCTTGTGGTGTGAAACCCTTGGCTGCTGGGTGCAGTAGAAGAGGAGTTGGTGAACAGGAGGGAAAGAAGTCAAATTTAATGTCAAGTCTATGGAGAGCCGGGCAGGAAAAATGAGATTGGAGGAATGGAGATAAGGAGTGATCTCCTGGGTTGTGGAGTACACTACTGACGTAGCAAACAAAGTAAAAATCTATTAATTAAATAGAAAGTAACTAAAACCAAGTTAATGGAAGATTAACTGATTGATAATTAATTGCATCTACATGATCTATACTGCTATAATTAGATTAACTGATAAATTAGAAGTAACATATCTTTATTAAAATGTAGCAAATTTTTAAATCTGTAGTGATTTTGCTGCCACTGATTTTTTTGCCTGATAACTGCAAATCTTCCTAAATTTTAGTTTAAAGTAGTTACTGACCACATTTAGTCATCTCCCTTTAGAGAGGATTGTGTGTTTTTTTGTGTTGGTACGATGGCACTGTCAGCTGTACTTCGTGCACCCCGAGTGCAAAGGTGTAAGAGGTTACCATACCCATCTGCCTGTCCCTTCTCTCCCGGGGTCCTTGAATCAGCAGCCAGAGTGAAACCAGCAGCTCAGCACTGAGAGGGCCAACCTGTTATCTTCTGTTAGGGCACCGATTATTGCCTTATATCCGCTCAGCCTGTTTCTTTTAGGGACAAATTAACCCTGGACTCTTTAAATTAGTGCATTCTATTAGTATGACAAAATGCAAAGGTGTTTTGTACCCTGTTATGAGGGAGAGTCCACCAGTCAGCTTCACAACTTGACTTTCCTAGTTCCTGTGTGACGTGTACAGGTTGCAGATCCTGGTCTCCTTTAGAGGTGGAAATCCACAAAAGAACCAGGAGGTGGTTATGATTGTGGCTGATATCTCAGTGGGCATTTCCTGTCCATGAATGACTGCCCTAAAACACTTTGCAGCATTTGACCTGTCATCCTGTGAGTAGCAAGCTCTTATTTATTCAGCTGACATGTGGGCTCTAAGCCTATCCACTGGCATTTCAAAGATATTTAATAGTGACAGTAATTATTATAATCCTTCCATTCAGTAGCAGGCTTGAAGCCTACTCTTTCCATTGACATAGTTGATCTAAGTGCAGAATAAGTCATATGTTAGCAGCTGGACTGAAAAACCACCCACAGATGTTGCTTAATAGGAGCCTGAGTAAGTCCTCCCACTGCTGGTACATTTAGTCCTTCTAGAGGAGGCAGGTGGATAATCTTGGAAATTTTCCAGTTCAGCCCTTGCAGATATGAATCATTAATGTTTAGTGTGAAGAAATAATGTCCTTTTTAGCCATGGGGGTAAAAGACCATAGACATGGAAAGAAGGGTGAGGACATCTGGGAGACAGCTCACAAGCAGAAAGTAGCCCATTTTTCTTTACACCAAAGTTAGCTATTGGTTTTTACTATGAGAAATAACACAGCAACATCTCCCAGTACTCTGAGATACTTTTTCATGTCTTACCTGAAGCATTCACGCTGTCTTCAAGACAGGGTCAGAGGTATCAGTCTCTGAATCAGCTGAAATAATTGGACACTTCTGCTGCTGGTGGCTCTGGGAGGTGTCCTGCTCTAGTTTTGCTTGAGGGAAACAGTGAACTTGGAGTTTGTATGGCCCTTGTTTTGTTTCTCTCTTTTTCGACTGCATTCCTATCTCAGCTGAGCAGGGGGACAGCCCAGAGTTTTCCTGCCACAGGGTGAAAGAACATGGCACCAGGGGCAGAAACAGAGGGTTGGAATTGAGGATCATCCTTACTAAGCAGTGCTGAACAGAAAGAGGTCCACTAGCTTGTTTTCAAAAAAGAAGAGGCTTCTAGGACAAAGCCCAAAAAAGTCATCAACCTACAGAACCTTTTATATTCCCATATCCCTGAGACAGTGCTGAAAATGGCTAAGTAAATAATAGCCTGAGAAAAAAAGAGAAGCTACCTTTTTTCCCCTGTTTTGCATTTTTGCTCGTTGTCTTTCCGAATCCTTCCTTTCCAAAACTGGAGTATTTTTTAAAGGTAGAGAGACTAAAACCTCAATGAGTCAATCAGTTGCAATGGGGAGAGTCCCAGAATGGCCATCCCAAACCTCATCTTTGAGTGTGAACTTTGATCCAAAAGCCATTAGCTTTATGGCAGTACTGTAACATCACCTGAATTGTGTGACCTTGGAGAACCAGGTTCTTTTGCCTGTGCAAACTGGCATTGTCTGCTGGGTGTGTGACTCAAGACCATTTCTTCTTTACTTCAGTTCTCTCTCTTGGCATTTTATTCTTACTTCAAAAAAGAACATGTAAGAAAAGAAACAGAAAAAAAAGGGCATTTCAGCTTTGATTAGTGTGATTTACTAGAGACATGACAGGCTGTGGGGCTTCTGGCTGTTCCCCACAAGGTGTGTATATTGCAATTAGTCACAGGGCAACATAAATAGACACATCTGAACTGAAAGCACTGCCATGACCAGAAAACGTGCAGCAGCCTCCTCTGGGGAAATTGCATTTTTCCTAGCATTTACAAGACTCCTGGCAAAGTGATTTCTGCTTTTGCCCAGAGCTCTTAATTATGGAGCCACGAGGTTCACTTGGCATTAACCAAGAGCTGAGTACGCCATACGTTTTTATGGGATTGTTGACTTCTTTAGGAGGTTGACAGCATTCTAGTTCCTTATCTATTTTTGTTGGAGTGAATATCCTTGTCCTGGAAAAACTTAAACCAAAAATCTCTTGTTATATTTTTAAAGCCAGAGTTAAACCCCTCTTGGGAAAAACACTAGACTCTGGGGATAAGAAATGAGTTGTTTTGTTTCCTCAGTTAGGCCAACTGTTTTGGAATATGCATTCAGTGAGTTGGGTCTGATCTTTGTCAAACAAGTGGGAGAATATTAACTCCATCCCTGAGCCATTTTGGGGTCTGGCATGGGACTGCTGGGAAATCTCTAAGGAGAATCAATGGCAGCTGACTGAATGCAGAGTCATGTTGTATACACTGTGTTGGGGAAAATCACCACAAATGAAGATTTCTTCACCAAAAGCATCTCTGTGCTGGGAAAAGAAGAAAAGTTCTCATTGACCATCTGTTTTTGAAGCAAGAATTAGACTTTGTAATTTGATAAAAAAGAAAAGATGAACCTTTAGATAAGACTAACAAAAATGAGCTACTATAAAAATCAGGCAGGGAAGACCTAAGTGGATTTTACTGCTGTTACTATGCTTGTTACATCCCTCCATGGACATTGCAAATAGGGCAATAACTTTTCATTCAGTGCCTTGATGTCCTTAGATTGAAGGTGTGCCATTCTAAAGAAGAGCAGATGGAGATTGAAATAATTAAAAAAACCCCAAAAAAACCCACAAAAAAACCCTTCTTTTAAAAAACCACCTGTACTGACAGATGGTTATACACCTGAAGAAATGACCAATTTGCTATTCTGCTGTTGAAGGCCTACTCCAACCACCTGAATGTATAGGAATCAAGTTTCCTTTCCAAATATGCAAATTTCCCTTAGTCACAAGGTTCTACAGTATCAAACATTTCTGCTTTAACTAGCTTCAGCACAAATAAAATCAAACCTGTTTTATCAGCAGTACCTCTGAGGACAACAGATTATAGAGTCTCTTTGCATTAAATTCTTAGGCTTTTTGAGTGGGAAACATTTTAATCTGTAGTTTCCTGACATATCTTCTAACCAGTTTGTCCCCAGCAAAACACAGGAATTCTGTGTGCTGTGTTTCCTTGGCAAATAAATGAGGACATGAAAAACCAGCATCAACATATCATAAAAAATGCAAAAGCATCAAACACTTAATTACAGCTCGAGCTGTTCCAAAAGGGTGAGTAGCTGAAAGGCTGGAAGAGCTACAGTTTCTAGGACTGGCTGTCTAAATCACACATAATTTTCTGAGATCTGTTGTTATCCGTGATGGTGAAATCAGAGGATGAAATGAACAATCCCCTGCTGGCACTGATGTACGGGAGAGATCTGATTCAGAGCAGACACCAATGTTTCACCTGGCAGGTGCAGTTCATGGTCACATGCCTTGAGGTGCAGCATGAGCAAGTGTGGTTTGGTCTCTTCTTTCAGGTAACAAGTAATAGAATTAGAGAAAATGGGCTCAAGTTCCAACAGGGGAGACTTAGATTGGATAGTAAGAAAAATGTCTTCAGTGAAAGTGTTGTAGGACATAGGAAGAGGCAAAGTGGTGGAATCACTATTCCTGGAAGTGTTAAAAAAATGTGTGGATTGGCCCTTGGAGACATGGTTTGATGGTAACATGGTGGTGCTCTGTTAGACTCAATGATTTTAGAGGTCTTTTCCAACCTTGATAATTCTATGATTCTATGAAACAGTAAGTTGTACCTCAGATGTGCCTCAAAGCATGTGGTGGATGGGGGGGGATCGATTCCACACATAAGAGACAGGGTGTTGTGGAGGACCTGTTCCAGGGTGATGACGATGGGTTTTTCAGTGGGTGTAATTTAGCATCCTCATATGGATTGAGAAGATCAAATCCCACGACACTTGAGCCTTGAATGAGTGACTGAGCCTGTGGTTTGGTGAGTTACTGTCTTTAGCTGCTCTGAGGTAGGAAATTTCCACAGCAAATATAAAGTAAAATATATTAGTTTAACTCTCTTTCCTCGATACTGTGATTTACTCCTTACTTGTAATGTCCTTGGAAAGGTAGAATGGTTAGTTATTATGGCTCAAGTGTTAGGCAGTAATTTATTAAACAGAAAAACCTCAATGTTGGATGCCACAGAGGCACCTGCAAGAATTTTCTAGGATCCTACTGTACCCAAGGGAATCATGATGGCTGCAAAATCTCTTCCAGGGTCCCATGGGAAGGAGCTTGTTGAGAGAACTCAGAGGAAAGCAGGAGTCTTTGCTTTCACCATAAATAACCTCAGAGCAAAGAAGGATGTGCCACTCCCAAAGATATGGAAGAGGAATGGGAGCTTTGCTAGAATTTCATTAAGAGATTTTTTTAGGAAAAGGCTGGAGAATGAATAAGAACATCTTGCACTGTAACTGTGCACATGGGAGCAGCGTGCTCACAGCACTGGGGGAAGCTGTTCTCTAGTTTGGGAAGGGGGATGTGTGTCAGGAACTTGCTGCTGACTTCACATGGAGTGGAAATGCGAGTGAGGGAAGTTGCAACAAGTCTTTCTGCTTGGATGGGGGAAGCTAAATAGCAGTGCTGGAGTGTGTGCATTCCCATGCTGACAAAATCTGGGAGATGCTAGAGGGGCTGACAAGCTGTTCAGTGTGCCCTCTTCACACAGGATGTTTCCATTTTGGCTGAGGTGGTTTTGGATGTGTGGGGACGCAGCTATGGGGTGTGATCCCACCTCTCTCAGGCCCAGCAACAGCATGAATTGTAAATTGGGTTTTCTGGGACACCTCTGCTCAGCTTTGTGTCAGGAACTAATAAAAATCTGTCTCTTGCTTCCACACACGTGACAGCCCTCAAGGAGACTGGGAAGGTAAGTAGGGGCTGTCAAAGAAGCCTTTATTCTCTAGTCCTTTGCCTTTTTGCTCTGTGAGCACTTTCTTACTGCATTCCCTCCATTACCTCAGAAGCTTTCCACTCTTGAAAACAATTTAGTCATTTTTCTAACTTTAAGAAATTTGGACTTGATTGCCTTATTTTATGGCTTCCTTGTAGGTTCCTAAATGCTCTCCCTGCAAAAACCAGTGAAGTTAGTTTTTTAGCCTGTAAAGAAGTGTTGGAGAATATTTTTATATAAGCCAGATTAATGGTTTTAGAAGACGATACATTTATCATAAGACAGCGTTTTGGCAGCAAAGTGAGCTTCAGTGAGCAGTTGTTTTCAATCTTGTCACGCGTTTTCAAAGAGCTAACCTGAATTTCCTCTTGAATTTAGAGTTTTAAAAAATCATGACTCAATCCCATAATAATAAAAAAAAAAGTCAAAAAGCAAAATCACCCAACATCTTAGAAGTATGTATTTTGATAGAGCTAAAAAGATTTTAAAAATTCCTTCTCTATATTTGTCTGTGTACTCCTAAATTGCAGTTTTTCTTGGTGGAGCTAAACTAATCACATTGAGAGATTTACGCATTACAAATGAACACCCTGAAATTTAGGTCAAACAGAAACTGTAAAAGCTAGAAGACAAATCTTAATGTAGTATTTTTTCG
>WEKY01054434.1:0-16459 GCA_013390045.1 Picathartes gymnocephalus | reverse complement strand
AACATACGTAAACCCACTACACACTGGGATGCAGGAATAGAAGCAGCTCTAGCAAAAGAAGGCCATGCCATCCACCTATGCATATCCACATAAGAGAAGCTAAAGAAAAGGCACACCCTGAGGGGCAGCAAAGGTTGGGTCAGCTGTCAGCACTGCAAAGGAAAACCAGAAAATGAGGACTGAGGTCTAATAAGAGAACTAAAATTCTCTCTGCACCACAGTGAAGCATATCAAGACCATGTTCTCTTTAAGATCCTGGCTTCAGTGAGTTCCCTCATAATCCCATGAAATATAGATGGTGCAACATAAGACTTTACAAGAGAAGCACTATCCCAGTGACGCAGCACCCTGACTGCCCGGTGGTCAGGCTGCGCTGAGAGTGGCAATGCCACTGGTGAAGGACTGCTCTCCACCCAAAGCAGTCCAAGGCAGAGCAGGCTGTAAATCTGAGGCATTGGCAAAAGCAAAGAATGCAAGGAGACTCTCTCTGCTTGGGATTCCACAAGGCTTATTCTCATGAAGGGTCCAAGGCAGAAAAGAGCAATGAACAAAGGGTGCAGGGAATTATAAAGGGTAGGGATCTCAGGGGCAGAGATACATATGGGTCCAATCAGGGAAACGGAGGGAGGAGCCTTTCGGGTACTGACAGGAACACCAACGAATCAGGTACCAAGTAGGAGGGGAGACATTCAAATTTTCAGTGGGGTACTGAGGAGGGGAGATCTTTCGAGAAGGAGGGGTGGAGTCAGGGAAGAGTGACAACCAGGAGGGGAGTTAACAATTTCATAAAAGAGGAGGGGAAAGGATGAATGACATGGGTCCTACCAACTGGGGAATAACAAACGGGGGAGGATCATTACATGAACATGCATTTCAACTAAACAGAACAGCCTTTGAACAATCCGAAAAACACACACCACAACATCCCAGTATTATCCTAATCTCAACAATACAGCATACAAAATGCATACATTTGGAAGGAGTGATATCATACTTTGTCTTGATTAATACTGTTTCCAGGCTGGAACTGAGTAATAATTAAATACAGAAAATTTGCCTTTGTATAGTGCTAGGGTTAATATTTTACATACAGCAGAAGTAAGGAAGAAACAGAATTATATGATTCATCTGCCAAACCAGACAAATTTGATCTATGCAGAAGATTTTATATGTAAAGAAAGAAACACATTGCTCACTAGACGGTAACCATAAGACTAATGTTATTCGAATACTACAAATAATCTAATTTGTATCATAGATCACATCACTACAGAATTTTGAAGGGTACATAATATAGTCTTGTTCTCTATCCTAGGAAATTGTCCTGTGGACACATGTTCCATGTTATGCTTTTGTAGCTTGAAATAAAAGGGATAGATGCTACTGAGTAGAGCTATTTAACAAGAATCAAAACATTTAATGGCATCTATGTGAGAAGCAGTCTGAATAGAAAAATTTATTGTAAAATGAATCACTCCCAATATTAGCAATCCTCAAATGTCTCCGTTCTCAATTAAATTACTCTGTCACCTTAACAAAAATCACTTTCTGGAGGGAAACTTCCTGAAATCTCAGATACTGGTCTTGCCTGGCCCCCACTATCTTCCCATGTGCACTTTCCTGACCTCTGTTAAAGCCTTCCTTGTGTCCTCCATCCATCAATTTTTGTGTAAGACATTTCAATGCTCTCAGGAGTTATTTACAAGTTAGTGAAGTCGAACAGGTAATCTGGGAACTTCCACCCATATGCTTTCTGAAAAAAGGACTGAAAATCTGAAGAACTCAATTCTGATTGGAATCCTCCTACATTAGCAAAGAACTTGGCATTGCCTTTACTATGCAACCAAACTGCTTGCAGCATCAGAAATATTAACAACAGGGTCTTCATTTTTATCTTACCTGCTTTTCATCACCTGAGATCGTGAAAACCCAATTGGAAAACTAAAATGGAGCATACCAAGAAGAAGAGAAAGGAAACAAAATTTTGCTTATTATAGATTTGTAGCTAATATCCCACTGCCAAAAAGAGACATGGAGAAAGATGTCACGTTTATCTTCTGTTTTCCGTCTCTGTCTCAAAACCATCTATCATCTGTGATCAAGTTATAAAACTGCTCTTCTTAATGACTTAAAAGCCAGAAAAAATTCCACTCCCATACACATCATCTGTGGTAAAAAGCCTGCATGACTCGTCTCATTGTGTTTTGGCATACAAAGAAGACAGTATAGCCTATCTTTATGATGACTGCTGGATTCTGGATATTCTGATGATATGATTCTATAAAATTAGAGTTTCAGTATTGCTGAAAATATCCTGTAGTAGTTCACCAATTATAAATACTTAAAATCTCTCACTGACATTCTGGAACAGCCACACCTCATTAATTAACACTAATGATTAGGAGATCAAATTAGTGACTAATGGAATGAATACATAACAAAGCAAGGCGACGTAGCAACAAAAGTCTGTTAATACGTTTGTTCAGAACATATTTTCATTCATTTCTAATGCAATGATTTATGATTAGAGTCAATTAGAACTCTTTCTTTTTATAATTATTTTCATTTATTTGAAAAAATATTTTCACTGTGGCAAATGTCATTTTGTTAAATCTGAGACATCCTGTAGTAACATCTGAATGCAAGAAAGGCTTTTACAGAGAAAAGTGTACACCTCCCTATCTCTTTGGTATCCTACCGGAGGTTACACTGCTTTGTTCCAACTAGTGTCAGGCAGAAATACTGAGTCTATCTATAAACTGGTGTTTCTACAGAGCAGAGGTCAGTGTTATCCAGGTTTTAGCTTGGGTCCCATATGCAGTACCCAGCCCATATTTACACAAACCTCTGCTCATGCACATTAGCCCAGGCAATGTTGAGGGCCTTACCTTTAGAGTGTCAGGCTTCTAGCCTGGCTGGTTCAAAAAAGCCTTGTGCCATACATTCTCATGCGAAGAGATAACCAGGAGCCTGGCAGCTCTTAATCAAGTCTCCAGCAAAGATTAGGGAAGCCCTGCAAGCATGTCCTGCATCCCCTTGCTGTAAGTATGTATGTATAGTGATGGCAGGATTTCCTTATCTCTATTTTGGCCGCATGTACTGCCCATAGGGCTGATCTGGACTGTTTCATTAGCTCTAAAATTAGCAGAGCAACTAATTACCATTTCTCTAAACTGAAAAATTCTAGTCTAATTCTTTTTCCATAGAAATCATTTAAAATCCACACCTTTTTTTGTTTAAGTCATTAAATGACAGAATTTCAGGAATTGCAGTGCATGATCTGTTACAATAACATTGGTACACCTAAGCCCTAAGACTCAAACTAAAAGTTACTCTTGCAGAAAACCTGAATTTTCTTAATGTGGCTGTGTTCTACATTTCTCCCTCAGGAGTATCTCTAACATTACCAGCTGGATAGTGAAGGATATATTGGAGCAGGCAACAGCTCCCATCTGGCATCAGGCATCTGTGTTACCTTTTAGATAGTGTAACATCTTCCGAGGGATTTGAATATGAAAGAAATCTAGAAGAAAGCTCACTTTTATGTAAAAAATGCAAGTTAGTAAAATGCAAGTTTGTAAAATTTTGCTTTAACACTTCTTCCCAAAATATGATTGATAATCTGCCATGATAACAAAAACACAAAACAGAGACTATACATATAAAATAGGAAGCCAAAAGCTGCTAATTAAATAAAAATGTTGAGCTTCTATGATCACTATATAACTCTCTGCAGAGGAAATTCACCACTGAATTTACCTGCTCTTCTAGCAGTTTTGTCATAAGTCTATGCTGATTTATAGAAACACACTTAAAAAAAGGAAATTCACAGTGGAAGCTGAGCCCATGGAGGTTAAGTGGAGGATGCCTACACAGATGGACTTCTCGCTCCCATCCCCTGCCACTGAGCCATGAACAGGTTCATCCCAGGGACCACACAATTGTATTCGTTAAATGTAGAGCTGTGGGCCGTGAGAACAGAGATGGCTGTGTCACCCTACACAGGAATGATGCCCCAGGCTGGCTTGGCTTACATCTTCTGCCAGGGATTTCTCTGCTGGGTGGCAGCACTGTGTTAGCAAAAGTTGTGGTGCTTTGCCCAGGCACACAGGTCTACGCAGTGGTGCTCCCCAGCCTGAGAAAAGAGCTCCTATGGACAACAAGGCTTCACACTGTTCCAGCAGAGACGAAGCAGTGCCCCTGAGCCTCACTCCTCTCTTTTCATTACAGAGCATATGCATGGAGTGTAACTAAACTAATTCACCAGGGAAATTATTTTCTTTGTCACTTAATTTTCTACAGCGTCTCCTTGCAGAGGCCAGAAAAGGCTGGTATTGAGCAAACAGGCAAAAATAATTAACATCTCTCACCTTCCAGTTGATCAGCTGTGGCCATCCTCCCTTTTATCTGGTTACAAGGAATAGGTTTGTGGAACAGCTTTTCTATAGTTTACCACTGGTCACTGCATGAGACATTATGAGATCTACTGATGCAGAAAGAGCTTATAATTAACTATCTGAGATCTTAAAAAAACTGAGCTAAAGGGTCAGAGATGAGATCTCAGCCCTTATCACACGTTTTGGGAAAATTACCAGCTCAGTGACAGAGTCCGACCTCCTGCTAGCAACAGTCTACTCTACAAGAATTTAAATCATGGTCATTATTTTTCACATGGAAATTCCGTTGTGCTGCTCCAATGAAACAGCTTGAATGAATGCAGATTTGCCTTTCTAGTAACCCAGTAGCAGAGATTTCTAAATATTCACAGGTAATAGGTGAGGCAGGTTCCAGAATAGCTGTTTGCCTCTAAGCACATTGTTACATTATTAAATAAAGCATCTGTGAAAATGGTTCCAAACTTGTGTTACAAATAATCTTCTCAAGATAAGACAGTTCTCTCTATACATCAAAAAAGACATTGGTCTTTTTATTCTGGACAAAACCTTCCACAGATTTTGTCCAATGACTTGTGGAAATGGTCAGGAAGTGTTTTACAATAACCGTTTTGTTAGAAAGTCATTGCTCTTCCATGGACTGTTCTGTGTTATGAACAAGACCCTTCTTCCAGTGCTGACATAGGAGCTCTTGTACATAGACAGAGAAAAGGCAGAAGAGATTGGAGGTCACATAGACTGCTGCGTTGCAAGTGGCATTTTGCTCAGTGATGTCATACATCTTACAGTCAGTGACAGCACTGCAGGGTTTTTGAGGGAGAGAAGGGTGCTGCTGAAGTGAAGGGGGAAGTGGAGCCTTGCTGGGCTTCATGGGTGGCACTGCTTGCCAGAACCAGAAAGCATGACCGCAGCAAGTGAGAAGTTTAGTCATCACTAGGTGATCAAGGAGATTGTCTTCCTGTGGTTGTATCAGAGGTGCTGTCTGCAGATCTTAGGAAGACAGTCTTGGAGAAAGAGGATGTTGGTGCTGATTTGGAAGATTTAATATTTAGGCCTGTCAACCAACATCAGGACATAGAGACCTGTTACCCAAATTATCCCAATGAAAACCAGATGGGTAGCCTGTCTGTTAGATCTCAGGAACTGTGGGGACCAGAGAAACCTCACTAGTTATCCCTGCTGGGTCTATGGACAATGACTTTTTCACTCTGCTATTGACTGACGTAGATGCATTAATTATGGTCCTTTTTCACTAATCGCTCTGCTGTCCAGGGTGCCTTAACTGCGCCGGTCAAAGGCAATCTCTCTGGGGACCTTCTCTGATCCCCAGAACCCTATCGCAGCCACAGCGAGCAGAGCCGATAGCAGCGTGAAGAGCAGGTGACCATAGCGAGGAGAAGCCAAGCAGGGAGGACTCAGCAGCTCTGCATACCAACTAAGATTTATTTAGCTGATGGGGAGAGACTAACTGAGTCAGGCCACCAGGAGTTTCACATAGAAGGATTGAACCTCCTGTGCTCTGCTCCGAGAGACCCCGAAACACGGGTGACAGGGGGTTTCATACCCTCAGGATCCCAGGGGTGGAGGCACAAACATGACCAATTGGGAAAGCCCAAGGGTGTGGTCCAGGGGTGAGGGACAGGTTACAGAGCAAACGGGAGAACAGGGGAGTGGGGTTACACCTGTGAGAGCCAATGCATAGCCAAATGAGGGACAACTTTCTAGAACTTGGGGCAGGGGTGAAAGGAGAATGACAGGGGAGAGAGAGGGATTCTGTCGCTCGACCAGGGGAGGGGACAGATAATTGACAGGGAGAGCATACAGGGTTCAAACAGGGGTACATGGAACAAACCAAAATATAGCTAACCAATAAAAACCACTGCATCAGTCCTTGAGTCCTCTGATTCAGGGACTTTTGCAGCCCACATTCAGCCTGCATCCAATTGCTGTGTGTCTGAGGTGCCTGAGGTTTTACTTCAAAAGCAGTCAACCTTGAAGAAGTTTGGCTGCTGTTCCCTTAAAATTCAGGACAGGTCTGCTCAGTGTGGAAACACAAACACACTGTTCCACATCTTTGCAGTTAAGACTGATTCAAATGATGAACATTTTACAGACTGTATTTACTAGTCTCTTTTAAACGTTTTTCTCTTGAGTATCGCCCTATGTAATTTCCGCTCATGCAGTACTTCTTTACACCTGTTTTTGTCTGCTCTCTTCAGATCAGTGTACCTGCTATTTCATTTGTGTTGCCACTCAACTGAACTTGAACATACAAGGAATGATAGAGTTCAGTGTTGTTAATCTTAAATAATCTGCTGTACAGCTTGTTATCTTGCCATAAACCATTACTCCAGGGCTTTTTGACTGACATAGTACAGCTATTAGTTCAGTGGTAGATCACAGACACTGGGAATCTGTGCAAAAAAATGAATCAGGAAGAAATAATTAAATGTGTATACTCTACTGAGGCCTACATGTTGTGCTTCTGTGAAAAAGAAGTAGTAGCCAGCCAAGTAAAACCCCAGGAAATACAAAGATGCATTAAGATAATGCCAAATCATATCGAAATGTAGAGGTTTTTCAGTAAACATTCATGTTCATCGATACGTGAAGCTCACCAAAACTTCCAAAAACAATGGAATGCACAATATGCAAATCAAAATCTCCAGTGGGAACTGAAGGAATTCAGCTACCTAGTTAGCATTCTGATTGCTAGAGTGGGACACAACTAAATCAAAGCCTCTTGCAAACAAAGTGCTGAACAAGACAGGTAAACTGTCCCTAGAGGAGAGTGACAGTAACAGCAATGTTCCCTTTTTTTTTTTTTTTTTTTTTNTTTTTTTTTTTTTTTTTCACTCCGGTCAAGCCTAGAGACATATTACTGGGATTAAGTGGAATCAAAATCTCCATAACATCTTTCTCTGAGAATAAACAAAAGCAGCCTGGTAAAGAGGTTGACAATAGCCATCAGATCTCTGAGAACAGCACCAGTATTCACTACTGATCCATTCACTCTATGTTGCACATAGCTGCTAGGTGCAGAAGAGAGCCTTCTGACATGTGATAGTACACCTATGATAAACAAGGCACTTCAGCTATACCCCTTTGGCTTTTATATAACAAAATATATTTCTTTCTATCTTTCTTTATCCCCTCTTGGAACAAGAAGAAAAATATTTTTTTCTGAATTTGATCTTTAATGAATTAGAATTAATTATCACAACACTGTATTTCATTTTTGTTGGGTTTTTTGTTTGCTTGTATGCTGTATAGACAAAACAAAGGAAAGGAGATTTTTCCCAAGTAGTCTAACACCACAATTCCCCTGAAAACAAACAAGATTTGTATTCCAAAGTTAGTTACAAGTTTTAAGTAGACTATCAGTTGTATTTTATATACATACTTAGTCAACTACATATGTGCATATTTATTATGTATATAAAGACACAAATAGTACAAGGCATATACAATACACCAGTGTAATATGAAATCTATAGCAACACACAAGGAAAGCTCCAGTCTTTGTAACTGAAAAGAAAATTATTGATTTGTGAGTACTGGCTTAAGTATCTTGTTAATAGAAACTAAACAGAAAAGAGTATATACCTGGCATAACAGCAGTACCCAGAGAAAAAACAAAGAAATGTACCCAGTTCTTTCACAACATTTATAAAATGTTTTTAGCATATATAAAATGGTTTTTTACACAAATAATATTTTTGCCATCAAAAGTAATTCTTTCATTAGCTTATGTAAAATTCATAACCTGTCTTTCAATAACATAATATTATTAAGAGTTTAAAATACAGAAGCCAATGTTTTTAGAAAAGTGATGCTGAAAAATAGATTAATCTACACTTTCTAGCTTGTATACTGTATGGGTGATTGTGATTCTATTCTTTTCTGCCTTTTAATTAAATTTTAATAAAATGTAATGGCAAATCAAAATCCTACCATCTGTGGGAATGTTGCACTATATTTCATTAGACACCTTTGTTGCTTATTTACCTCTTACTCTAGTTACTGAAAAGATAGTTGTCCATCCAGTAATCACTGGTAGGCCAAAAAAATGATAAATGTCCATTTTTCCTCTAGTTACAGGTTAGACTTGTAAAAGCTAACTTTTATAATTCTATAATAGCAGTGGAACACACAATGCCTTTTGCAACAAGCTCTGAACAGATATACTGAGCCACCTGGCCATTTAAATAGGAAGTGAGAAACAAGGAATGGTTAAAATAACTGAAAAGATGGGGAAAGGTGGTAAGAAAGAGATAACTGCATTCAACATACTACCCAATACCAAATACACACCAATAAAACAGAGTAACTGTCCAGCTCTGAGAATACCAAATACAGCCAAATGAGCACTAACCACATAAGGAGAGTTGTTTTACCATTTCTAGCTACTTATTTTCATCTTTTAATTGAAAGTCTCACTTCAAGAGAAGCATTTGCCACTTTTTTATATCACTCTTACAGGTAAAGTTTCTCAGCTTCTCTAAGATAAGGAAAGGGCTCTGCCCCGACATTAATACACCATTTAGCCAACCATGCCCCCCCCCAAAAAAAAAAAAAAAAAATAGAGCAGATGATCCACAGCAGGCAATTTGGCTTATTTACTGGAACTATTTATGTGGGTACATTTGTAACACTGATGTTTCTTGGGCTCATTATGTATTAGCACATTAAGTCTTTGACTTATGAAAAACTCAGTATCCCAATAACAAAATACACCTTCAAGATACCTGTTATTGGCATTCTTTCTCTTTTTTTCTTTGCTAGCCTTCTTTAGCTTAAGTTCTTGTCTTGAAGTAATAGATTTTTAGAAATAAAATGCTCATCCCAAGAAGAAGCATGGAAAACATTTGAATTCTTTATACTGTGCAGCTTTTGGGCTGGACCATTCACCCCCTCCTGGATTCAGCCAGACTGGTGAAGCCAGTTTGAGATGTTGGTTACTGGCACTGTCTCAGAATTACGGGGAAACAAATTGCCATGTTTGGGTGGAAGCAGATTAACTTAGCAAACAGCAGCCAATATCCACATCTAAAGCTATTGCCCTGAGCCTGTGGGTTGTTTTGGTGAGTACTTCCACTACTGCTTCAGGCACAATCCAGTCAACCACTTCAAAAGGGAAAGCCCATGAAGGAATAAGGGCAACCTCTTTCATTCTGAGTGGAAGGCAAAAGCACAGGAGCAGGATCATCCGAAATCACCGCAGATGCTTGCTAAACAAACATATATCAACTAAACATCTGCAAACAGTTTAGTAACTGGGGAGTAGTCATCTGTGAAGTTTCCACAGAGTAAAGCAAATTAACAAGTTTCACATATAGGAGAGGCAAGTCAGTGGAAAAACAGCTGTGTAGTCATGTCATAAATGAGGGACAGACCCTCAAAGGTAAGTGACTTGGCTTTATTTGATTAGGCCTAGGATGGGGGCTCGCGGCGTGCACATGCCGCAGCTCCTCTTCGGCAAAGTGAAGGTCCGACGGTTGTCTCCAGGTGCTGCCGGCAGTAGCTCCTGGATCCAGGTCTTCTTTCTCTGGCAAGAGGTGTCCAATGGAGAAGACCCCAGGCAGTGCCTGGGCATCGTCTTTTATGCAGTCCTTGGTGGTCCTTGATTGGGTAGTTTTTGGATCCTCTAATTTGCATAGTAGTCCATCCTTTCATTGGCTCTTGTGAGTCCATGTCTGTCATTGGACGGCTGTTGATCCTTTATTTGCGTATGACGTCACCCACAAAAGTGTCTGGAAGCTCACAGTCTAGGGGCATGCGCCATGTTTCTTCTGAGAGCTGCATGTACGACACCCTTACAAGCTTTCTAAGGGATCTTTTACCTGGGATTAAGGGCACTAAACAGTGGGAACATACAACAATGTAGTAGTAGGGGAAACTTTAACTGGGATTAGGGGCACATAATGATAGAAACATACATTAAGATCGAAATATACAACAATGTGGTAACATGAACTGTAGTAACATGAACATAAAAGTCTTACATAACTTTCATTCTTATCAGTCACACAGCAAATATGGTGGCATAAGAGTCTGTCCTCATGGTGTCCTGGTGAACAGGCTGAAGATACTGCTAAACAAGCTCACACGCTTATGGGAGCAAATCTAGTTACAGCAACATAATCTAGTTACGCTAAGAAAGTTACCCTATCATGGAATGTAGATTAGAAACCTTAGTTTCCTTAGATTAGAAACCTTAGTTTCCCTCCTCCAGTGCAATGCAACTTTGAGCTGTGATTTGAATATTCCTTTTGACTGGACTGTACTCTGCACAGTGTTTCTACAGCTTGGGCAATAATGCTTGGTTTAAAGCAAAGAAGTGCATTGTCAAAAAGGCCTGCTTACCAGACGTATGTGTTGCACAGTACTTTTCAGACATTATAACCTCCTGGAGAGTATTTGGCCATTTCAGTGAGGTTTTGCAAGATTGCTCCTGGGTGTTGCCCCCTGTTTTTTAACTGGAATACTCCAAGGTTACTTTTGGGGAAATCAGAACATGCCCAAAATAATCCACAAATATATGCACTTTATGTCATGTCTACTCCTGTGTGAAACAGCTATCTCGAAGAAGCACAGATATATGTATGTGCTACAGACTTTTTCCGTGTACCACCCATGCCAGGGACTCAGTTCCTCAGCAGTAATATGGATGGATATTATTCCTATCACACTTGCAAAGTGGTGGGATTATAGCATGTTTCAGATATGGAGCAACCAACATCAGGTCTCTAATTTATGGATGTGAAAAGACACATATTTTAATAGCCTCATATCAGGTGCTAGAACAAGCCATCAACAAAGACAAACCTAGTTCCAGTTCATAGCGTGGTTCAAAAGTCAGTGCAAGCTTAGGAAAATGGCCACATACAATCCCTACAGATCTGCAGAACTGTATTTCAGTGAAGGAAATTCCTCTAAAGCAACTTAGCATCACTGTTGTGGAGCTGTTTTAAGTACCTGCATGTCCAACACAACTGCTGCATTTCAGAGACAGAGCATAGATAATGATGATGGGAGCTACTCATGAAACACATATTCCCATCAAAATATGGCTTATCATTTTATAGGCTCTACAATAATAGAATTGCAGGATTGTTTAGTTGGAAAAAGACCCTTAAGGTTGTCAAGTCCAATTGTTAATCTAGCACTGCCAAGTCCACCACTGAACAATATCCCTGAGTGCCACTTCTACACATATTTTAAGTACTTCCAGGGATGGTGACTCCGACACTTCCCTAGGCAGCCTCTTCCAATGCTTGACTAACCCTTCTGTGAAGAATTTTTTTCTTATTATCCAGTATAAACCTGGTACATCTTAAAGCATTTCCTTTTGTCCTATGACTTGTTACCTGGGAGAAGAGACTGACCCCCACCTGGCTACAACTTCCTTTTCAGATCATCATGGAGAGCGGTAAGGTCTCCCTGCTGTTTCCTTTTCTCTAGGCTAACAACCCCAATTCCCTCAGTTAGTCCTCATAAGACTTGTTACCTTCCCAGATACATCCTAAATCAGCAACCAGGCTTCCATACGATCACATAATGAGTATTTGGTTAATTAACTCACAACTCACTTTCAGAAAAGCACCAATTTTGAGCACTCCTGTGGTTTTACTTGACAGTGGGTATTTCTCCCAACCTGATCATTCCATCTAAACTCCTGACTCTTCATCACAGCAGTACAGTCAGTAGCATAGATGGAGAGCTGCACCTTGCTGCTTGATGGAGGAGTTGTACAACAAACGATTTTGTGCCATTCCAAAAAGTAAAATTGTGAGGCAGACAGTACACGAAGACGTTGCTGCCGCTAGATGGCAAAAAGAGTACATGAAAAGCAATAACGTGTTTCCAAGAGCACAACTAATTGTCTCTTCACTCAGGGGCGTTTACTCCTTCATAGGGAAACAGAGGCAGGAAGGCAACAGGGCAGCACAAAAGCCCTGTCTGAGTACATACTCTGCCTTTTGAAAAGCTGCATTGTATCCCAACGCTGTCTAATTCTCCCCCTCCCATTGCATCAAGCTGTGTTTTAAAGCTAGCTACCAACAACAACAACAACAACAACAACAACAACAACAACAAAGAAAAAGTTGCAGCTGGAACCCCAAAGGCTGTTCAGGGAAGCTTCAAGGACAATGCACAGTAGGGTTCAGAAATTTAAGTGCAAGAGACTATGAAGTTGTGAGAATAGTGAAAGAGGAGGGGACATAGGAAAATCCTTAGCCATTTGACAGGATTTACTTCAGAAATCTTGTTGTTGACTTGTGGAGTGATTATGGGACACATCACATGATGTGAAGAGACTTAACACAAAATTGCCTCACCTACATTAGGCCTGGGGACAGGCAACACTGTGGGAGTCACTTGGGAAAACACTAGCAACAAATACTAATGACCACAATGATGATGTTTTAAGTTTTCTTTTCCCAACATACTGGGGAACAGATCTCCCAACATACTTCCTCCATCTATACAGCATCCACTAGGCTGGGAAGTGACTCTTACTGTCATTGCATCCCTGTGAACACAAACTGAGATGCCCCTGAGGGCTGAATGACTGCAAGGGTCACAGGTTAATATGGCAGCAAGGACTTGTGCTATACATCCTGGCAAGTCTGCTACAAAGGACCATATTACCGGCAAGTTTCATTTATTCTGGCACAGTGCTACAGACAGAGCCCATTCATCCCCTTTTTGCATCTAAATTCCTTCACATCATAACCCCCTTTCCAATACTTCTTCAGTTTGAAAGACTTTGCAACACCTTGCAAAGCACAATGAAAGAGCAAACTGAAGAAGGCCTTCCCTCAGCTGCACTTAGGGCTATGCTAGGGCAATTACAGATGCCAAAGGAAAGACAGCTTACATGATTCTACTTGCGGATCAATATATTTTTGTCCTCCACACCATGTTGCAGGTCTGGCCAGGCAGAAACAGCAGCAGCTAACTATCAAAGTCCACCAAACCAGTACCCACCTCTTCAAATGAAAGGAGCAGCGCACCTTTGACAAATCACTCTGGACACACACACTAATGCAAATGTGGAAGGAAGCATTAGAAGAAAACCCAACATCATCTTCCAGTCTTCATGGGGAATGGTTTGGATTAAAGAAAACATTTTTAATGAGAGAAGAATGATCAGGAAACCAAGAAAGAAGATGGGATGCTCTGTTCCCTCACAATGCAGGGGACTGGGAAGGAGACAAGCTCTGCTCCCATGATCTCATTCCCTGCAGACATGACAGGTTACCAAGGAAAGGAAAACAAAAGAAACCTGGACAGTATTCAAGGTGACTTCAGAGCTCTGGGAGCAGGAGTCAAGGCAATGAGGGCCCTGATGGTGTTCTCCTCAATCCCTGATAGTCAGGACAAGTCAAGAACTGACTGAACAGCAGAACTGACCTTGGAAACTGTTTTGGATTCTGTGACTACGAGACCCTGTCTGCAGATCAGCATCAGCCTGAGAGTTGTGAGACACCTCACAAAACAGTTGCCACAACCCACTGGTAGGGGCATGATGCTTGATGTAAATTCTCTCATCAGTCCAAACAAAGACACCAGATACATGTCAGGAACTCCTGCACTTTTAGTGTATAATTGTGGCCAGACAACTGGAAATCCCACCTGGGGGAGAGGGCACAGGAAAGCCAAAGGGTATTTAACCTAGGACATGTGTCGGGGACAGAGAGAAATGCAAAGATTTAGCCTTAAAGTTTTAAGCAAGTAGAAAAATGCTTTAAAGTGCCTTAAAACATATAATAACTGTGTTAGTCAGTAGTAAAGTGCCTTTCATCCAGTTTAAAGTTCAGTAGGATAACTCTCCATAACATTGGCCACCCTTTAGACATAATGTAAACATAGCACGGTGTTGTTGGATAGAAGGATAGAACACGATAAACCATATACGTAGGTTTTTATGCAAGAAATATGTACATTTGCTTTAAGCTACAATAGGTGCAGAAAGTATTTCTATAGAATCATGTTTGTAGCTGACTGGATTATTAATTAATATAATGCATTGTATTGGGACTATTGTTAGAGTGCTGCTTATGGAAAATGCTTAGACTGCTACCCATGCTGCTGATGCTGTTGCTTGAGGATCATCATATTACATCGCTTTTCCTCCTGCTGCTTCTGCTTTTGCCCCTGTTCGGGATACTAAGAATTTTAGCAGTGACATGGACTGTTATTTTTCACGGCAGTTAGACTGACTACGCTAGGCAATAAAGACCTTTTACAACAAGTGAAGACTCTCTCATCCATCCAACCTGAAAAACCTATAGATCAACCTCAGCAGACATGAGTAAAGCACATCTTGACCCCACCTCTTCCTGGAATTCTTTCCAGCTGAATGCTGCTGGAACTAGGAGTTGTAGCTATGTCTAATCTTTTCTATATCTCTTCTTTCTTCTTCTAATTCCATCGTCTCAGGGTTTTGAGTACCTTAAAAATGGAGGGGCTTGGAGTTTCCCTAAGTTGGAAGAGCTAAGTTAATGCTTTGTGAAATGCTTTATGTTGACTGAATGTTGCTTTAAACTTTGCCAAAGTTCCCTGATTTTCTGAAGTTTGTCAGTAAAGTTTTTGTTGTTTTGACCCCTTGAGGAATATCTTGTTAATATTTTCTCCTTTGTGTCTTACTTGAGATACATTAAAAAACCCCGTAAGTTTCTTTAAGGAACTGGTTGAGTGAGCTCTGGGGCCTTATATACAGGGGGTGGCTCCCATCACTTGAGTGTAGCAATAGAGGGATGAAGATTCTTTAGGAGGGATGGGATGGGTATGTGAGCAGGAGAAGCTGGCCTTTGTGGCAGAGAGCAGCAGGAGTGCATGGACCTCTGCCTAGGGATGGATGAGGAGCCAACTGAGAATTTAAGAGTTAGGATTAAAGATAGGACTGGTAAAGGAAGCATTAATAATATCTGTCTCCTGTAGGCCATCTGAAATGGAAGAACAAGCAAATTAGGCCCTCTACAGACAGATGAGAGCAGCCTTATATTCACAGGCCCTGGTTCTCAGGTGGGGCTTCAACCACTATCTGTTGGAGAGACAAAAGAACAATATATAAGCAATCTAGGAGATTCCTGGAGTAAATTGATGACAACATCCTCCTCCAAGTGGCAGAGCAACCATGCAGAAAAACTTGTGTTGGGCCTTGTCCTCACTAACAATAAGGGGCTCGTTGAGCACGTGAAAAACGGAGGGCAGATTTGGCTGCAGTGACCATGAGATGGTGGACCCTGGGTTCCTGAGGAAACAGAGGACCGTGAAAACCAAACTCATAGCCCTGAACATCAGAAGAGAAAACTTTAGTCTCCTCAAAGATGTGCTGGGGAGAGTCCCATGAGATAAGGCCCTGGAGACTGAGGCCCCTCAGAAAGCTGGTTAGTATTCACGGATCACTTCCACCAAGCTTGAAGGACTTCCATTCCAACAAGCAGAAAGTCAGGCAAAAATGCCAGGAAGCCTGCATGGATGGATTGAAGAGATTGCTTCTTATTCAAAGAAAAAAAGAAAGCTTACAGAGGTGCACGTGAGGCCAGGTAACCAGAAACCTCATCTGAGCAACCAGGCATGAATATAGGAAAGCTAAAGCCCAAACGGAACTGAATGAGGCCAGGAATATTGAAGACAACAGGAAGGAGGACTTCTTTGAGCAAGTAAGTGACTGAAGGAAAACTGGGGAATCTGAGGGCCCATTGCTCAACAAATTGGGGGACACAGTAATAGAGGACATATAAAAGCAGCAGTACCAAATGCCTTCTTGGCCTCCATCTTTCCTAGCATGGCCAGCCTTGAGGGATCAGGGCAACTGACTCTAGGAAACCCTGTTACACAAAAGGACTTGGACTAGAGCACCACAGTCACCCTGTGGTTCTGTGCAGGTGGTGAGCAGCAGCCACCAGCACAACAGAACTTGGAAGCTGGGGCCTTAGTGCATAGCCCAAGGCAGGGAATGTCTGTCTGCTGCAAATATTGCAAGAAGATTTTGGGACTCGAGGACACTTGTTACGTTTACAAACTGTTAAGCTTCCATCCTAACAGCTGTA
>WEKY01054428.1:0-11644 GCA_013390045.1 Picathartes gymnocephalus | reverse complement strand
AAAGCCCCACTCTTCCATCCCTCTCCATCCGAACTGAGCCACCATTACCACCTGCTCACCGAACTCGTGCCACAGCGCCCCCTGTAGCCGCGGGGGAATCATCGCACCTGCCCAGCCCACCCAGCGCCACCAGCGCCCCCTGCCGGCTGTGACCATCACTGCACCCAAGGGACAGTGCCTGCAGGCCCAGAGGGCTGGGACCGGGTTCCTGGTTCTATTTTGTTGTTAATGCCATAGGAGTTGTTGTTTGTTTGCTTTATTATAAATACTAATAAAGAACTGTTGTTCCTATTCCCATATCTTTGCCTGAGAGCCCCTTAATTTCAAAATTACAATAATTCAGAGGGAAAGGGTTTACATTTTCCATTCCAAGAGAGGCTCCTGCCTTCCTTAACAGACACCTGTCCTTCAAACCAGGACATACATAAACACCACTACCACTAAATGCCTATTTCCTGCATTAGGAGTAGAAGTAGGACTGAAATATTTTATCATGGCTTATATAAAAGTGTGCATAACAAATATTTCTTCACTTTATTATGTATTTTAATCTCTTGTTGTTGCAGTGATGATGTGGCTGATTACCATATCTCTCATTCAGGGATTGAGGTGAAAGTTCAAAGCATTGGAGCATAAACAAAAAGCAGAGGGATCTGAAAAAAGTCTGGAGATGGGGTTAGGATTTACATATATTATCCTTAGAACTGTGAACAATGAACTGCAGTGGATTACAGAATTTCAACAGACTTTCTGTTGGCTTTAAAGATCTTAGCCTTAAGAATCTCAAATATTTTTAAAGAATTTAATTGTAGTTGTATGCAGTCCCATATAAGCCTGTTGCAATTGTGAATGTCAAGAACAATGGCATTCATCTTATAAGTATATGGAAAGCAGAAAGATATGTGTAAATTTTCTACCAAAATAAGCTCATTGGATGCATCTCTCTTAGCTCTTTGATCTGTAACAAAAACCAAAGCATTGTGTCTGTATGATTAGGTTGCATGTTTTGAAGGGAATGTAGGGAAACTGAAAATTTCTCACCTGTAATCTCTAATATCTTCACCACTAACTATATCATCTGTAATTTTGTTGCAATAGTTTTCCCATGTGAATTCCCAAGATGAACCTTTTAATAATCCATAAATTTAACTATCTTAACCAACAGTTTTGTGAGACTGAAATGTTAATGGTTAATGACTCAAAGTAATTGTCCATAAGTGGAGGGCAGGGTGCTTTGAGGTCAGATTTAACCCTCCCCCTGCCCCCCAAAGAGGAGGACGTGAGTTTTTGAGTGTGTGGTGGCAATCCCCATAAGACAGAGGTGGTGAACACCCACTACTCGAGGACACAAAAAGGTTTTTATCATGCCAATTGTCATCCCTTATACACCCTGCCTTGTGGAAAGTCACATTCACCTGGGACATTCACACGTAGCCCTGAGAGTTTTCATCCCTTCTGATGGAGCAGAACTGGCTCCACTAGGCTGATGTGAGAGGCAGCTGTCATGTCTTAGGAGGAGTCATCAAAGACCCTGAAGTGCTCCCAGACTCATTTCTGTGGCCTTCCACCAAAAACTGAAAGCTCTCCCTCAGGGGATATATCTGGGCATGCCCACTTAAAACTGATTCTATATTATCCTACTATTCTTTCTGTTGTGTGGGCCTCCTTCACCCCTAGTGGATCAAAACTGCAACCATCACTTCACAACAATCAAGTCTCATTGCGGGATTTATGGGTGGCAGTATCTTTCAACTTATTCTTTCTTTTTTTCCTCATACATTGCTCAAAGGGAAATTTTTATATTTTTATATTGTTATATTATTATGGCTACTAATAACCAAAATGACTACATACTTGCTTTCCATTGCAACCATTTTTTTCTAAAATAAACCATATATATGTATTTATAAATTCCAATCATTCAGTGTTGTTTCAGTCTAATCTACCCCAAAGGATCTAGTAACAAGAACCTGGGTTACCCTTTCCTTCAGCTGCAGGTTGAACAACCTCAAAGATTAAGTCCTCACCTTTACTTGTAAGGTATTGTATGACCAATGGCCCACTTGACTAAGTTTTATCTAATTGTTCTTCAGTTTTCACATTATTTTGTTTACAGCAGACAATTTTTGAAACGTGGACCCTAATATTCTTTACACATAAACTATCTTTGGTGAAGTCAGAAAAGCTGCAAGAACTTATGTCAACTTGATCCACATTTTACAAAGTTCTTACTTATGGAAAATGTCATGATTTTTAAGACACCAGAAAAGCCTTTTAGGCAGTCTATGGAGTGGTGTTTGTTTTGGAATAGGGGAGGAGAGATACACTTTTGAAAGACAAATAATGAAAGAAATTACAGTTCTGTTTATATCTCATTGATATGATTTATATGGTGCAGAAAATAGAGAAAAAGGGAATTTCAAACACTTTTCAAACCTCTACATTTTCAGAGCCTTTCATCGAACATAGTCTAACCTGGCACTGCAGCCAAATGATTCAAGTAACTCCTATTTAAAACTATACTGATTATGGCTTCTGATTTGATTTCAGTTCTATGGTGTCATTAACTTTGAATGAAGCTAGTGAAAGGTACTAAGATCTTGTTGAGACAGTCTCCGATCATAAGCTTTCCATGGCAAATCACTTCTGTTTTCCACTTTTAAGAGTAGAGTGACTGCTTTAAGATGGCTTTTCCATCCTTGCCCTATAGGCATCCCTTATCTTCCTATAATATTTATTATAAGGCCTTTCTTTCAGGACTGATTTCCCTTGCAGTCCAGCTGTGATTACAGTTTTGTTGTTAAATTCCCTTTCTCCAGATGTCTCTGCTGTCAATTTACTCCTGTTTTCACTAACTTAGTATTTTTTTTCCCCAGGAAAGAATTTTGTTACAGACCTCAAGATTTTTCTTTAGATCATTCTGTCCCAGAAGTCATGACCATTTCATTCTTGTTTTTATTCTGAGATTAAAAAAGCAAAAGAGAACTTTCTCATTTCAGGTGTAATTGTATTCCTAAATGTCCACAATTTTCTTGAGTGCCTTCCATCTGCTGGAATTTGTTTCCCACATCAGGCAAGCAGGCCTAATGTCAGATGACAGGGCCCTGCTGATCATCTGCAGGTTTCTAACTTAATATCAGACTGAATTTTTAAGATATCTACAAAACAATCATCAATAAGTCTATAACTGAAGATTTTAAAATAGACATAGTTTCAGGATAGCAGTTCAGTATCAATTTTTAGGGATAAAAAGCTCTAGGGAAAATTTTGTTTCTGAGGCAAGGCAGTTGACAACTCATAAATTTGAGACAGAGTCTTAAATATAATTAAGTCTTCATAAAGTCTTACTATGGAATATTGAATATAATGATCAATTTTGGAATTTAATATCCCAGTGCCTTATCCACTATAATGATAGAATGAAAAGAGATTACTGTTGGACAAACATTACAGAAAGAAGAGCAAATTTGTGACATTACCCTAAGTGAAAAAGTAATTGGTTTTTGAAAGACGTTTTACTGCTGACGGAAGTTTTATGAACAAAGGAAGGAAAACTTCAGTTTAGACAGATGGTCTTGCAGAAAATCATCTGGCATTTTAGAAATTTTACATAGTTAAACCTGTTTCACTGGTTGAAATTTAAAAGGTATTCAACCCTTTTCTGTCACTGAACAAAAGGTGGACCACAACGTTCCGTGTCACAGCAGAAAGTTTCTGAAGTCTTTTAGTCTTTTATATCTGAGATATTTCTGGAAGCCCGAGAGGAAATTACTGCCTGGAGACAGCCTGTATTATTTCTGTTTAGAAGCCTTGAAAATAGACAGAATCCAGCATTCCAAACTATGTATCTAAAGAATGACAAGGTTACACAAAGGTACTCACCAAACTGTGGAAAGTGGGGAAAAACACTTATGAACCTTCTAATGAACCTGCAGAGATTTCGAGATTTTGATAAGTGCTGAGATAAGCAGAAATAATCAAGTTGAAGGCTAGTAGGTTTTTACTAAACCCACACTCTTCGTAACATCTTTTCCCCAACATAGAGTGACCATTGATAAAGTAAAAACATTCATGAGTAATTGCTGAACAGAAGTGCCTGTGTTACCAAACACTGACTTAGTGTAAGAATTTTCAGAGAATACGAAATCTGAATGGACAGTAAATGCTATTTAAATACTCTCATATAAAACACTGGTTTTTGTGAGGATAAATTGCAGAAATACCTGAAATACAAAATAAAATTCCGACTGTATCTGTTGCATTCTCTCACTGGGGTATATCACATCCTAAATCATAAGTACTGACAGCTGCCCTGTAACGAACAGTCTGATCATCACTCAGATATGGTTCAGTTAAGCCAAAATTCACCTGCTTTTAGAAAAATGTTGGACTTGGGCAGTAGTAGCCATAAGCTGATAAGAAAATTTTTCTGTTCCAGGGTTTCTCATAGGGTTTTAACCAACATATTCTTTTGTTTCTCTCAGTATTCGATCACTGCTTTCTCGTTGGACCAGTTTGTCCTCCTGAGCAATCAACATATGCTTAGGATTAAAACCTCAGGCTTAGTAGCAAATTTAGAAAAAAGAAAACAAGTGAATCTGAAGTTCATACCTGTTAGGCAAAAATCACGGAGATTTTTAGCAACAAAAATAGATGTTTATCTCCCATCCCTTGTAGGAACAGATAATGGGTTTTTTCATTGGCTATGTACTGTAAATTCATAGATTTGATTACTGAGATCAGTCAGTAAGGGCTTTGACTATCTAAAAATCCTGGATTCAAGCTCCATTGCCAAATAATTGCCCCTAATTTTTGTGACAAATGTAGACAAATCATGATTGACACATCTCTCCAAACCTTCCCCCCCTGCTGCCCCCTCCCCTGGCCCCTACCCTTTATAATTACCAGCCAGGCTAAACATTCCCTGCAGGCAGGGAAGACGCTCTACTATCAATATTTTGATGATCCATTAATGCAGGTCCTATCTGATTGAGTTTCGGCACGTTCACTTGGAATGTAACATTCACTGACCTTGAAATATGAGCATTAAAGACAGGATACCTTATCTTGCTGCATGTCACTGTCACCACATAAAGCTTCTATTATGGGTGCTTTGAAATGAGCTGGTGGTAAAAAGAGAGCCTCTACTGTTACACTTACCTTAACACAAAACCTGTGTTATTTATTTACGATGCTACATGAATCATCTGCACTTTCTGTGATAAGCCCAGGGCTGTGTGTCTTTCATTTCAGTTGACATGTTGCTGCCATTTGCCAGGCTAAGTAACTACTGTGCAATCACTCCAAGCTAATGTGTGGTCATTCTTTTGCACAAAACAGATACTTAACACAATTAAAAGACATTTTTGAAGAATAAAATTTGACAAAGTAGTTTTTGCTCATATATGAGAAGTCAAGCAAGACTGTAGCAAATACATTTTTGTGGTAACTAAAAAAGTATTTTGCAGAGGATTTGACAAACAGTTTTACTTCTGTACACAAAGTAAAAAAAAAATAGTTTTCTGCAAAAGGATTTCTCAGAGTTCAGAAAGGCTTTTATTTGGAGTTATATATCCTTAGCCTTGCCTGACAAGATAGTTGAAATCTGTGCCTTTTTAAAGACAAAGAGCTATTAGTTTCATACTTTTCAATGTGTTGAAAATGACCTAATAAAAGGACATTTTTTCCTACCTTGTATTTGGGTTTTTTTCCAAATATTTAATTATCAAACAAATGCCAATATTTGATAAACCTACTGCATTTCATGACTTTTTAGTTTGCTTGGCAATGCCCCAAAATGATAGAATCACTGGGTATGCTGTGCATAGAGAAACTGCCTACTTTTGTCTCTCTAACACCAAGAGGCAGAAAACTGAGCCAGGATAGGTAGTTTTGCTTGCAGTTGTTTATCCACTGCGAAAATTTGCTGACAGGTTTTCTTGGATGCTTTTACTCCTATTTGAGTTATAAAAGAAATAAAACAATAATAATAAAATTCATAAAAAGACGCACTGGAATTGTCCACAACTGAGAAGTACCTTCAAGTTAGAGATTTAGAGACTGATGGTTAATAATTTATGAGCTCCTAATGTGGCACATTATGTGATTTACATTTTCTTGTTCATGGAGCATATCAAATGCAGGATGATACTTGTAGGTCTCGACAAATTTTCCCCATTTTTTTTCTCTTCCAATTATGCACTGAATACCGTACATATTATGCAGAATTGAGGGGAGGAAACACAAATAATTCTAGCCTGAGAAAATGCCATCATGACATTCATCATCACTTTGTGACATTTGCTGTCCTCTTACTAAACTGCGTGGCATTTCATGAAACCATGCCCAGACTAATGGCACTTTCATTAACTGTTGTTTTCCCCTATTTAATTATTTGATAGCATTTTCCTTGCAGGAATGTCAACATGTTTAACAAACTCTAATAACTAAAGCTTTAGAAAACCATCCTGATGGGTCTCTTACTTTTTCCCAGCATAGTCTGATACACAATTTTTAATGTCAAGACTATGAGCATCCTATCCAGTTGAAACTGATGTTTGAGGTCTTCAGTAAATGCAAATTTACAAACGTGGATCCAGTAATGCCTTTGCCTGACATCACAGTTATTTTCATCTCCCTGCAGGATGCTTTCCACTTTTCAGCTCCAGTGTTACAGTTCACTGAAGGTCACATTGCCTTCCAGAAAGTCAGCATTAGTAGGTTTTACAGCAGCATAATGCAGGGCAGTGTTTGGGGTAAGCAAGGGAAAAGCAGACAACAGCAGCCCCTTAGTGAACCTGCAGCACACATGGAATCTGCAGGCTGAGCTGCTGCCTTGCCTGCCCTCTTTCAGGAGATGTGGCTCAGAAGACCAGGAGGCTGTGGGTAAAGCAGCACCAAGCACACCTGTCCCTAGTGCTGAGTGGAAGCTGAAGGATGGCTGTGCTCTCTCAGCTCCCTGGCCATCATGCTGCATGCCTACTTTGCAGCATCTCCACTTGCAGCTTCATGTAGTCCTTCGGGACACACAGAATGCCTGGGGTTTTTTTCTTAAAATTATTTTTGGAGAGGCATTTCTATGAAAAGATTCACGCTGGGCCCTTCCTATTAGGACAAGTTTTGCAACATATCTTTTGACCCTAGAATTTACTTGAAAATCTCAAATATTAATTCAGTGGGAACCGATTACAGAAAAACCAGTCTGTGGTAGAAACACTAGTCACCTGTTAGTTATTTATAAAAGAAGCATGAGTCAAAAAAACGTGCTTGCCATCCTGCCAAAAATCATTGTCTCAGTAATCTTAGCTATATTAATTTACTTGTACTATGAGGATCAAATGCAAGAAAATCCTTTTGGTTTCTCACCAATTTCAACAAGGTTCTTTCCATATTTACTAGAGTTTCTTTCTCTATGAAACCAAAATTTTGGTAACACCTTTAGCAATTAGAGTGAGTAACCAGGGATATAGTGAGAGATACAGAGAAAATGCAGAGACCACTCAGTTGCAGAATAAAACCACACTATCAACACACTCTATGTACATCCCTAACGTTGCCTTTCTGTCAAAATAAACCTTTTATATGGGAATAATATTATCAGATTACTTCATAAACACAGACTTACCAAAGATATCTGTATGAATATACGTAGGAAATTGGAATTTATATTTGCAATAAATAAACTTTTGAGTGGTTTATTGGTGTCTGGCGACTTAGCTCTCTCTGATACACACAGCCCTGTTGCCTTTATACACATTCCCACAAACACACCCTCATTGGATTTGCTGACACAAGACACAATAGATGATATTCCAGTGTTCTGTACTTCTTTTCCATGATGTGGTTTCCAGAATTGTGGTTTGGGGATTTCTTTAATCTGTAAAAATGTGGGAAATCTGAACTAAGTAAGAAATCTTGGTATTTGTTCTCCCTTGTCTTACAGATACTTATGACCTTGAATTGTGGATAACCACTGAGTGAGAGTGAACTTGGCAAAATGCAGAGCATCAACATGATATTAAATCTCTCTCAAACATCATAAATACACAGAGATTCTGACTTCACAAAATAACTCAGCACAGAGCATATCAAGGTAAAAATCTTGTTAGAAGTTTCAACACAGTCAGTGAAAGTGGGTGATATAAAAGCTACTTGGAAAAACAAAGAGAGACACCCAACACTGAAGTTTATAGATTTAATAATTTTAGTTCTTCTTTGTAAAAAAATAATTTTAGGTAGTTGGTTAAAATTGTAGTTCCTTACAGACTCCACAGTTTAGTCCAAGTCCATGGTGCAGTATGATTAGTTGTATGATATTACATACTCTTCCTGTAGTCGTTCTAACCATATGATTTTGGATATCCTGAATATTTTAGCAACCTTTTTTTTCATAAGTAAGTTGTCTGATTTCAGAATGTAATTGTCTAAGATACTTTCTTGCCTTTTGAGACTTAGCTAAAGCAAATAACTTAGACTTGTTGCTTGTAGACTAGCAATTTCAAGACTATTTTCATTTGCTGACATAAAAAGATGTGATTTCATTTGACATTTCAGAAATCTATCTGCATCACACATAGTTTCAGAAATCCTGGTCCATCTGGAACTGTATTTCAGTGCATTCAGCTTTGACAATTCCTCAGACTTCTCTCTTTGCTTTCAGAAGCACTTTATACATTACATCTACAGGTGCCTTGGTTTCAGCTAGGGTAGATTTAACTTCTCTGTAGCTGATACAGTGCTGTGTTTTGGATTTGGAATGAGAATGATGTTAAAAACGCATTTATGTTTTGCGTTTTTGGTAAGTCCTATTTAGTCAAGGATTTTTTTTTAAGTCATTTTATGTTCCGCCAAAACAACAACAACAACAACAACAACAACAACAACAACAACACCAACAACACCACCACAAAAAAATCAAAAAAACCCTCAAACAAACAAAAAACAAAACAAACCAAACCAAAACAAACAAACAAAAAACCCAAAAAACCCCCAAAAAACCAAAAAAACGCTGAGGGAGCTCAGCCAGGACAGGTGACCCAAACTGGCCAAAGGAATATTCCACAGTACAGAACATTGTGCCCAGTACATGAACTGGGGGGAGTCACCCAGAAGTGCGGCTGATCTGGGTTCAGTGGGGAGAAGTCCGGCATCTGTCACTGGATAGTGAGCAGTTGCATTTTGCATCACTAGGTTTTTTCACAACATCATTATTATTAATTATTACTATTATGTTAATAATAATAGTAGCAATAATATTACCATTATTATGGTATTTTATTTAATTTTCAATTATAACTCTGTTCTTTTCTCAACATAAAAGTTTATTTTGATTTTTCTCCCCAATCCAGCAGGGTGGAGGGGAAGAGATGGGGGGGTTTAGCAAGCAGCTGTGTGGTGTTTCATCTCCTACTGGGCTTAAACCGCAACAAGATTACAGTGAGCTGCTGTTTCCACTCACTTTTGATAACACAGGCCAGTTGAGACAACTAGGTCATGCAAGAAGATAATGAAAGAGGAAATGCAGAATGAAGGTCTTGAAATGTACTTAGGTCCTGAAATGATACCTGTTAAAACGCTACTGTGCATTTCCCTACATTGAGTTGCCACTGTACAGGCAACTTTTACAGAGCTGTAAAAACTCAGCTACCAACACATTTGCATACCAGAAGGCTCACTGTAAGCATATTGGTCTTACTGAAGATATTCTTTAAAGGTGACTGACCCTTGAAAAAAATTAGGTTCCATGAACTATATGTGACCAAAGGAGACACATACCTGCAAACACTGCACAATATACTGTTGTGCAAAAATTCCATAAATACTCTGAAACTGGTGCCTTCTTGTAGCCAGTAAATGGAAAAAAGTTGTCCAGAATAGTCTGTACACACTCTTCTCTTCTACCTTCCTAAAAAATATTTCACCTTGGCAGTTTTCTGATTATTGCTTATCATGCAATTTAATCCTAATTATTTTTCCTTAGTTTTCTCTGACAGGATTTTGAATCATTGTTACTTAATTGTTTTGGCATATCCAGTTCCCCAGATGCTGCAAGCTATCACCTTTGTCACTTCATATCCATTTCATACTTTTCCAAATCATGACAATCAAACCTATCTAGTTAAGTATGCATGTCAAGAGCTCTGAAGAAGAGCCTACTAAACAAGGACTCAACCTCATAGATAGAAGATGAAATTTGTAGAGAATATTATCCAGTTAGTGGGTGCTGTCCCCTTTATCTTTTTCTTCTTAAACTAAATAAATCTCTACTCATTTTCAGTACAAATTGTAAATCTATCTATTAATGTAAATGATCTTTCCCTTACTGACAGTTGCAGAGGCCTGGGAGAGGTCCAACATTGCTTTAAAATTATGTTTGCTTCCCCTTAACATGTGGATGACAATTTCTGAAATATAAATTTTCTTTCATGTTGAGAATCCAGAATGTTGGCATCTGTCTGTTCTCTTTTCCATTTCAGATATGTTATTTCAATTTGTCTGTATAGAGGGTGAAAGTCAGGACACATTTGTACCCAATTACTTTGAAATTAGATAGGTATCCTGTCACAATACTTCTGTGTAGTGTTATGATTTTTTTTTAAACAGACTATTACTCCTGGAAAGAGGTAATGCATTGCTTATGGATATGCTTTAAAGTCCAGAGAATCCAAAGAATATCTCTTTTAGCATCACATCCAGTGGGTTTGTGGCAGGATAAAAGGGAACAGACCTTGCCATTTCTTCCTGTTGTGTCTTTCTTCTGGATTTCTTACTGCCAGATATGACACTGCAACCTAACCTAAAATTTTTCTGAAATTGTCTTATATGCAGTTTGGGGAGTGGGTCCACAGTAGTGTAAGGTTTGTCTAGTTACTGTCTAGATTAACTTTCTACTCCTGTGGGTGGCAAGGCAGCATGTGTTCCGAATAAGCATGACAACACAAAATTAATCCCATTTCTATACCCTTACTCAGTTTTACAATTTAATATTCAGAAATGAAAAATATATTGTTGCCTGGAACATGTGCTCTTTTTGAATAAAATGCTGGCGCAAATTGTCCTGTTGGGAGTGATAACAAGGCTTGTAGCCTTTACATCTTCTGCTTCTTAACTTAGAGTTTTGGTTTACCTGTGCAGTCAGTATGATACTTTTTTATGCGGAATTTAGAGTGGCTGTGAAAATGCTGTAGTCAACAACCCTTCTTAAGTTAGTAAATTAATTTAGAACAGAATAATGGTGAAAAATAATTACAGAATAAAAATTTACAGAAAGGAACATTTAATGTTACACACCTCAATTTTTCCACATCTAGCAAAACTATCTTCAGCTTTCAAAGATGTGCTTCCATTTAGAATTCTTGCTTCATATCTCAGCATCGTACTTAGGCAATTTTTCATAATTGCTAGCCTTGCAGCAGCTTCTAATCATTTGGGGATTACTGAAAATATAGATCTTTGAAAATTATATCTCATGTAGATAACTGTAGAGATATAGTTACATAGATAACTGCTATTCAGATACAAGGACTTAGATTTATTGGAAAATTTCCAACAGCTCTTTGAGTTTTTCTTCTCTTGCACTTCTTCATATGTACATACAGGGTATACATCCTTCCATTAAATGTGCAGTGGCTGAGACCTGTATAAA
>WEKY01054427.1:65016-109878 GCA_013390045.1 Picathartes gymnocephalus | reverse complement strand
GATCTTGGAGCTCTCTTCCAACTCAGTGACTCTGTGATTCTGCGAGTGAAGAATCTCCCAATGATGGAATTTTATCAGTCCTGCAGTGAGACTCAGTGGCCCAGGAACAGAAGAGATCTCCCCGGAGGGAAGGATGGGTGTGGCAGAGATAAAGAACCCTGCCCCACCTGGTTGGAACAGATGGGAATAGAACACAGACTGTTTGTTCCATCTCCCACTGCAGCCTCAGACAGACGGATATCCCAGCTCTCCCTGCCCTCTGGCTCTGGGAGCTGCTCCCCTGGTGCTGGCACTGGGATGTCCCTTGTCACAGGAGCTGCTCTGGGAGCTCTGTGCCTTTCGGTTCCTCCAGGGTGCTGCCAAGTGTTCAGCAATTCCTTCCGTTTGCTGCCGCAGTGGCACCATGAGGATGGCTGAGGCAGGCTGGGGAGGGGTGTTTGCAGCATTTTTAAAGGTCCTTTTCCCCCAGAAGAGTTTGGATCAAAATGCTGACAAGGTCAGCTCTTCCTGCAGTAGAACCCAACACTTTAGGAAACAAGCCATGCTTTTATCTCCTAATTTCAGACCTGTCTCTGCTCCCCGTGGACTTGAAATCTCCACCTGACAACACAGACCCCCAGGTTCTCTCTTAAAAATGCTGTGTTTAAAATAGATGACCTTTCTTCTTGTAAGGATGCTAAACTATTTTAAATTGTCTTTTTTCTTGTTTTTGTTTTTTTTTTTTCAAGTGGATATTTTTATCTTCTTTGATTTTCTCTGATTAGCAGTGACCACGAGCCACGTTAGCAGCAGAGCAGTTCATTAACCTGTGCAAGAAGAGATTTATATTTTTATTTATTGTTACCACTGCTGTTAGTAGAGCCAGGGAACCCAGTACATTTGATAGCAAGTCAGTAGCTCCTTTTTTGAGTTTGTAGTGGTTTAAAGAGGTGCACACTCAGCAGCCAACACTTGGTTCTGATGTGTGCGTTTATGGGAAATGTGGTTTATTTTTATGTCTTCCCAGGCATCCGGTTAGAAAACATTTTGAGGGTGTGTTTCAGAGGAGAAAGCACACTGAGCAGTGCTTCATTCAGTATGAACTTTGTGTCTTGGTGGAACTTTTTCACCCAAACTGCTAAAAGTCGTGGCTGAAGGGTTGTTTGCTTTCGAGCCAATTAGCAGTTTGAGAGCCTCAGTGGCCTGAAACGAGCCTCTCCTCTCGTTTAATGCAGATAAGTCTGCCAAGAAAATTTGGGAGCTGGCAATTTCAGTGAGAGGCCTTCCTCCTTTCTCGACTAACTGTCACGAGTTTCCAAGTGCTCAAATAATTATTTGTTAACTTTTAACACGTTGGATTCGGATTAGAGGACAAAACATTGGCCGCAGAAAAGCAGCTTCAGCAAAAAGAGCCACATAACCATAAGGCCTCCTAATCAATGAGTCGCAGAGAGGTTTTAATGGCCTGATTTATTTGGGAAAAATCCGTTAACTCGTACAGTTATCTGTCACTTTTAATGCTGCTCCTTCACGGGAGTGTGGAGGGAGTTTCTGAGGGACCAGATGAGAATTAAACATCCCTGGGGGCTCTCTGAGGTTTGGAGAACTCGGGGCAGGGCTCTGCTGAGCTCTTTGCAAAACCTCCCTGGGGTTAAAGGAGGTCCGTGGGCTCAGGCTGTAAAGCCAGGGAGCAACCTCAGCTCAGCAAGGGAAGGAAATAAAGACAGCACAAACTACCTGGGATGTGCCAGTGCTGGATTTGCTGATCCAAAGGGCAATCCAGCCCACGTCAACTAAAAACCAGTCTGACACTGGGAATAGAGACAACTGAGAAGGAAAGCAAGAGCAGGAGAAAGACTGAGACAAAAAAGGCATTAGAATTTGGAATTAAATCTGGCCTCATCAACAGACACAATTAAAATGATCTATGGAAGAGATTAGCCAGTAAATGTCTTTCAGCCACATGGCTGAAAATAAAGCGTAAATAACCAAAAAGAAACACTCAGCTGTACTGAAATAATCTAAAACTCCACTTTTTCTGGGTTTCCAGGGGCAGGGAGGGAGGGAAGGAGGGCAGAGCCTGGTGGGGCAGTGCTGGAGCAGCGTGGTCCTCCTTGAGCTGGAGCACAGTGCTGAGCTTGTCCTGCTTTATATTGATTGGAATTTTAATGCTCGCCGAGGGCACCTTCAGCTCTCAGAAAGGCCCTGCTGCTCCTGAAGGCCTGGAATTGATAAGAGCAGCAAAATAATTCCTGGGGAGCTGCTGGTGGTGGGCAGCTCCAGCGCAGGTTTGATGCAGCACAAGCAGAGGTTGGTGCCCACTGGAGAGGAGACCCGCAGCTCTCCGCTGCTCCCTGCCCGTTCCCGAGCTGCAGCGGCCGCCACAGGAGCAAACCCGCGGCACTGGAGCCCCTCAGGAATAAATGACAGCGCTGAGCATTCCTGACTGCAGCAGTTTGGAGACCACGAGCCAGCTGAGGAGCTCCTGCTCGTGTCACTGCTGCTGCTGGGGGGTGAAATATCACCCCTGTCCCTGCTCTCTGCCAGCTGCCCCGTGGCTTTTGGGCTCATGCAGGGGCAGGTCAGGCAGAGGTGAGGCAGGACTGAGACGGGTGACTGCTGTCACGGCATCCTGTGCCACCTTCCTCCTCCTCGCTTGGCACAGCCACCCAAACTGTGCCGTTTTTGGAGGCAGATCTGCGAATGGGGGCTCGGCAGCTCCTGTGTGCCGCCCAAGAGCTCGTGGCATGGCAAAGGGAACCCTCAGCAGCTCGCTGGGCTAGCTGGTGTCTCCTGGGTGGCACCGGGGACCTTGCCCAGCCCTGTGGCTGCAGCTGGCAGGAGCCGGGGAGCCTCAGGCTGACCTTGGTGCTTGAATTTGTGCCCTGGCTCGTCGGGATGGTTGGGACAGAGACGGGATCACTCTGATATGATTTAAAGTGTAATTTATTGCTACAATCTCAAGAAGTCGTGAGAAGGCCTTCACAGAGGAATGCAGATGTCAGTCATGGTGTGGAAGTGGTCACAGAACTACGGGTTACAAGGTCTCTTAAAGGTTAATTGGCCAATAGATAATTGCCACATACAGATATTTTTCTTTTCACACCAGTAGTCAGTTACATCTGTATTACACATCTGTCGTACTGTGCACTTTTCCCTTCAATCATGTGTTGACACAGTTTTCTATTCTTCTATTCTATATTACTACATTTTAAACGTCTTACTTTATCTTACAACTACTTCTATATCTAAACTTCACGCTTCAAAACTGTCTACTATCTAACTTAACACGTTTCTTCTTAAATTACAGACTTGTATTCTTGTTATAGGTCCCTAAGTTTGGAAGTTGGTTTTTTTTTTCCCCATGGTCTCAGATCAAACGCAGCACACATTTCAGACTCAGGGTCGGCAGGCATAAGGCCTTGAGCACTTCCTGTGCCTTGGATTCCAATATTGGCTCAGGCTGGGCCTTTATTCAGCTGTCCCAGGGCTGTGCCAGGGCTGTCCCAGGGCTCCAGGTGATTCCTTAAAGCCTCCTCAGGAGGGAAGTGCCCCTGAGCCCTCCTGCAGCTCTACCGGTGCTGTTGGTGAGGTTCTTTCCTCCCAAATTCTCAGTCCACTTGTGCAGAGCTTTGCTGCCATTAAAAATGCAGGAAGGCTTCTTCATTTCACTGAAATTGGGAAATAACTGAGCAGAACAAGGCAGGAATTAATACAAGATTTCCCATGCAGGTCTGCGAGTGGCTGCAGGGGAGAAAGCAGATTGTGCTGCAGGACATGATTCTGAGGAGGCAAAAATATTGCTAAAAGAGGTGACTTTAGGGTGACAGAAAGGTTTTTCTGGAGTCCTTAGGTGATGCCTCCACAGTCATTCATGTTTTGATGGGATTTACTGGGCAAAATCAGGTTTTCTGTGTTCACTGACTTAGAGCAGAAAAATAAATGTAACAGGAGGCAAAGCCCGTTGAGAGAACGGGGGAAGCCTGAAGTGCTCTTGTGCAAGAGGAGGGGGTGGGGATCACCCAGGAATTAACATTCTGCCCTCACCTGTCTGCAGACAACCCCCCTGTCCCGGCGGGGAATGCGCAGGTGAGCAGAGCGTGGGAGTGAAACAGGATAAATTATTTTGTAACCTGCCAGCGCCACTGCAGATGAACCCCTGGGGCTGAGGGAGAGGTGGAGAGTGAGCTTGGCAGCGTGCTGCCCTCAGCAAAAAGCCACCATCCTGCTGGAAAAACCCCAGGAATGGAGCACCTGCTCCAGCACAGCTCCGAGGCAGCGAGCGCCGAGGTTTTCCAAGGAGCCAGAGCCCCGCGTGCTGCGGGGGCTGTCACGGTGAGAGGGCTGAATATCAGAGCACAGACGTGTGGAAAACCTACACGGGCTGCCGATGTGTAAATGAAAGTCGCCCTCGAGTAAAGACAGGGAAAACTCATGTAAATGATGCATTCGGGATTCGCGAAGCGTGTCCGGAGAGACCCCCGTCAGCTCAGCTCCCTGGGCAGGGCAGGGCTGGCTGCTGCTCACACCATCCATAATTCATGTGCTCTCAGAAGGGTTTTAGTTGGCTTGAAAAAAAAAAAAAAAAAAAGAAAAAAGAAAAACAAACCTCCTGTGCCTGCTGTCTTTGCAGAATCACCGTCTTGGATGATGGGAGCCTGAGGATCGTCAACGTCACGAAATCGGACGCGGGGAGTTACACCTGTGTGGCCACCAACAGCTTTGGGACAGCGAGCAGCACGGGCAGCCTGGTGGTGAAAGGTGACTAAAACCAGTGTTATTGTGGCTGTCTGGGGCACAAATTCCCTTTTATTTTCATTGTTCCCCCCTCCAGGGCTGAATTTCAGCATTTCAGGAATTCTGAGTGTTTGTTCGCGTGCAGTCGTGTTCTGTCAGATGTTGTTTCCAGAAGTAAAAGCTGTAATTTGACCTAGATATTTAGAGGAATGATTTGACCAAGATATTTAAAGGAATGATTTGACCAAGATATTTATAGAAATAATTTGACAAAGATATTTAAAGGAGTAACATGCTGAACAATGAGAGGCACTGACAAATGCGTTGAATTAATTTTTGCCCTGCTGCTGAGTAGTCCAGTGTCTGATGAATTATTATAGGCCATGAACATACAGGTTATTACCCTTACAATCACTCCCTATCTCCTTCTTATTTGGGGAAAAAAAAACCTATATTGGAGAGCAAATCAAGAAGCATTGATTACAAAGTGATAAATCAATCACAAAGCTCTAATGCTGTCAGTTTTAATTCTCCCACACGTTGGCAGTGATGGATCATACTCAGGTAGAGGTTCTCCTTGTCAACTGTTTCTGTGGTATATAGGAAATACTTCAAATGTTTCAATGCAGGTTTTAATCCATGGTTTTTGGAGCTGGAACACATCCAGAGGTCCCTTCCAACCCCAGCCAGTCTGGGATTTTCTAAACCTTGTAGGGAAGCATAGAGACCCCAAGAATTCTTCGAGTTTGGGGTTGTTTTGAGTCCCTTGTGTGGCATCTGCCCGCGCTGGTCCCTGAAAACAAGAACAGAGAGAAGTGCAGACCAGATTTAGGTTTCTGTAGGAGCTGATTCTCCCTTTTCCTGATCTGCCTTGTCCTAAGAGGCACCAGCCAGGAAAGGGCTGCTCAGGGATGGAACATAAAAGACTTTATCAAGAATCAAGATTGCATGAAGGACATTAAAGGGCATCTTGTTCTACCCCTGCCATGGACAGAGACCCCTTCCACCATCCCAGGGTGCTCCAAGCCCTGTCCAGCCTGGCCTTGGGCACTGCCAGGGATGGGACATTCCCTGGGCAGCCTGAGATCAGCCTCTGTCCATCCCAGAGCAAAACTGGGGAGCAAAATGGCAAATCCAGCCCCAAGCCCCTGCCCCAGACTGCCCAGGGATGTCAGGGTGGGGTTCCAGCCCCAATCCCCTTCCCCAGGGATGTCAGGGTGGGATTCCATCCCCAATCCCCCTTCCCCAGGGATGTCAGGGTGGGATTCCATCCCCAATCCCCCTTCCCCAGGGATGTCAGGGTGGGATTCCAGCCCAAATCCCCTTCCCCAGGGATGTCAGGGTGGGATTCCAGCCCCAATCCCTCTTCCCCAGGGATGTCAGGGTGCGATTCCAGCTGTTCAGCTCCACCTTGGGCACAGCTGGAGCTGTCCTGATTTTCCACGTGCTCCAAGACCCCGAGGGGGAGAATCTGGGGTTGCATTTCAGGGACTGCTTCTCCCACCATAAAAAAGCCAACTGTTGGAAGCAGGAGTCACTGCCTCCTGTTATTCCAGAGTCATGGTTTTGTAGCTCCTGCCTTATCCATCCTTCCTTCCTTCCTCCTGCTTACTCCCAGGAAAACTTCGGCAGTTTTTGTACCTGATCTTTGCATTCCCATGCTCCACAAATCACTTTTCCTCACACTGAGGTTATAAAGGATTAGTGAGGGCTTTCTTTCCCCCTCAGTGCTCTGTTTTGACTCCATTCCATTTGCATTAATGGCAGGGACACGTGTGCATGAAGCAGAGAATAAACCCTTAAGCCCGAGATGTGGATATTAACAGCAAACTGAGAAATGCAATTTCCAAGTCTTGCCAATAAAAAGTATAAAAGAGCAGAAACTATTCTGAACTCCAAATGAACTGTGTAAAATATTGTATTACAGAGTGAAATGCTTGAGTTTCTCTGCCCTAAGTAAAACACGTTGAGTTTGGACAGACATATGAGTGAATTCCTTGTTTTAACTCCATTTTGTGGTGTACAAAAAGACTAATTTAACAGCTGATGTGGTTTTTGACCTTATGATGTGCTTACATTCTTTTCTAACTCCTCTTATGTCATTGAGTAAAAAACTGTGAAGGTCAAGACATTTTTTCCTAACCTTCCTGTGTTCTTCCATTAATATTGCAGGCTACCCTGATTTTTTTTTTAAATTTCCTTTCTGAGGGAGAGATGCCGACAGTGTCACAGACAGAGTAGGCAAGGATGGGAGGAGGAGGAGGGGAGTATGTTACACCAGAACCAGGCAGCTTAAAATAACTCTCTGGCAAACAACCAGAGAGGGGTGAATAAATATTCATTTTATGCATGAGTAGACACTTTAAAAAACATCAAATGCTGACAGGTGCCCATAGGGCTGGGTATTAACATTCTGCTGTCAGACTGGGCGAGCCCCAGCGGTTTTCTGAAGCAGTGCAGTTGTGCTTTGGGTTCCTTCTCTTGGCTGCTGCTAAATGAGAACCTCTTGGCCTCCAAGACCTGGAATCTTAGAAACTTGCTTGTACAGTTTGACCTTTGAATTAAAAAGCAGGATCGAGTTTGTGAGGCTGGAGGAGCAGCTCCTTCTAAGGCAGCGTTGAGAGCTCTGTAAAACACGGTCTGTGTGTGTGTGTCTCCATGTATTATATAAATATTAATTTTCCATCTTGTTGCCTCATTTTTGGCTGCACTTGGGGCTAAATGTTCAATTCTTCCAACACACAGAGAGATCAGAGACTCTCTGAGTAGCAGGGGATTAAATGACAAACAGAGTAAACAGGCACAGCCTGTTCAGCACGAGTTTATTTGTATTTAATGCAGCGATATTAACTGGCTGATGCAGCAGCAGGCTGAAAGAGGAGGCTGATTCCAAGGAATTCCGAGGAAAGCTGTGGGTGTGGGAAGCACCAGGAGAGGCTCCAGTGCTGCCATCCCAGGGAGCGGGACCCTCGTGGGGTGGGTGTGGGAGCAGCTGCTGAGGGGGATGCAGCTGATGGTGGTTTGTCAGCACTGCCCCTCCGTGGGATGGGAAAGTCCTTGGCACACAGGGTGTGTTCCCAGCAGGGAAATTAAATATCTTTTATTTAAGCTGTGGCCAGCTTCGCTTGGGGTACATCATGGTCCCACCATGGCTGCTTCCCAAAGCCCTGCTTTGGCCTGCGGGCTCAGCCATAAATCCATCTCTAAACACATACATTTAAATACATTTTTATTTAAATTTACCTCTGGATGCTTGGCAGAGCTGGTGCCTGCCTGCTCCTGTGGGGAGTGCAGCAATTCCTGTCACGTTGGTGCACCCCTGACAAGGGCAAGTTCCAATGGCTTTATTTGCCTGTTTAATTATGATGCACCTTTAACATTTTCCTGCTGCTGGTGAGCTCGTCTCATTTGGGCTGTCACGGGAGGGCTCAAGGCAGTAAAAGCAGGAGAACTTTTGCTGGCTGGAATCTGTATCACTTTAGCAGGAAAAGAACACAAAGATAATGTCAGGAGGTTATTTCTGCCTCACGCTTGAATAGACTGATAGTCTTGATTTTGTCCAGCACAGTGATTCAAATTATTTCCTATAAAATAGCACATTTTTCATTCCCAGCCTATCCCTCTGTGGGAACATTGAAGTGCTGCATTGCAGTTAAAATTGATTAAATACTGTAAATTTTGGCCTGTTATCAAGTAACTTTTCAGAGGCTTCGAAGGTTGCTGCCTTTAAACCTGGAATTCTTGCTGTGTTTGCTGCAGTCCTTTAGGACACAGCATTTTCCTTCTGCTGAAAGTGGCAGTGGGATGTGATGGGCCCCTCTTGCCACCCGTGGCCATCTCTGCTTCAGCATCACTTGATCAGAATTGGAACCTCATTGTTTGGAATTTGTGCTGTGCTCGCCTCTTATCCGTGGGGTTTGGTTGAGCTTTTGGGGCTTTTTTTTTTTAAATCAGTGAATTCCAAAAACTCTGTGAATTTTACCAGCTGTCCTCCGCTCTGTTGAGTTTGAAGTGATTTTGGAGTAACTGGGATATCAATTCCTTGGAGTGGGGCTTTACCTTTTTCCCCAAGAGGGAAAATAAACCACACCTTAAGATGCTGAGAGTTTTTTGGACGCGAACCAAGAGAAAATTTACAGCAAATATGAAACCTATTGACTGTTTCAGCACTGTCCACATCCCCAGGAGCCCTCTCCAGACTTCCCTGATTTTTCCCCCATTGCTGCTGCTTTGCTCCTGTGGAAAAGCTGTCCCAGGAAGCTGCTGCAGGCATTTTCCACCCCACCCACCCATATCCTGGCTTTAGTGGTTGTCATTTTGCACAGGAGTGGCCCCTCTGTCACTGAGCTCTGCCTTGCAGTGTTTAAGGTCATGCAAAGTCTTTATTTTTCTCTCCTCCTCATCCAACATCATCTCAAATTCATTTTTGTTTGTGCCTCAGCCCTTGAAAAAGGACCTGGTTAGGTGACACCTGCTATTGAAAGCACACAATATAATTCAAAAAAGAGAGGCAGAGTTTAAAGGAATAATCCCAGAGCAGCACTGGAGGGTTGTCCATATTTTCTGGGCTTTCTGTAATTTTCCTGGATAGCGCACGAGGTTTGTGTTCAGCTGGTACCAAAAGCAGGATAAAAACTCAACTCTGAAACCATCAAAAGAACTTTCATTGTCCTTCCATTTTGTTTTAGCATTTGCTGAACACGGTTTGTATATGTAGTCCAGACATGAATGAATGGAGTGGATTAGGAATGAATATTCCTTATCAGGTCTAACATGGTTTTTTTAAAAATTTCATGGAGGAAAAGTCAATTTAGAGTGTGAACTTGTTTCCCAGAATCTCTAAATCAGAGATTTGTAGGCAAAAAATAAGCTCAGAGAGCGCCATGGAGTTCTACAGGCTCTGATTTATTCATGAGAACATGCTATGTATTCTCATGTTTAAGAAAAAAAAACTTCTTTCTAAGTTAGGAAAAACCTTTCTTGACTCCTGAGTCACAACCAGCAGCACAGGCTTGATTTTCACAATTGACAAGGAAAGCCATAATCTTTGGCCGTGAAATTGCACAGGAAAATATTCCTCTCTAATTGGACTCTTTCCACTGACACCAATTATTTCTAGGACACAATTAAGGCTCTTTTGCTGGGTTTAAGTGAAATTATGGCCCAGAGCAGCGCAGGAAAGGCACGATGAGAAATGAGAGAGCTGTGCATCCACCACACCTGCCCCTCCCTCCCTCATCCCTGGCTGCTTGAGCTGCACTCTGCTGCATCTCCTGAAGAAGCCCTGGGTGGGAAATCCTGAAGCAGAAGCTGCTGGTGGGGCTGGAACCCAGCAGCTCCCTCAGGCTCCTCGCAGCCTGCAAGAGCCCTTCTCCATACAGCACTCGGAACACGAGCTTTAATCCAAGGATTTTAGATTTTCAGGCAACTCCCCTGCTGATTCCAGCTGCCAGGCAGCCGGGGTGGCTGTGTGGTGCTGATCCACATCCCCGTGTGCGGGTGAGAGGGGCTCAGCTGCAGTTTCAGCACTGCCAGGTGCGTTCCCTGAAGCTGGCAATGTCTGCTTTCCCTCCCAGCTCCACTCAGGTGAGGACCCGAGGTCATCAGAAAAACCAGGTCGGCCCCAGAGCACCCCAAGGAAGATGAAGTAGCTGTGGGTGCTGTCAGCATCCCTGGTTTTTTCTGACAGTGAATGGAAGTAAAAAGGTTGTCGTTATTCTGAGGTGTCAGAAGTGGCACTCGGGGCCAGGGTTTAGGTGAGGTGTCAGGGTTGGGTTGGACTCGATGGGCTTGGAGGTCTCTTCCAACCTGATAATTATTCTGTAACTCTGGGATTCTGGGATTCTGTGAAGTGGCAAAATGAGAAGCAGATGCCTCCTGTGCTGCCGAGCCTCCTCCAAAGCCTCCAGAGGCACCTGTGGCTTCTGATTTTCTGGTTGTGAGCTTGTCAAGCACAACTGATCCCTGCTCTGGGACAGGGACAGCACCCAGGGAAGGGCTGGAGCTGTGTCAGGGCAGGTTTGGGTTGGATTTCTGGGAAAGGTTCTTCCCCCAGAGGGTGCTGGGCACTGCCCAGGCTCCCCAGGGAATGGGCTCTGCCAGAGCTCCAGGAAAGTTTGGAAAACCCTCCCAGGGATGCCCAGGGAGGGATTTGGGGTGTCTGGGCAGGGACAGGGGCTGAGCTGGATGATCCAGCCCAGGATGTTCCATGGTTCTGGGATTTCACACGGTGATCTGTGAGCAGGGGAAGGTCAGTGACACCCTGAGGATGATGAGGATGATGATGATGATGATGATGATGATGATGATGATGATGATGATGATGATGATGATGATGATGCTGAGGGTCACAGTGAGCAGCCGTGGCCCCTTTGGGGACATGTCCTATCACAGGTTTGTGGCCAAACCCTTGAGCAGGACTTGAATGACAGAACTGAACGAACAGCCCAGCCAGAGCTCTCCGTTTCTTACTGGAGAAAGAAAAAAAAAAACCCAGTCAGCTGCTAAAGCCCAAACCAGTAAATGGCAGAGAGAGAGAGAGATGTAAATGAAATCAAATTCCAGTCACAAAATCAAACACCAGTGGGTTGCTCTCAGGGCTGGCTGAACGAAGTAAGCTCAGAGTTTCTTTTTTTCTTGTAAGCGCATACTGCTCATAACAAATAAAACTTGTAAACATAACACAAGTGTTAAGCTTCATTAAATTTGCAGCAGACAATTAATTTTTTTTTTTTTCCCAGGCAATTCAGAGGTTCTTCTGTAGTACTGATTTAGTTTAATTGAACGTATTAGCACAAGCAGACAATAAGAAATATATTGAAGAAATCTATCTGGCTCCCACTGCAAGCCTTGTGTGCCGTTTGCTGGGGCTGTCACAGCCCTTACTAATTGCCTCATTTTTGGCTCTTTCACCATCAGTGTGATTCAGCCATTAACATGATAAAAGCCATCCTGGTGAAGAGCTTGATATTAAAAAGCATAGATCTCCTGCCTTGCTCCCATGCCAGATTTGGAGTAATCTCCAGCCTTATTGGAGTGATATTTTTAAAAGCAGAAGTACAAATGGATCAACTCCCACGGAGCAGCTTCTCCAGGTACCCGTGTGGTTGGGATGGAGGGGCTGCAGCTGGTGGGAAATGTCAGCTCTGAATTTGGGAAATGTCATTTATTCTACATATTCTTCCCTCCCACCACCTTGTCCTCCCTGTCCTTCCAAGCCCCAGCCAACCTTCAGGCACATCAAGGGTCCCAAAACTGATGATTGCTCAGCTAAATGATGGAATCAGCACTAAAGCAAGTGGCTGGTGCTAATAGATACACCCCAAAATTCAGCACATAAATAGGAAATCTTGTATTTTTAGAAAAGTTCAGCTATTCTGTCTGAATAACCTGTAGAGGGGGGAAAAAAAAAGGTATTTTTATTCTGTATTTTTATCTTAAACCCATAATGTATTGCAGGGTCAGCATTATTGCAACCTCTCCCTCCATAGGAAAAAAAAATGTTGAGAGGAATGCCTTTAACAGTTCAGCACTTTTGTTTTAGGAATTTTTCTGGCCTCTCCCAAAAAAAGCAAGAGGTTCAGGAGTTCTCCATCATCAGTAAAAGATTGGGTTGTTTAGCTCATCACTGAAGATCAGATCCATACATCAGCCAGAAAAGGAGACGACCTGTAGGTTAAACACAGACCCTTAATGAGACCAAAGCAGGTTAATTAACAGTTTTCATCAACTCTCTTCCATTTATTTTAACAGAGTGCATTTCAGAAAGGTTAAAATATTTGTCAGGCTTTGAAAACAAATGAAAGGCCAGCGTGGTTCAAACGAAGCCATAGCTCACATTTCAGCCTGAGAAAATGCAGCATGTGTGAGCGTGTTTGTGTTTGTGATCGGACATAAATCACCAGTAACAAACGATTTGGCAGTGAGGCCCTGGCACGGGGTGCCCAGAGAAGCTGCCCCGTCCCTGGGAGTGTCCAAGGCCAGGCTGGACAGGGCTTGGAGCAAACTGGGATAGTGGGAGGTGATCCATTCCAGCCCAGGACATTCTGTGCCCTGCCCAGCTCTGGGATTTGCCACTTCACGCTGCTGTTCCACCCCAGGGGCTCAGAGATCTCAGTCCCTGCAGCTCTGTGTGCCTCTGCAGTGGAGTCACCAGGAATTTCGGGCTGTCTCCTTGAGCTTTTATTTCCAGGGAACTCCCCTGGTTCCCAGAAAATGAAACATGACAGTTGCACTTAACATTTTAAGTTGTGCTTAGCATTACACGGGATGCGGTCCCACATCTCCTCCTTGCCGAGGGACTCCCTGGGTTCTGAGCCTGCAGCTGTGCACTGATGGGTGAATTTGCTCTTCATCCCAGAGCAGAGTACAGAGAGCTTCTCCTTCTTTCCAAGCATGCAGCGGGATGGACTTCCAGGCAGGAGTTCTGTGGGAATTCCACAAATTCCCATGGTGAATTAGGGCGGTAATCAAAGGGAAAGCAATAAAACACAAAGCTGAGATCATCGGTGGTCTTGCTGTGGCAGTGGGGGAAGGTGTCCCTAAAACCACTTCTCCCCAGTTCTCCAGGAATTCAGCGTGACTGGGATTGGGATGGGGATGGGGGGAGATGAGGATCCAAACATGGGGAGTGTCAGGAGATCCCTGCCTCAGGTGAGGAGGAAGAAGCAGTGGGGGACCCTGGGTTCTGAGCCTGCAGCTGTGCACTGATGGGTGAATTTGCTCTTCATCCCAGAGCAGAGTACAGAGAGCTTCTCCTTCTTTCCAAGCATGCAGCGGGATGGACTTCCAGGCAGGAGTTCTGTGGGAATTCCACAAATTCCCATGGTGAATTAGGGCGGTAATCAAAGGGAAAGCAATAAAACACAAAGCTGAGATCATCGGTGGTCTTGCTGTGGCAGTGGGGGAAGGTGTCCCTAAAACCACTTCTCCCCAGTTCTCCAGGAATTCAGCGTGACTGGGATTGGGATGGGGATGGGGGGAGATGAGGATCCAAACATGGGGAGTGTCAGGAGATCCCTGCCTCAGGTGAGGAGGAAGAAGCAGTGGGGGACCCTGGGTTCTGAGCCTGCAGCTGTGCACTGATGGGTGAATTTGCTCTTCATCCCAGAGCACAGTACAGAGAGCTTCTCCTTCTTTCCAAGCATGCAGCAGGATGGACTTCCAGGCAGGAGTTCCGTGGGAATTCCACAAATCCTGGGTGAATTTGGGTGATACTCAAAGGGAAAGCAATAAAACACAAAGCTGAGGTTGCTGTGGCAGTGGGGGAAAGTGTCCCTAAACCCACTTCTCCCCAGTTCTCCAGGAATTCAGCGTGACTGGGATTGGGATGGGGATGGGGGAGATGAGGATCCAAACACGGGGAGTGTCAAGAGACCCCTGCCTCAGGTGAGGATGAAGAAGCGGTGTGGGGGAATAGAGAAAGCAAACTTTGCATCCTTGCCATCAGTGACTCAGAGCAGGCTGGCCTGAGGGTGATGTTTTTAACATCAAAGAGACAGAGGAAGTGTTTGGAGAGCACATCTCCTGTCGTAGGAGGAGGAGGAAGTGTGAGAGCGTTGAAGACAAGGATCTGGCGCAGTGTTTGGGGAAATGCCAGGCCTTTTGTGCATTTTCTCAGGAGCACTTTTGGAAGCAGCTTAGCAGAGCCAAACCCCCGAGGATTTGAGCGGGTGGGAGTTTTTTCTCCCTGAGCCTGGATTGCCAACAGGGTACCCAGAGCTCCTTTCCAGATAATAAAAGCCAGGTGGAACCCAGCTAAAGCCTGGGATTGTCAGATCAGGGGGTATCTGCAGCACTGCTGAACGAGGGGGAGGTGCTGCTGCAATATTAAGGACTCCTGCGACCTCATTTTCCCATTTTTTGGTGCAAGGTTGTGAGAAATCTCATCAGAGATCATTTAGAGGCAGGACTCTCTTGTCTTTATCCTAAAACCAGGAGGCCAGAGAGAACATAAATGCAACAGGTTGTGTTCCAGGTGTCCTGGATCACTGTGCTCCAGCCAGGAATTTGGGAATATGACAGAAATACAAATGTTCCTGCCTCAGAAGCAGGTGGACTCTGAAATACATGGAATTTTGTCACTGAACTGACCTGCTATGGCTTGGGTTGGTTGTCCCTGTCTCTGACAGTCACACACACACACTTGGAATATGAATTTTGCTTCCATTTGAAGTTTTTAAGTGGCCCATGAAGAACCAATCCAATTGGTAGGGTTCAGTACTGTGTTTTCTTCCAGCTTCGTTGTGAATATATCTGAATATGGAGTTTATTTAGGAAAACAGCGGTATTTCAGCAGAGAAAATTTCAGTTCCTGTCCTAGGTGCACAGTAGAAAGTATCTGTAAAAATCCATTAGTCCTGGGAGCTAAACTGTCTGGTGCAGCTGGCAATGAACATCCTTCCCTGCAGGAGAGAGCCACCAGTGGGAAAAATGTTCCAGAGCACGAGTGACCCCAGCAAAGCTCAGCCAGCACTGAAACCAGGCTGGGGAGAGAGGTGGAGCTGCTCTTCCTCCACTTCCCTGTGTGTGGGATAACCCACAGAGTTGGGGTGACTAGGAGACAATGAAAATGTCTTGATTTTATCAGTCTCATGGCAGAAGGGTGAGACAGAAAGATGTAAAATCCATGCCGTAGCACTGGAAGCCGAGGTTGTAAAGGTTACACTTCCTTAAATAAACTTTTCAGCCAATTAATGCCTGACAAGAGGTTTGCCAGCCTCCTTTAGCACCCATCACTGATTGCACCATCCCAGCCGGGCCCTGCTGCAATGACTCTTTTACAATTCAATCCTACAGCGCTCTGTAACCCTGTACCAGCTTTCTACACAAGATTGTGTTGTTACATTTTAAGATTTTCACTAACTTTATTGAATGCTGAATGCGTGTTTTGTTTCTTTAAGGCACCTGCGTTCTAGCTTTAAAGGCTTTTGCTCAAACCACAGGCTATTCTTTGTGCTTTTGCAACTTTACTTTTGCAACACATCAGATCCCTTCCCAAAGTTGAAGCTGGAACTTCAATTCCTGCTCAGTGATCTCTCTGTCCCACGGTTTTTCCACGTCTGCACACATTTTTTCTCAGGGTTAGCACACAGGTGAGCAAAATCATGTGAGTTTTCAGTCTGACTGAGAATTTTCTACAAACCCATTCCTCACACCTGCGTGTGTCTTTCCAAGCTGGATCTTGGCCCTGGCCTAGGAATTATTTACATAAGAAAAACTCGTGGCTAATTCGAGGCAAAACGCCACGGAGCAGCAGAAATGTCAGGGACACTTTTTAATGATGCTCTGGGTGGAAGATTTATTGGGGGGAGAAGGAGCTGAGGGTTTGGAGGAAGCTCTAATGAGGGATGGTCCTGGGGGCTGCTATTTCCATTTCACCTGTGATCCTGCCTCCACCCTGCCCCTGACATCCGCACCAGGGCTCAAGCAGGAGGCAGCGAAGCACGAGCACAGCCCCCGAAATGTGAGGTTCATCTTCTCTGTGTGCCACTAATTACAGAATGAGTCACTTCCTTAGGAGAGAGCACGGGGCATCGGGAGCCAATTCCACCTCCACCAGGAGACAAACGAGACCTTTTCAGCCCGGGGAATTGGGTTTCAGTGTTTGTTTGGTTGGTTCTGGTCTCCCTGTCACTGGGTTTGCTCTGTCCCAGGAGTTTGGGCGTCAGGCGTGCTCCCGCTGCCGTGGAGGTCTCAATGGGGATGCAAGAAAAAGTTCACCTTAAATAAAAATATCTGCTGTGCACAGTGGTACAGGGGAGACAAAACCAGTTTCTAATGAAGGTTTGATGCGTTTCATAGGCTGTCGCTGTTCTCTCCCAGAACGCGGCAGGAAGAGCAGGAACGGACACGCTCCGATTCAGGAATCCAACTCCACTTTATTCAAAACCCCGCGGTTTTTATAACACACGGACTCAAGTATCATATTATTGCTTAAGGATATTAACACCCTCTTAAAACTGCTGGTTAATTAAGAATAACAACAAAAGTCCAAGCTTTTTATGGAAATGCACAGCTGCACAGATGTTTACATCCCTGTGTTCTGCAGGTCTCAAAACAATATCGCAGAACCGTGAGAGAAGCTTTCTCTCTGTCCCAAACTGCAGTTAATATGCTGGAGTTTTTCTGCTCAGGCCTTTAACAGTATCCACAACAGGCTGGGCAAATAAGGCAGCAGAGACTTTTATTCACTTGCTCAAGGTCAGACAGAAAGTGAGGAGGAGAACTCATTTTATCCCCAATTACTCGAAGTCTGTGCCCACGCTGGAGGAACCTTCCTCTTCCTTTGGCACTCTTCCTCCTCTTTTGCTTACCTCATTCTCTTCCCGATGGAATTGTGGAGTGAATTGTTCCCGTTTGGCTGTGATGCAAAGCCTCTGTGCTCAGGCTGGTGTTCAGGGGCTGGGTGCCTGCTGTGCTCCCCAGGGGCAGGGGGGACACACTCCCCGTGGGAGTGGAGCTAAAACCACCCCCTGCTTTTGCTTGCCGTGGTGCCTGGCTCTCTTCTTTGGATACTTGGAAAAGCCTGAGTTTTGCAGAAAAAAAAAAAAAAAAAAAAAACTTTCTGCCAGTGACCACTGCTCTGATTATATCCATGGAGTTCTCCAGTAACCCGATGTCCTGGTTTGAAGGACAGGTCTCTGCTAGGGAAGGCAGGAACCTCCCTCGGAATGAAGAATGTGAACCCCTCCCCTCCGAATTATTGTAATTTTGAAATTAAGGGGGTCTCAGGCAAAGATATGGGAGTAGGAATAACAGTTTTTTACTAGGATTTATAACAGAGCAAACAAACAACAACTTTTATGGCACTAACAACAAAACAGAACCAAGAACCCGGTCCCGACCTCCTGGCCTGAAGGCACTTCCCCCCCCCTCAGTGCAGTGATGGTCACAGCCGGCAGGGAGCACGTGCTATGGTGGTTCAGTCAGCAGGGGAAAACAAAACGGAAGAGAGGTTTTGCTTCACAAACCTCCTTGGAGCAGTCGATTCCAGTGCCCCAGCAGGATTCTTGGAAAGCAGCAAACTGGGAGGGCAGGACGTCTCGGCAGGCGGGGGAGCGGGGCTGCAGCGCAGTGAAACCCAGAGCAGTGCCGAAGGAGCGGTGGGGGCGGGGGGCAGCAGCCGCCCGGCTCCTAGCCCAGCGAGGAGAGGCGAGCTCAGGGATTCCGGGCACCCGAGCAGATGGCAACAGGCTCAGCGGCTGCTCTCACAAGCAGAGGCTCACCCCAAGAGGCAGAAGAAAACAGCTCCAAGCCAGGGCTCCAGCAGCAGCAGCGAAAAAAAACTTCTCTCTCGCAGAGCTGTCTCTTCCCGTGTCCTCCTCCGAAAGCCAGTCCCGCTCCACCCCTCCCCTCTCCTTTTACCAGTCCCCAATTCTCGAGATATTCCTCCACCCCCCACCCCCTTCGAGAGAAAAACTCCCCGACAGAACAGTAAACATAGATGGGCCTTTTCTTTAGGCCTAGGTATAGCCTTTGTTTTTCTTAAGTACTCAGTAATTAAGGCTATTTAGCAACTGAATGGAAAAAAATTCTACACTGTTAAAAGGAAACAAAAGGAAAGACAACCCAACCCCCAACACCCGAGGATGCCATCTCACCTTGTTTAGTGGTACCAGTTTCACTATTAAACCACTTCTGCGATCTCTTCATTTCTGGTAGCAAAGCACTCCGCTCGATAATTAAATTCTTTTCTGAACATTTAAATAGGCAATGTCTGCTATGCTTTCTCCATCTTTCAGACATTTTGCTTTGGTTTTTAGACTATTCCTTCCTTTTCTTTGTCTTGGTGAGTCTTGTGTAAAGCAGTCCCTTTTTAGATCCTTCCTTGCGTCCTAAGTGTTGCTGGAACGTAGATGTTATGGGCTGAGAAATTTTATTTATATGGGTAAGAGAGAAGGTACTAGAAAACAAGGAACTCTGTGGTATTGAAGGACATGTTTTGCTTTCTTTGACTCAAACTTGCAGCTCCTTTTTGATAATGTGTATTGCAACAATTTAAAAGGGAACAGTAAAAAAAAAAAAAAATAGAAGAAAATAGTAAAACTTGTCCTTTAGAGGTATCCATAGGTGTTCCCTTCCAGTTCCCTTTCCACAATGTGGGAAGCTGGATGTCTTGGGCTTGATAAATATCCTGGACACCAAGCCTGGCTTATCCCAAGGCAGGGATGACACAGGCAAGCCTTGATCTGTGTGACATTAAGGATGGTTAAGCTGTGGATCATTCACTGGGAAGCTGGAAAAGTCCAGCCAGGGATTTTCTGGCTGTTCCATGAGTTTGACAGCTCAAGAGGCATCTGCTCCTAATGATTCTTAATTTGGGATTTATTCTGGCATGGCAGCTAATTCCTGACATCTTGGTGCTGCTGAGGAGGGTGGGTAACAGGCATAGAACTCACATGGGAAGAGCCTAAAATACACATTTGTACTTTAAAAATGCAAAGACTGCGGCAGTCACTCCATGATTTTGCAGTCTGAGTGCCTGGATGTCGTGGTTTTGCTGCTCTGCTGCTTCCTGAAATGTTTGATTTACGGTCATTACTGTTAAAAACGTGTAAAAACCCCATAAACCAACAAACTCAACAGGCTGAACTGTTCCAGGGGGCAAAACATTGTTGGGTACTGTGTCCATGGGCTCCGTGGAATGACATCTGCACAATTCCCCCGGTTTGTGGCACAAGGAGAGCAGTGATTGATCCCTGAGTGACTTGCAATTTATCACAGGTTAGGTATGATTTCTGCTGTATCTGATTAACCTTCTCGGCGAGATGGCCATCATTCCTGCAATGACAGTGGATTATTCCACACTTGAAAAGACAGACACCAGCTCGTTGCAATCAATAGCCCACAAAAGGTGACACCTTGAATTCCCTGGGTTATCCACAGGGATCGTCACCAACGCCTGCCTCGTTTGTCAAACACAGACATCTCACTTGAGGCAGCTCTGGAGTGGTTTGGTTTTATTTTATTCTGCAATGCAGAGCTGGAGAAGGATGTTTGAGGTTCCTGGTGTAATCAGGAGCTGTTGCATCCTGCTGCAAAGAGCAAGAACAAATTTCCCCGAGTGACAGATTTGATTGTCATCCCCAGAGCCCATTACGTGTGATTTGCTTTGGGACAATTGTATGGAGAGAGCTCGATTTGATCAGATTGCATTGCACTGGGTAAAATGGAGGTTAAAGTGGAGTTTGGGGTCCTCACTCCCTGCACTCTCACTGGAGTGGATGCATTTTCACATATTTTGTCTTTGAATTTGTTCTAATGGCACTCCCCTCCCCAGTATCCTCCCATGCTTAATGTGTCTCCAGATTTAAATTAACCTGCATTTATTAATTATTCAGCCACCCAAAGCATGCAGATTGCAATCCCCTGGCTGACTGTCCTCTCCCTTCTGGGCAGTGGGGACTTTCATTCCTGGCAGGGACACTCTGCCATCAGCTTTGGGGAGTTTTCCATCTGTGGGAAGCTCTTTAGTGAAGCTGAGGAGGAAAATGCTGCTCTTTGCATTGCACTGGGTAAAATGGAGGTTAAAGTGGAGTTTGGGGTCCTCACTCCCTGCACTCTCACTGGAGTGGATGCATTTTCACATATTTTATCTTTGAATTTGCTCTAATGGCACCCAGTATCCTCCTGTGCAGTTTTCCACGCTCAGTGTGTTTCCAGATTTAAATTAACCTGCATTTATTAATTATTCAGCCACCCAAAGCATGCAGATTGCCATCCCCTGGCTGACTGTCCTCTCCCTTCTGGGCAGAGGGGACTTTCATTCCTGGCAGGGACACTCTGCCATCAGCTTTGGGGAGTTTTCCATCTGTGGGAAGCTCTTTAGTGAAGCTGAGGAGGAAAATGCTGCTCTTGGAAGGGACAGATCACAGGGAGCCACAGCCAAACTCTCCTCTTGAAACAACCTTGCCCACCCTCACAGAGAATTCCTGAGAAAGAGGCTCAGGCTCCCATCTGAAATTAATCCCATGGGATTAATCCCGTGAGATTTAAGCCAAACAAGTGGCAAGATAAGGATTTTCCTTCAGGAAAGCAATTTTAGCATGTCCTGAGTGCTCAGCTCAGCCCTGTGTGTTGCTGAACTGGGTCTGTGCTCTCCCAGGAAAGGTCAGGAGCTCCATCCCTCCCTTCCCCAATCCCTGCTGAGCACAGGGCCGTGTCCCTGCAGAGATCTGTGCTGCCTGATGGCATGGAAAGCTCTAATCACTAATCACATCCATTTCTAAAATCAGAGCTAAGTGACTGTAGTCCCAGGCCTAAAGTCTCTTTTCTAAACTGATAGTGTCTCCTTTTAATAGGATTATATTTTATTAGGCTGTGCTGCCATAGTACACACCAGAGGGTGGAAGTGCTGCAGAATCTTCTGTTAAGAATGTGTGTAATAGCTGGTTGTAGGGAAAAAAGAGATATATTGGCATAAAATCCGAGTTACTGTACCTGAAAGCATCTGTGTGACTCATCACAGCTCACAGGTGGGACATTTAAAAAGCCAAATACTGTAAATACTTAACCTTTTCCCCATTTCTTTGTCATCTCAGTTTTGGCCATGCCCCATGAAGTACTCAAATCTGTTCAGCTGTAATTTGCTCTGCTAATTCCTCTATGTGTTCAGTCATTCACTGGGTTTTAATCTCTTTAATTCAGAGTTGTATTTTGCTCTCTCCTGCACATCTGAGTGTCTGATGACAGAGCACTCAGAGCTCCCAGAAGTTTCACCAGTCAGGTCTCAGAAGCTTTTGACTTTATGGTCCTGGATAAATATTTCGTTCACAAACAGAAAAAAAAGAAAGAAAAAAAATTTTAAAATAATTAGACCACGTTTGAGTATTTTCATGTATTGGACTTTGATTCTTTGGTTGCTCATAGAAACCAGATCCTCCGGGATTGATTTTTATTATCTCCAGACATGATTTGCCTTGGAATCAATACAATAATGTAAAATGTCATTGCAAATAGAGGACATGGATCTGAGATGCATTTATTAACTCCCACTGATAAAAGCCAAAATGGAATTGGTAAACAGGCTGGTATTCCAAAAAAAAAATAGAGGAAAAACGCTCGAGTTAGAGTTGATCTACAAGAAAAACACATCTTAACATCTTGTACAGGAAATGGTTTATGCAGAGAAGGAAAAATATATCTGGGTCTTTAACACAGTACCACTAATCTGAGAGAATTAGGTAATTAGCTGGTTAATCAAACTGCAGATTACTGCTTATCTGCCCAGGTGCTCACAAGGAATATCAGCCGGCAGGAGTATTTCTAACAGCCTTTCCCTGCTCGGGCTAAAGAGGGAATGGGAGAGGGAAACCACGGGAAGCTGGGAAGTGTCGCCTCTGTCACACAGCGTCCTCCTGAGTGCTGCCGTGCCAGGGATGGAGCTGAGCTGCGCCCGAGTCTCCCCCGACACCCCCAGACCGTCCCTGCTGTGCCAGGGATGCTCCTGCCGGGAGCGCCAGCAGAGCCTGAGGCTGCAAAAGCATCAGGAAAAATTCCCCCTGGAAAGCTTTCCCGAGGGATTGAACAGACGGGTGGGTGTGGCACCTGGGGACAGGGGACTGCTGCGGCGGTTTTTATTAGTTATTTGTACTTTGGTTCGTTCTGTGTACCCCTGTTTATACCTGGTATCCTCCCCTTGTCAATTCTCATCTGTCCCCTCTCTCCTGTCACTGTCCTCTCACCCCTGCCCCGAGTTCTGGAAAGTTCCTCGTTATTTCGCTATGCATTGGCCCTTACAGGTGTATCCCCCCTCCCTGTTTCCCCGTTCCTTGTGTAGCCTGTCCCTCATCCCCGGACCACAGCCTTGGGCTTTCCCTGTTGGTTCTGTTCATGCCCCCACCCCTGGGACCCTGGGAGTGTGAAACCCCCTGTCACCTTTGTTCTGGGGGTCACTGGGAGCAGAGCATGGGAGGTTCCATCCTCCTCTGTGAAATTCCTGGTGGCCTGACTCAGTCTCCCCCCATCAGCCCAATAAACCCTGGTCTGGTACACAGAGCTGCTGAGTCCTCTCTGATTTCGCTTCTCCGTGCACTCACCACCTGCTCGTTACGCTGCTCTGGGCTCTGCGAGCTGCGGCTGCGAGAGGGCTCTGGGGTCAGCGAGAATCCCCGGAGGAGACGCCTTGGACCGGCGCAGCCTCGGCACCCCGGGCAGCCAGCGCGGCGTTAGGGGACGGTGCTGAGGAGCGGCTGGACTCCGTGACCGTAAAAGGTCTTTTCCAATCTAAATTATTCCACGAAACCTGCAGGTGTTTTTTGGAGGCACTCGCAGTTCCCACAGCACCTGCGGGAGCCGTGCTGAGCTGCTCTGGCCTTCAGCAAGCACCCATTGCTTGATATCGTTTGGATTTAAATGGAATATAAATCCTAGAATTATATAGACTAGAATATAGAATTCTATAGAATTCTATTCTATTTAATATTCTGTAGAATATTATTAAATTATTATTCTAATTATTATTCTATTATTAAATAGAATTCTATTCTATTTTATATTCTGTATGTTTATACAAACCCATAATATTCTAACTATATTCTAGAATAGAAACATTCTATAAAGAATATTTAATATATATAATGTATCTAATATATTCTACAATGTAATTGTATAGAATTCTAGAGTACAAATTACATACCAGAATTCTAGTCTAGAATGTATTCTATGTTCTAAAATTTTATACAATTATATATGGTGTTCTGTGTATTTATAGTATTTATTTTCTTCGTTCTTTACGTGTTTATAAACACCTGAGAAATATTAAATGTATTAATTAATTGATTAAGTGTCATATCACTTAATGTGGTTGATCTGAGAGCTCCCCTGTTTGGTCAGAAGTAAATGCAAAACAGAGATAAATTGAATTTGTCCAAGATGCTACAGCCAAGTCCCTGAGGACTTGATCTGAAATTCCTACAGACAGCAACAAAATCTTCCTCACCGCTTCCTGTACACCTTAGATAAGGCTGAAAATCCAGGGACAGCTTTGCATCCCCTGGATTTGGGTGAGTAGTCCTGCCCAGTCCATATCTGTGTTGCTGTATCTTTATTATTTTAGCAGAGATTTAAGCAGTTGGGCTCTGCAAGAAGTAGTTAAGGTTTTTGGTGTCATGTAGCAGAGACTGAATAATGCTGGGATTATTTTGGCATGACAGCTGTGCGGAGTAGATTTTTGGAATAAGCAAAAGTATCCATCTCTATATGATTTTCAAACTTTTGGTCTCACTGTGAAGCGATATTTCTTCTCCTTTTCGTTTCCTCTGAGGCCCTGTGGAAAAAAAAAACCTGCTGCATTTTTGTCAACAGAAGTGGAAGAGAAATGTTAACTTTGGAGGCAGAGGGAATTCACAGGCACGGAGCAGGAGCTGGAGTCTGTGTAATGCTGGGGCTCATCTTCCTGTGCCACCACTCTGCTCCCAGTGAGGTGAAAAATAGACAATTGAACCAGTGGAGAAGGAGCCGTGGAGCTCCAGCTCTGAGAAAGGGATTATTCCTGGAGCCTGGGGCAGAGCTGCTGCCTGTGTTTAACTCAGACCCTGCCACGCCACAGCTCTGGGGGCTTCCCTCTGGAAATGTCCTGTTCAGGAGCCTCCCTTCTGCTTCAGCTCCCTAAAATGCCCCTGCCTGGTGATGCCAGGATGATTTTTTGCCTTTTCTTTATCTCTGATGTATTCTCAATACCCTTATCATCAATACTTGTAATTCCTTAAATCTGATATTTTATGAAACAACTCTTTGAAGTGAGAAGAGTCAAATAAGGGAATCTCTGATAAAAAGTTTTAATCAAGCCTTTCAAACCTGCTGCACTCTTTTCCAGCCTTTTCTTTCCTCCTTCTTCATCAGGATGGAGGCTGGAAGAGGATTCTGGAGGGTTTATTAACAGTGTTTTAATCCAACAACTAGAGAAAGGATAAACCCAAAGATGGAATAATTCACTTGTTGATTCAAGGACCTTCCTTAGGAACTCTCTCAGCCCTACAACGTCTCTATTCCTCAGGAGAACAAGAATAATCCTTTTTTTTCCCCCCTTCTTTCTTTATTTTTTTGTAGATCCAACGCGGGTCATGGTGTCCCCTTTCAGCATGGATGTCACGGTTGGGGAGAGCATTGTCCTGCCCTGCCAGGTGTCCCATGACCACTCCCTGGACATTGAGTTCACCTGGTCATTCAACGGGCACCTGATAGACTTTGAGAAAGATGGGGATCACTTTGAGAGGGTTGGAGGGGTAAGTATTAAACCTGACAAAGTGGCTTGGTGATGTCGAAGAGTTTGCTCACTGAAGGAATTGGATGAAGGCAGCAAGGAAAAGGAGAAAAAAAATTGGAAAATTTTCAGCAGAGGTAGAAAACTGGGAAGGGTTTTGTCTGTTGCTCTGAGGGAGGTTTTAGAGAGCCACAGGTCTCAGGCATAGCGACAGTTCATATTTTCATTTGTCAGGGGTGAAATTTAATGCTGAAAGGAAAAGGGGATACAATTTCCAAGCCTCGCTGTTATCCCTTAAAAAAGAAAAATCATTAAAAAATTAACTCACAGATTGATGCCCAGGGCTCACATCAGCAGCATTGCCTTTTTGGGATGATTGCTCCTGTTTTGGCCCACAAAGCTAAAATTACAAACTTTTTAAACATTCCTCAGTCCGAAAGCCACAACCACGAGTTTACCCTGTGACTTCCAAAATATCAAATGCTTTGTGTCTGGAGAGAAATTCAGAGAGGTTCTCGGCATCCAATACACCCCGAAACCTAATTAGTTCTATTCACCAGTTAATCAGACACACACTTGGAGTTCAGAAAACAAATTGCTGCTGGTGTGTGATGCAAGATTTCCTCGGAGAGTGCTGTTCTCATGATCTTTAGCACAAAAACGCTGGGCAATCAAAATGCTGGCTGGGACACAAAGCCGTGAAACTGCTGCTGCTATCTCCACATTCGGGCTGGGCTTCCCTTGCAGGAGAGATGGCGACACAACCTGGGCCTCTGGGTGCCAGAGAGGGGAAAAAATCCAGAGAGAAAAAGGAGTGAACCTGTCCTACATTGACACATCTTAGTAGGGAAGGTGCTTAACAGCCCCTAACCCTGCTCCCGTGCCCCTTGGAGGAGCCAGAATTTTAGGGATGGCCCCTCCTTTGCCTTCCAGGCAGACTCTCATCATTTTAAGAGCCCACGGCTTGCACTGCTGATGTTTTCATCAGCCAGCATAAAGTAAATCCATTAGTCACAGTGTCCATCACGTGATAATGATGTTTAGGGCTCATTAAAAAGTAATTGTAACCACTTTTCCCTACTTCATCAGCAGGATTCAGCTGGTGATTTGATGATCAGGAGCATCCAGCTGAAGCATGCAGGGAAATACGTCTGCATGGTGCAAACAAGTGTGGACAAGCTCTCAGCTGCTGCAGACCTGATTGTAAGAGGTATTTGAATTTTGCTACTGTTGCTGGTGTTGTTGTAGAATTTCTTTTTTTTTTTCCCCTGCTGTCTGCAATCCCCAGGCTCAGAGAGAGCCCAACATCTTGTAATTAATCTGAGAAAAAAGCTCTGAGCACGCTCTGGGGTTCACAGCATCCACCAGAGCATGGAGAGTGTTTCAGATGGTCCCAGACCAGACCCAGGTACCTCCCCATGTGCTGAGTGCCAGCCCTGCACCCACTGAGCTCATTTATGAACTGTGCCTGAACAGCACCCGGCTTTTGGCGGCATTTCTGCCAAGCAACGTCATTCTTTTTTAGAATGAACATGATTTAGTGACTTCACTGAGCTATCGAGACCTATTCATTACCCTGCACAGGTGATGTGCAAGTTTGACTTTAACAGAGCTGCAATTAATTACCCTGAGTCTGTGTCCTTAGGAGAAATCTGATATATATTTTCCTGCTTGTTAACTTTGGGGAAGACAAACTTGGGTGCTGCTCTGTCCCTGCTGTCATAAACAGGAGGGATATTAAATTAGCACAGGGAAATGACCCTTGATGATAAAATTACTGATCGCTCACTCCCTAAAAACATCAGGGGTGTTTAAACATTGGCACAGAATGCCCAGAGAAGCTGTGGCTGCCCCATCCCTGGAAGTGTCCAAGGCTGGACAGGGCTTGGAGCACCCTGGGATGGTGGAAGATGTCCGTACCCATGGCAGGGGTGATACAGGATGGGATTTAGGGTCCCTTGCATCCCAAATAATTCTGTGACCCTCTGAGATGGGAGCACACCGAGGCAGCAGTGGCCATGGGGAGGGGCAGAGGGGTCTCTCCCTGCCTGGTGTTCCCTGCACAGCCTTGCTGGTTAAAAACACCCCAGCAGTGAGGCAGAACACCCTGTTCCCTCCCACCCTGGTGCAGCTGCATCCCCCCCAGTGGCTCCCTGTCCCACCTGGGTGAGGAGAGCTGGAGCTCCCCAGTGGCTCTGCAGGGACCCCATGACCTCAATCCCAGGAGGGGAAGAGAAGCAGAGAGCTCCTTCCCCAAAGCCTCACCCAGCTCTGTGCTGCAATCCCACAGGTCCCCCGGGCCCCCCCGAGGCTGTGACCATCGACGAGGTGACAGACAGCACTGCCCAGCTCTCCTGGAGGCCGGGGGCAGACAACCACAGCCCCATCACCACGTACGTGGTGCAGGCACGCACGCCCTTCTCCGTGGGCTGGCAGGCAGTGAGCACAGGTAAGGCTCTCACCTGGCCCCAGGGGGCTCCAGGGATGGAAAACCCATCCCTCAGCACCCCACAGAGCAGCTCTGGCCCCTGATGGGAAAAGCAATTTCCCTGGCTGCAGAGCTCTGCTCTTCTTAACGAGTCGCGGGTTTGGCAACCCAAAGATTTAGGGTGCAGCCAGTGCCGTTCGTCACCCATTTTTCTCATGAATGTTTAAGGGAAAACAGAATGAATTCCTATCTCTTGTTGCTGTGCTGGAGATATACGACAGTAATTGTGGTCTATAAAGACATCCCTCAGGGACAGACCGTGTCATCTGGCCTATCTTCAAGGAGAATTATTTTCCTGATAGAGGGAAAAAGCCCACGATGTAATTGCTCATTCCTTCAGAGGTTAATTTTGTTAACAGAGACAGCAGTGTGTTTTTTAAAAAAAGTAAAATACAACCCCTCCAAACCTGTTGTCTTGACACTTTGTTTCCAAACAGTGGCGATTTTGGAGAAACTCTTTTAATGGCCGGAATTTCTGGGCTACAAGCACAGCGGTTTAACGCTGCCTCTTTCACTTCCTTACAGTTAGCAAAATGTCACAAAAATGAGAGAAAATTTACCAACCCTTATTGTTATTTACGTTAAGCACTCGCCGTTGAAGAAATCACATTTCCCTGTGCCTTTTCCCCAGCAGTTTTTTAAACATCCTTGCACCCCTAGTTCCAGAGCTCATCGACGGCAGGACGTTGACGGCCACGGTGGTGGGGCTGAACCCGTGGGTGGAGTACGAGTTCCGCGTGGTGGCTGCCAACCTGATCGGCATCGGCGAGCCCAGCAGGCCCTCGGAGAAGAGAAGGACTGAGGAAGCTCGTAAGTAGTGCTGTGTCAGAACTCAAGGCACAGAAACTCCTCGAGACCTTGTGCCTGCAGGCTCCGAGTTTGAAATGTGTGCAGCGTCTGACCTGAGGCCGTGGGAAAAACTTCCAGACTTAGGCACCTCTAACAAGGACGTGGGTCTGTGGTGTAAAAAGAGGCGTGTTAAGTCAGATAGTAGAAGGTTTCAAAGTTTAGATGTAGAAGTCATTATAAAACAAAATAAAAAGTTTAAAATGTAGTAATATAAAATCGCATGTCAGTACGTGATTAGATAAGAAAGTCCGCACTGCGGTAGAAGTGTCATAACTATTAGTGAAGAAAGTAAAACATGTATATGTGGCATTAGTTTATTGGCCAACTAACCTCTAAGAAACCTTGTAACCTGTAATCTGGAGATCACTTGAGATCACTTTTGCCCTGTGACTAACTCCGACATTCCTCTGCAAAGGCGTTCTTACGACCTCACGAGACTGTGGCAATAAATTCCGCTTTAGGTCATACTGGAGTGATCCCATCTCCGTCCCAACTCTCCCGACAGTGCTAGGCAGAGGAGCTGAGGGTGAAATCTTTGTGGGATAAATCCCTCAGCTGTGGGGAAGCCCTGGCAGGTGGCTCCTCTGTTCTGTTGGAGTCCAAAATGGAACTGAATATGAAACAGGAAAATAAGTAAAAGCCCTTTTTTATTTTTTTATGGAGGACAAATGTTTAAACGAAACAATTAGAGGCTGAATACACAAGTTAATTGGCATGCTTTTAATATACTATTATTGACATACATTTAATGTACTGTTTGCCATGGCAAATTAGTCATTGTAACAGTTGCTGGCGGCAGCAGGGAAGGCCAGGAGTGTCCTGTTCCTGCACAGCTCTGTTCCGTCTCCATGTGAATTTTGGGTTTCCGAGTTGTCACATCCTCCTTCTTCATCTCTTCCTTTGCAGTCCCTGAGGTGACCCCAGCTAATGTCAGTGGAGGTGGAGGCAGCAAGTCAGAGCTGGTCATCACCTGGGAGGTGAGTGTCACTCCAGCCCCCAGCGAGCCTTCTGTGGATTTCAAAGGCTCGGCAGTAAAAGAGCCCAGACTGTGTGATTGAAACAGCCCAGCTAAAGGATGTGCCCACCCCAGCCCCCGGGCAGGGCAGGGACCATGGGGAGCAGGATTTGCCACCAGCTCAGCTCCCTCTGCCTCCCAGCACATCCATAGGGCAAAATGAGCATGGCCAGGATTTATCCCAAGGGATAAAACAGGCTTGGGACCTCCTGGCCTGGTAGGGAATTGCTGTGCTGGCTCCCAGCTGCCTCCCCCCTCCTCTCTGGGATATAAGGCAGCAAACAGTTCAGAGCCAGCACGAGGCATGCTGGCTTTCATTGCTGCTGGTGGCAGCCAGCAAGAGGAGGTGCAGAGATGAGAAATGTTTAATATTCCTTAAGGCAGATGGGGTTACAACTTTAGTCATTTGTCTGCTCATATTTTCGTGTTGTGATGCGATGCAGCTGGCATATTTCTCCTAATAATGAACTCCACTAGACACGCTAACACTTCCATTTAGCACTGTTTCTGACCAAGCTGGCAGAATGAATCGCCAGAGATATTTTTAAGGTTATTAAAAACCTATAAATGGGTTTTTGTCCTCACCACACACAGCTCAATGTGCTAAATTTCCTCCTCTGTTGGACTAATTAGTTGTGCCGTGTCTCCTAAAGATGCAGCAATATGTTTCAAAAACACACACGGCCAGAACATCAGCCATTGCTCTGGGATGTAATTTGCACACAATAGAATTTGTATTTTGATAGAAGAGTGGTTTTAGTCTTTTAAATGTCCAGAGGCCTTTTCTTGATGCTGTACTCTGAGCCTTACAACACAGAGTAGGATGCAGTCACCAGTAGTAACCCGTGCTGAAGCTCCATGGATATCCCAGGGAGGGTGGCCCATAATTATGGATTATTTTAATACTGGAACTTTTGGGTTTAATGCAGCTTTTTAGGGAGCTGCAAGGCTCAGAGTGGGAAGTGTCAGTGTGTTCTTTGGGGTTGCATGTGTAATTCCAAAGGCACAGGTGTTGGGAAAGCAGGAGCTCTGTCCTTGCTTCACCCTAGCAAACCTCAGACTCTTCACAAAGCCTAAAATTACATCAGCAGTGGAGGCCCCATCTAGTCAGGGAAGGACAGGAAATAAACCTTAGGAGAAGTGTCTTGTGGAGGTGCTGCTTCTTCTTTGGTGGAGCAGAAAAGGTCTGGAGCAGGCAGGGTGGGATGAATTCAGGTTGGATGTGATGTAGGACCTCATGCACCTCCATTTCCAGTGCTGTGTTCATAGAATCACAAAAATCACAGAATCAATCACAGAATCACAAAAATCACAGGATCACAGAATCAATCACAGGATCAATCACAGAATCAATCACAGAATCACAAAAATCACAGAATCAATCACAGAATCACATGGTCAATCACAGAATCAATCACAGAATCACAAAAATCACAGGATCAATCACAGAATCACAGGATCAATCACAGAATCACAAAAATCACAGGATCACAGAATCACAGTATCGATCACAGAATCACAGAATCAATCACAGGATCAATCACAGACTCACCAAATCACAGAATCAATCACAAAACCACGGCCCTAACTAGCTCAGAGAAGACCTCTGAGATCACCAAGCCCAGCCTAGGAAGGCAGAGAACCGCGAGGTGCAGTTGGGTGGGTTGGCGAGCGCTGAAGGTGCTGCCTCTCCCTGCCCACAGACGGTGCCCGAGGAGCTGCAGAACGGGGGTGGCTTTGGCTACGTGGTGGCCTTCCGTCCCCTGGGCACGGTCAGCTGGATGCAGACGGTGGTGGCCTCGCCGGACGCCGCGCGCTACGTGTTCCGCAACGAGAGCCTGCCGCCCTTCTCGCCCTACGAGGTCAAAGTGGGGGTCTACAACAACAAGGGGGAAGGCTCCTTCAGCCCCGTCACCGTGGTCTACTCGGCAGAGGAAGGTAGAGATGAGCCCTCCCCACCTCCTCGCCCTCCGGTGCCTGGAGGGGTTACCTAGAGCAGAGGGTGCAGAGAAATGGGTAAAGGGGGTGTTTATTAAAAAGGGCTTCAAAGGATGCACGTTACCTAGAGCAGAGGGTGGACAGAGGAAAGGGTAAAGTGAATATTCATTAAAGGCCTTCAAAGGATGCACGTTACCTAGAGCAGAGGGTGGACAGAGAAATGGGTAAAGTGAATATTCATTAAAGGGCTTCAGAGGATGCACATTACCTAGGGCAGAAGCTAGACAGAGGAAAGGATAAAGTGGATATTTATTAAAAAGGGTTTCGAAGGATGCACGTTACCTGGAGCAGAGGGTACAGAGAAAAGGGTAAAGGGGGTATTTATTAGAAAGGGTTTCGAAGGATGCATGTTATCTAAAGCAGAGGGTACAGAGGAAAGGGTAATGTGGGTATTTATTAAAGGCCTTTAAAGGATGCACATTACCTAGGGCAGAAGCTAGACAGAGGAAAGGATAAAGTGGATATTTATTAAAAAGGGTTTCGAAGGATGCATGTTATCTAAAGCAGAGGGTACAGAGGAAAGGGTAAAGTGGGTGTTTATTAAAAAGGGTTTCAAAGGATGCACGTTACCTAGAGCAGAGGGTGGACAGAGGAAAGGGTAAAGTGGGTGTTTATTAAAAAGGGTTTCAAAGGATGCACGTTACCTAGAGCAGAGGGTGGACAGAGGAAAGGGTAAAGTGGGTGTTTATTAAAAAGGGTTTCAAAGGATGCACGTTACCTAGAGCAGAGGGTGGACAGAGGAAAGGGTAAAGTGGATATTCATTAAAGGCCTTCAAAGGATGCACATTAGCTAGAGCAGAGGGTACAGAGGAAAGGGTAAAGTGGGTGTTTATTAAAAAGGGTTTCAAAGGATGCACGTTACCTAGAGCAGAGGATGTAGAGAAATGGGTAAAGTGGGTATTTATTAAAAAGGCCTCCAAAGGATGCACCTTGGGCAGTAGAGGAGCCTGGTTGAGGCTACACTGAGATTATAAGTTTGGTTCATTTGCATATTGCAGTTAATTGTCCAACTACTTCAGGTAATGAAGTTACATTCTCCCAGTTTTGCCGCCCCCCCACCAACTCACTTTTGTTGATACTTTTTTGGGGCTTGAAGCTGCAAGGGTGACCTTGGTTCTGGGGCTGGAAAAGGATTGTTTTGTCTGACCAAACTGTGAAGAGAACTTGCTAACGCTCTGTGTGAAGTTCACAGTTACGTACCAATGCAGTACAGAATCTGAAATATATGAAAGCTAAAACTTCAGGCATCACCTCCTCTGTGCTGCAGGGTCTGACAGGGTTTGGTCTCCACCTTGACGCATCCTTTGATACCTCAGCCTTGCTCTGATTTTTAATAAATGGCGAACCGTGATTAATTCTTTTCATAGTCATTAAAATAACATTAATCATAATGAAATCTTTTGATATTAATGGAAAAGTAATATGTAATCTGGAAAGAATTCCGCAGAGATTTAGTATGAATTAATGTCCACTGATTAGAAAATGTTCCCACTTGTCCTAATTAGAGTACATGGTATCCTGGGTTGAGTTTAGTAATGACATCTTATTATTTCTGAGGGAGAGGCCCAGCACAGCCTGACAGGCCATCGGTTTGAAACGTGGACATCTGTTTTCTTCTTTCCTTGTGCAATGAGGAAAATAAATCCCCTGATGTTTGGGACTAATTGAAGATAGAATTGAAAAGTCTTATTTCTGTTTTTAATTGCCCAGAGCCAACAAGAGCCCCGACCACCGTTTTGGCCAGAAGTCTCTCTGCCTCAGACGTTGAAGTTTCTTGGGCTCCCCCGTGGGAGAACCTGCACAAAGGAAGAATACAGGGATACGAGGTATGGGAAACAGAATGCAGGATCCTTTCAGCAGCAACAGAGATGTCCTTGCGCTGCTCCTCCTCCCATGGGTGTGTTTCTGGGGGGGGGAATTGCTTCTCTTTGCCTCTTTAGTGGACAGAGGGTAAAAACTCCACCCTTCTCTCAGATGGTTAAGAATTCTACTTTTCTCTCACAGGGCTAAACATTCCAGCTTTCTCTCATCGGGTTAAAAATTCCACCTTTCTCTCAGATGGTTAAGAATTCCACCTTTCTCACACATGGTTAAGAATTCCACCTTTCTTTCACATGGTTAAAAATTCCAGCTTTCTCTCACATGGTTAAAAATTCCAGCTTTCTCTCACATGGGTAAAAATTCCAGCTTTCTCTCACATGGTTAAAAGTCCCACTTTTCTGTGTGGGATCTGGCTGGAAACGGAGCCCTCCCTGAAGGTGCTGCCATGGCTGGGCTTGGGGAGGGAGCACTGGAGCCAGGCTGGTCCCAGCAGGGACAGGGATTGTGGCAGGGAGCAGGAGCTGTCCCTGGGTTGGTGACAGGACCCAGGGGGTGCTGCTGATGCCTTGAGAGGCTCCCTAGAACAGAGGCTAGACAGAGTTAGAAGAATAAAGTAGGTATTAACTGAAAGGCTTTCCCAGGGTTACACCCTGGGCAGCACAAGAGCCTGGCCCAGGCTACACCCAGGATGGACCAACACGTGGTTTTTGGACAGATATAAGTTTGGTCCATCTTCATGTCAGAGGCCAATTGTCCAATTACAGCTTCAGGCAGTGCAGTCCCATTCTCCAGTTCGGTCCCCCATTCTCTTCACTGCTGTTCTCAGTTGTTTACAATTTTGGGCTTGGAAAAGCAGCCTGTCCTTGAAGTTAGGACCTGGAGAGAACTTGTTTCGTCTGAATAAAATGGTAGGACAGTGTGGGAATTCAAAGCACAGAAAGTCTTCAAGACTTCGTACCTGCAGACTCTGAGTTTGAAACGACTGCTGCATTTGACCTGAGACCATGGAAAAGGCTCCCAGACTTAGGGACCTGTAACAAGAATGTGGGTCTGTAGTTTAAGAAGAAGTGTGTTAAGTTAGATAGCAGAAGGTTTTGAAGTCTGAAGTTGAGACATAGAAATAGTTATAAAATAAAGTAAGTAGTTTTAAAGTGTAGTAATATAGAATTGTGTGTCGTTACATGATTGGATAAAAAAGCCCACATTGTGGCAGACGTGTAATGCAGGTTTGATTAGCCACTGGTGTAGAAATTAAAACGTGTATGTAGCAGATATCTATTGGCCAATTAACCTTTAAAAGACCTTGTAACCTGCAGTCCTGTGATCACTTTGTACTAATGGCTGATCCCTGACTGACTGTGAAGACGTTCTCACGCCTTCATCAGACTGCAGCACTAAACCAAGCTTTAAATCCTACCAAAGCGGGCCCATCTCTACCCAAACTATCCCAACAGGACAGCAGCTGACAGGCTGTGGAGTTTTAGAGTTATACATTAAAGCAGTACTGGTCTGGAAAATATAAAAGTTAAAACTTAAGGCATCACTGCCAGCCCGGGGCTGGGCACTGCCACATCCCTGCTCTGCCCCCAGGTGCGGTGCTGGCGGCACGACGAGAAGGAGGAAAACGCCAAAAGGATCCGGACTGTTGGCAACCAAACATCCACAAAAGTCGGCAACCTGAGGGGCAATGCCCTCTACCACCTGGCAGTCAGGGCCTACAACACGGCTGGCACCGGCCCCTCCAGCGCCGCCGTCAACGTCACCACCAAAAAACCACGTGAGTTTTGGCAGGGATGCCCTGGCAAAGTCCAGCCCCTGCTCCCCTCTCTCATTTCTCAGCTCTCTTGAATCTGAAGGAGCCGTCAGACTTCCCCTTGCCAGGTTTTTGTGCAGAAGGTTTACCAGGCTCAGGCTTTTTATTTAATTTTTTTTTTTTTTTTCCCCGCGAGGCTCTTCCCAGTGTTAAGTAAGCAGAGCATGCAAAACTGAAATCGCAGCTGTGCAGGCAAATTAAAAATTTATCTGGGTGTTCAAGAGGGCTTTTTTCCTCTGGTCTCAGGCATGTTGAGCAAGTGACTGAATCCTTTTCTCATTTCAAGCCCCGTGTCGTGTCACACCTCCCATGACCTCGAGGACACGGATCAGTGGAGCAGCTCGTTAGCTTTGCAGAGGGACAGGGCTCTGGGCAGGCTCAGCTCTGCTCCTGGAAGCCCCACTGGCCCTGGAAGGGATCCAGCTGGGAATTGGCTGTCCTCAATAACGTGGTGCTGTCTGTTTTTTGGTGTAGCACCGAGCCAGCCCCCCGGGAACATCGTGTGGAATTCATCCGACTCCAAGATCATCCTGAACTGGGACCAGGTGAAGGCCTTGGACAACGAGTCAGAAGTGAGAGGCTACAAAGTGAGTATTTCCATGGGACTTGAGGGATTTCCCAGGTCAGTTCTGGGGCATTCTTCCAAAACCAAAGCCGTTCCTGTGCATGTGAGCACATTTCTCCTGCTGCTCGCCCCTGTGAGCAGCCCATGGACCTTCCCCTGCTCCTTCCCACCTGCAGGACTTCACTCCTGCCTTCCCTGGAAACTTCCCAAAGGCCACAGTTGGCTCCTTAACTGCAGATAAATAAAATGATTTTCTAATAGCTCCCATTTCCATCAGAAAGCCAAGCCGAGAGGAAAAGAAAGAGAATCCTCGTTAGGAGCAGTTTTAATAGGACATAATTCAACTAGAGAGAAACCTTGGGAAGAATTCAGCTCCATCACCTTCCACAAGGGTTTCATTTAGCCCAAAAAGATGTCCTAGGGGTTGAGTTGTGCAAACATTTCCCACCAGAGCCAATGCAGGCCCTGGCCATGCTCCAGGTTTTATTCCCAGTCTGGAATGCCAGTGGCTTGGTGAGCTTGTGCCAGCTCCCCTCAGTTCCTGCCCCAACTTCTCAGTGCCTTTGGTGCTCTGTATGGGCTCATCAAAAATAAGTAATTCCTCGGGGTTTTTAGTCCAAACCTCAGATGAACCTCAGCAATCTTGACCAGCTTTTCATATTTTAAGTTTGAAATGCAAATTAAATAGTAGGTTGAAATAGGGAGGGAGAGACTTGTCACCCTGGAAAAGCATCTAGAGGGTTTCTGAAACATTCTCCTTTAACTTAGTTAGCACAGCTGAACCAGATGGATTTATTTCCTGAATCATAGCAAAACATTGCCTGTTTTTCTTCTTTTTGTCTAGAAATCTCGTATTTTATGTCTCAATTTATGACACAAATTAGTACAACTCCCACAGCTCAGAAGGTCATTCACAAAAGTCATTTATTCTGGGAAGCCATTTGTGGCACTGCATCAAATATCCCAACTCAGTTTTCAGAAGGAGCATAATAAGGAGTTTCTGACCTCTATAAAGAAGTTTTTACCTCTACAGGGGTTTATTTTAGCTTGACCAAGGTAAAGGTTTCTCTGAGGGGCCCCACCAGGTAGTGGTGCCATGTTCGGTGCTGCTGATCATCATCATCATCATCCTCCTGCCAGTGTCACGCCCCTGCCCAGGCACTGTGCTGGTGTCCCCAGCAAATCCCACCCGTCCTTTGAGTGACCAGACCATGCCTGAGCGTCAGGGGCAGGAAAAAAAGGGAGGCAACTGATGGGAACAACTCTGAGCACAAGGGGCAGCTCTGCCCTTTCTGCCTCCTGCTCTCTCTCTCCCTCGGCTGCAGGTGTTGTACAGGTGGAACAGGCAGAGCAGCACGTCTGTCATAGAAACAAATAAAACCTCGGTGGAGCTGTCCCTGCCCTTTGATGAGGATTATATCATCGAGATCAGACCCTTCAGCGACGGCGGCGACGGCAGCAGCAGCGAGCAGATCCGAATCCCAAAGATATCCAGTAAGGACGGGAGGCACTGGGCTCTGTGCCACAGGGTGCCACCAGCAGATATGCCAGTCCCTGGGTCTCATCTCATCCCAAAATCAAGATTCAGCCATAAGATGGACCATTCTAAGTAGTTTTATTTGTATTTAAGGTTTCCGGACACTCTCCCCTCTCAGTTCTGTGCACTGAATGTGTTGTTTCACTGCAATTCACTATAACCAAATACAAGATGCAGAGGCTTCTAAATTTACAAGGCTACTCTATGGCCATATCCCATTGTGTGCTGGATGCATAAATATTTATTTAGGGAAATGAGGTGGTGTAGAAGAACAAACACAAAGAGTATTTTATTACACAACATGGCTTTTGCAAAATCTCCGTGTCCCATCTTCCATTAATAATGTCCCAGTTTATAAGCTGCATTAAATCAGGAGCCTCTGCAATGCAGGAATGTGGCATGAAAATTACAGCAATGTAAAAAACCCTGGGTGAGAGCAGAGTTCTCCCCACCGTGGCTGTGTAAACCATGCAGAGGAATTTAATCAGCAGCACAGGAGAGGGAAGGGGAGCTGGAACACTCCAGCCCCCATTTGGCTCCAGGCCATGGGTCACTGAGCAGGTAAAGGCTCCTCTGGGATGGGAGTCACAAGGAACAGCTGGAATATGGTGCAATTGTGAAAAAAAACCACCAAATAATGAGAAGCAGGCAGTGTGTGAAATAATAGAACCGTGAAAGAAACCTCAACACAACGGGGGCAGGAATCAAAATGCAAAATTCAGTGGGAGAGGTGAGCGTGAAGAGGAGGAGGAGGGGGCTGTGCTTTATCCGAGGAAAGGGGATTTAAACCCTGGGGGAGGTGGGTTAAGGAAGAGTTCAGGGATTGCTCTGTGCTCACCTCTGGCTCCTTTTCCCCCTCTCCTCTCTCAGATGCCTACGCCAGAGGCTCGGGCTCGTCGACCTCCAGCGCGTGCAGCCTGTCAGCCCTGAGCACGATCGTGATCTCCCTCACAGCCCGCTCCAGTTTATGACAACAGTGACATCCAGGACTTCTCCTTTATAATATAAGCAACATTTAGCTAGTTGTTTTGGAGACACCCAGTACTAAGTAATATTGTGGTTTGAGTACATCTTACTACTGGAAAAAAAAAAAAAAAATGTTTATGCTTCTTTAGGAATGGCATTATACAGTACTTCCTCAAAGCAAATATAGCTTTGTCTGAAGTTTCCTTGGAAACTCTGCAATGCACTGAAAACATCTGTAATACGATGTTACCAAAGCAGTTTACATATGTCCTTATATGCATATTTTTTATTATATATTTAGTGTTTTATAGAATTTTTTAAAGTTAACATATGATGTAGATATTAATTTTATTCCTCTGCTACAAAGTGCTACGGATGACATTATCACGAAAATATTGTTTGGGATTTTTTCCTTTTCGACGGAGGGTTCCAAGTTGTTCTTGGCAAATTGGCTGGAGCTGACTGTACAGTTTCACAGGGTGGGACTGACCCAGAGCTGGATTGCAAGAGGCTGAGTTTCACTGGCAGTTCCTGAGTTGAACCAAGTGCTCCTAACACTCGTTTTATCCAGAGCTCCGAGCAGGACAAACTCAGAATTTTGGCAAACCACGCGGTTTTTGGTCGGTTGTGGACTACAGGACAGGTAGCCAATATTCCAGCATTGTGCAGCGAGGAGGGGCTGTTGGGAAATTGCTTTGTCTTGACCAAAATCAGCATCAAATTGGGTGGGAAAATGAAGATCCCGCAAAGCCGTGCCCTCTGCCTGCGGTGACAGAACGGGACGGCCACCGGTTTCACGTTGGGCACACGCCCAGCTCATCCCACCCCTGGAGATCTAATTCCAGGGAAATTCCACACCTTTGGGGATTAATTCCGAGGAAATCAGAACACTCTGAGACACAAAGCTGCTCTGGGCTCGTTCTTTGGGACACAACTCCTCATCCTTGGTAACTCCGCTCTCCAGACAAGGCTTGGGAATCTGCCCCGGAGCACCCTGGCTTCCGTTATCCATGGGAAAATGGCATCTCCCAGAGTTCGCTGGGAGTTTGCCTTTCCTTAAAAACTCTTCCCAGACGCCTGGAGGCAGGAGGGAGTCACACCAGAAAACGACAATATCCACACTGGGATAATTCTTCTCAAGAGAAGGACTGTTTGTTACTATGGGGAATTTTGTAAGTTCAGATGGGATAACGCTGGAAAAGGCAATGGAATTTTCTATACAATTTTCAACTTTCAAGGCGCTGCAGTGGTATTTTTTTTTTTTTTTTCCTCTCCTGATAGCTTGAATTTGCCTGTAAGTTGTCTTTTCTTGCTTACAAAATAATACAGTTAACTTTTAGACCTTCTAAATATATTTATTCAGTAATTCATAATCAGGATTCCACTTGTGTAAAAGTCAGGGGTGTTGACCAGAGAAATATTGTCAGTATTTCAAGCTGTGTTCCTTTCTTAGTTTGATATGGTTACTTCTATGTAAAAAAAAAAAAAAATAAAATAAGAAAAACCTTTAAAAAAAAAGAAAAAAAAATCCACAAAACCAAGAAAAATGACATGAAAAAAAAAAAGCTTCTGTAGTTTTCTCCCCGGTGTAAATGATATTTATCAGTGATCTAGCAGATGTAATCTTTTTTTAAAGGTATTGGTAATAAATATTCTGTCATTTGTAAAGATACCTGTCTTCCAGGAACATTTTTCCTCCACTTTTTGTTTTGCCCAGTGAGAAATTTCACCTCAGAGCCTGCTGAGACTGTCACTGATGTGAAAATACAAGGGTTGGTTTAAATCAAAACTTTGTGAAAAAAAGAAATATATTTATATATCTCTGGTCTAATTCTGCTCCTAAAAATGTGAGCAGGTGAATTTTGGGTTCATTTGTGGAGCCACGAGCTGTCCAAGCCCATGGTGCTGTTGGAGCATCTCTGACCCTGTGGCTGGAGCAAAGCCCCTACAGGCACTGCCTCTATTTATCCTGGGGATTCCTGAGGATTTGGGGAGCACTGCTGGAAACCCCTAAATCCACCCCTAAAGGCACATTTTGAATCCTTTCAGGGGCAGGAGCTGTACAGTCCTCTCTGCATTTCAAAGGAGCAACGCTGCACTTGGCAATCAATGAAGCATAGAAGATAAACCAGCCCAGTAGCACAATTCCATTTTCAAAAAGGAAAGAAAAATTGCCATTTCCAGAGGCAGGTGGGGCTGCTCTCCTGGAGGCAGCAGGGAACAGCTGGGAAGGAGGAATGCACAGGGTTGGGAGCTGGGGTTGAAGGGGAAAAAATGAGGACTGAGAATTTCTGTGCTGTGGGACTTTGGGGATGGAGATGTGGTGGGGTGGTGCCACAGCCTGGCACAGCCCTGGTGTGGCCTGGGATCAATCCTGGATAAATTCTCTTTTCACTCGTGCTGCCTGGAATGAGAACTTTGCTGCAGGGATCATCACCATAAGGACGAGCTCAGCCAGGAATTTTCCTCTTCCTGCATCCTCAGTTCTCCAGGATGTGAGATCCCCCCCACACCCCTGAAACTAAAGGTGAGTGGGCTGGAACTGGCTGGGGAAATGCAGCTACTCCTGCTTTACACCAGGTTGGATTTATTTACTAGCACGAGTATAACTCTGGCTGCTGGCTCTCCAGCCCTGCCTGTCCCCAAGAGGATTCATCCTGGAAATCCCAAGGACCTGCCATGTGAAATATATTTAAATATATTGCATTCATCTCTGCATTGCCATTAATGGGAAGGGAATTATGTGTAGAAATCTTATTTATCTGGCATGACATAAAATGCATTCCAATAAGTGAATTCTCTTTAGTCTCGTTTTTAGGATTTCACTAATGAAATTCTGATTTTGCAGTGTTAAAGTTGGGCCCCTCAAATCCATTAAATGCACTTGCAGGAGAGACATTGGAGGCACAAACATTATATTAATGAGCTGCATTAATTTTGATGGAGCAATGCTACTTCACCCAGAGGAGAACTGGCTCACTTATCATAATTATTTTTAGTTTGTAGTAACTGGGAACTCCAATTCTTTAGGCACCTTCTGAAGAACTTTTTGGCTGGATCAAACCTTTATTTTTACTCATTGTTAACATGTTTAACCCAGCTCCATGGACAGGCGGTTTCTTGGAATTAGAAGGAATTCTCCAAGACCAGGAGAACTTCAAGGGCCACAGCCAAGGAGGTCAAAGCCCGAGGTTTATTTGGGAACTCCAGAAATAAATCAGAAACTGGGGCTCTCTCAAACCCAGGTCATCTAAGATGGAACAACAGAGAGCAAAGAAAACCAGGCTGCACTACTGGGCTTGGATTTCAGAATTCCTGCAGTTGCACACCCAGGAGGAGCCCAGCTCGCTGCAGCTCAGACTCTGAGGAGCACCAGGCAGTCCTTGGCACATTTCTTTAATGACTTCACTTTTGCAAACTCTCTGTTCCCAGGCTGGTTTGTTTTTGTTGATGCAATTGAGGAGGTTTTTCTGTTTATGCCATTTTTGTCTTTTTTTCTTCTTCCTTCCCTCCCTTAAGCTTTAATCTCTCATGGCAGGGAGCACAAACAATCCCCTGGTGTCCTCCTGTAGGTGCTGCCAGCTTTTGCCAGAGCCTAAAAAAGACCTCTGGATGGGAAATGAGCCTCCTGTGAGCATCCTGTGCCTGCCCAGTGCTGAGCTCCTGGGCAGGGAATGCCACCCCTCCCAGCAGGATGCCCTCACTCAGGAGTGTTGGAATCCCAGGTGAAGCTCTGATACTGAAATGTGGTGCCTGAGGGCACAGAAGGAGCAGCCTTTGCTCACAGGAGTAGTCAGGCTCTAATTAGACACCAGGTGCACAAGCAAGACGACTTTGTCTTAAATAACCTACAAAATCTGGACTTTTTTGGGGTTTATAAAGTCCTGAGACACATCAGAGAATCGCAGAATGTTCTCAGTTGGACAAGGATTGAGTCCAGTGGTCCCCACAGGGATCAAACCTCAGCCTTGGTGTGACCAGCTGAGCTGATGCCAGGAGTTTTCCTCCATCCCAAATTGGTGCTGTGTCACTTCCAGAGCCGGATGAGGTCCCTTTGAGCGGTGCAGAGGACACTGGCCCTGCACAGGGTGGTCTGGCTGCACACTCACACCTGCCTTGACCCAGGAATTGCATTTCCATGGATGTTTTTCAGCTGGAAATTCACAGTTTCATTGAAAAGTGTATCAGCAAAGGCCAGGTGAGTGTCCCTGTTCTCTGATGGCTTTGCTGTGCAGCCCTGGGGGTGACAGCCCTGGGTGCTTCACAACCTTTTTTTTCTTCTTTTCCCAGTGTTTGACCCCCCTTTGGGCACTCCCAGGACAGCCTCACTGCCCAGAGCTGTGCCAAACCCAGTTTGCATCTCCAGCTATCAGAGTAGGATAAAACAAATATCCAAAAAGATTAAGCTGCCCTCTAGAAAGAAGGAATCCATCAGTTTTTTTTCCCAAGGTTTTTTTTTTTTCCCTACACAGCCCTCGTGCCATGTGCTTCAGTCCTGCTTGAGCTGGCACTTTCTGTTTGGTAACAAAGCACCTGGAGGAGGCAAATTCTCCTCCCCACTGGGAACAGGGAGGCAGAGGAGGTGGCACAGAGCTCTGTCCAGCGTTGCTGGGTGACACTGTGGGGCCAGGGAGCTTCTCAGAACACGGAGTCATCGAGGACACTGCAGGAGAAAGCCTCAGCCAGGCTGCCCACCTCGGTCTCCGTGGAGCTGGTGCAGGTCCGTGCTCTCTGCAAAGCAAAAACCCCTTGGAGCTGGGAAATGGAGGGGTGGCTTGGGCTGGGGGAGAGTTAAGAGTTCAAACTGGTGCATTTAGGGAGGAGTTAACCCCAAAGGTTTCATGGTTTAGGAGGTCAGAAGTACTGGGTCCAACGGGAGGATTTTCACCCTCCTGCTGAAGCTCTGACAGAGCTGCTCGTCCTCTGGCCCCCGAACCCTGCACCCTCAGATTCCCCATTTGCCACCTTTCAGCACAGTGGCCTCCCCTCTGCAGCCAAGGACAAAGAGCCCCAGGGGGAGCTGAGGGGCTGAGAATGATGGAACCATTTAGGCTGGAAAAGACCTCCAAGATCATCAAGTCCAACCTTCAATCTGATCCCACCACACCCACTAAATCCTATCCCAAAGGGTCACATCCGCCTGGTTTTTGAACATTTCCAGGGCTGGGGACTCCACCACTTCCCTGGGGAGCCTTTCCCAGGTCCTGGCAGCCCTTTCAGTGAGGGAACCTGGTGTTGATGCCTGAAGTGGCTCCCCAGAAACAGAGCCCAGGCAGGAGGGAGGGAATAAAGGTGGATATTGATTGGAAAGGCCTCCAAAGGCACAGCCTGGGGAGCCAGAGGCTGCTCTCACCATGGAGCCCAGCATGGACCCCGAGTCACGAGTTCTTCACCCCTTTAGAGCTTTGGGCCATTTGCATCTCAGCATCAATTCCCCAATTCAAACTTTAGCTCATGATGGCATTTCCCCAGCTCAGCCCCCTTCTCAAGGTGTTGGGTTGCACATTTTGGGCCCAGGACAGTCTGGGTGTCCTTGGAGAGCAGCCTTGGAGAGGCTTTGTTGTGTCAGTGTGACCGTGAGAGAGCAGCAGCTCCCAGGCTGCAAAACCCTGCAGAGTCACACCCTGAGCCCTGCAGGGTTTGGGAAATAGCAAAGTTAAAATCCAAGGCACGGGAATTTTTCTGAATACACGGCAGTAAAGCCCATTTCAGAGGCCACATCCTGACAGAGCTGCACGAACAAGTGTGCAGGACTGGAGAGCTGCAGCAGGAGGCAGAAGCAGTGGCTGAGCTGCTGGGAAGCCCTGCAGGGTGGCAGGTGACCGAGCAGGTTCCCACAGGCCACCACCGTGCAGGGCTTTCGTCACCTCAGCCCTGTTTACAGCGAATTTAGGAACTGACTGTCCCCAACAAACAGCTTCCGTCTCCCTGGGCATCTCAGCAGGGTCATCACCTCTCCCTGCCAGTGCCACCACCCTGGTGGCTGTGGTGACAGCAGAAACCTTAGGCTGGTGTCACCTACCACCTACTTTGAATAAAGAGGTAACTAAAAACAAGGCAGTGCTGCTTGTGAGGGTGCGAATCTGCCTCTGCACACTCACGTTTTCTAGCTGCAGCAGTAATATCTGCTGTTTCTCATATTCTCAGTTGTGATGCCCCAAGTCATGGTATTTTGCACCATTTAATTAAAAACAAACATTCTAATTCTAATAATCTTTTAAGCCTGTTTCCTCGACCAGACCATGGAGTAAGAACAATATGCAGAAAATCAAACCCCTGTTCTGAGGGGACAAATGAAAATCGAGCTGCTGAGCAGCCCTTTCCCTGAGCAGGTAATGAGGGTTTAGCTTATCTGTAAGGTAAATGTATTTATCACAAGTAACAGCAAACGTAGAAAGGCTGAAGTCCAGCTTAACAGGAGGATCAAAATATTTTGAATTGTTAGGCTGAACAAAATCAGCTCTCCAGGAGCCACCCTGCAGCCCAAGGCAGAGCCCTCTGCCTGGCTGTGGAGAAAATGCATTTTCTTCGAAAAGGCAGAGCCTCAGGTGTGCCTGAAATTCAGTGTATATTAACAAAGCACTCCACAATAGCACTTTAATCCTTCTGTTCATTTTTAACCCTTCCCAAAACACGTTTGCAAACACAGCCAGATGCAGCCTGGGACCTGTCCTGGGCAAAGGAAGCAAGGTGAGGCTGTGCCACAGCAGTGAAGATGGCAAAGACAGCCTCAGGAACTGCTAAATTCCATGGGTTTCGTGGGCATGGGGTTGGACTCAATGCTCTTGGAAGTCTTTTCTGGATTTAATAATTCCGTGACCCTCTTTGCTCCCAGCCTTACAGGAAAAAAGCAGCACACAAACACAAGCATTCCTTTACGTTCCAAAAAAA
>WEKY01054427.1:49730-64995 GCA_013390045.1 Picathartes gymnocephalus | reverse complement strand
AAAAAAAAAAAAAGCTACTAAAATGTTATTTTACCTCGTAGTCAACTGGGAAAGGGTCTCGAAATTTGTTGCTGGGCGTCGGGATTGGTGGGAACAGTTTAGTCCACACGTGGTTTCTGTAAGAAACAGCAGGGGAGGGGTGTGAGAGAGGTCATTCCTGGGGGATGAGGGACCAGCTCTGCCTGCAGCACCTCCACTGGGGGATACTGGTCCCCACTGGGGCTGGGCAGCTGTGCCGCTCCTCTGGGACCCCTCTGAGTACCTGGGGACACGCAGGTGACAGGGCTGAGGCTGTCCCCAGCCTCTCCCTTGTCGAGGTTGTGTTGGGTCGGTCGAGAGGCGAGGGAGGGTCTCTGCTTGTAGTGAAGTTATTTATTGCACAGCGCAGTCAGACCCGCCAGGGTGAGCAGTTCCAGTCTGTGCCAGTGTGCCCAAAGCCCTCGGGGTCCCGAGCAGAGAAGTTGAAACAGCAGCAAAAGCAGCCGAAGAGGGAAATGCAGCCAGAGAGGGATGCAGCCTAAAGCAGTAGCACCAATACAATGCATTCTATTCATTAATTCTCCAATCAGCTGCAAACAGGATTCTGTTGCAATCCTTTTGCACCTGTCCTGGTCTAACACAGCTCTAGGACAATAATCATCATTTCTTACACAGAATCTGCACACACAGTTTATCACGGTCTGTCTTTCTGTCTAACAGCACCGTGCTGTGTTTATGTGATGTCTAGAGTTTAGCTAATTTTGTAAAAGGTTATGCTGCTGAACTTTGAACTGGACTTTAGGGTTTTTCCATAACTAATACAGTTTGTTACTTGCTTAAGGCACTTTAAGGCATATTTCTGTTTGCTTAAAACCAAATCTATATTCTTACTTCATGCTGGTGTGGGTTTGTGTATCTCAGTTTCTCCAAGGTTTCAGATCAGCCCCTGCATTCCTCTCTGCCTCTGAGCCTGTGTGCACGGGCTCCTGAGAGATTTCTACTCCATTTCCAGCACTCCCTGTGCAGCTGCAGCTGATCCCATCCAGTGCCAGGGCTTTAGGGCTGTCTGCAGAGAAATGAATTGCTCTGATCTGTCTCTTCACACTCAGGCCCTTCCCAGGGGCTCTGCTGTCATGTACCTCGTTTGGACAGCCAAGACGAGCTGCCTCACGCTCAGGATTTGGTTTCTGGACATAAACTGCCAGTGCCTCGTGGTGGGAGAGCAGCCACAAATAATTGTGTGCCAAGGGAGCCGGGAGCAGGCAGGGGAAGGCACCAGGGGCAGCTGACAGCAAATGGTTCTGCTCAGAGCTGTAATAACTCATCCTGCTCACACCCTCTGAGACCCTCCTGCCCTGCCTGCCCCTCCCTGGCCGGGCTGGGCTGGCAGCACAGGCATTTTCGGGACAGCAGATGCTGCAGAGGGAATTTTCCTTGTTTCTGATGCATCCTAGAGGTCAGACCTCACATTCCAGGTGCCAAAACACTCCCGCTGTCTCCAGCCCTGGATGGCACCATGTCCAAAAGGACAGGTTTTACTGGGAACTCGGCCTGAGTGGGGCCTGTTCAGCCCAGAATTGGTACCAGGGGCTGTTCTGGGTGAAGCAGAGATGTGTTCAGGGTGCGGGGCTGCTGGGACCAAGGGCAGATCTGCTCCTCTGCCCCCTTTATTTCATGGCAACCCCCCTGGCTGATGCCTGCTTAGTTCAGTGCTTATGTTCTTAGCACTATTCTTCTTCCAGAAGCTTCCTGAGTTCTGTCAAGTTTCCCTTTATCCTATTATTATTCTCCTGGTGAGGAGGAATAATATTTTCTGTCTATCAGCTTGGAGCTAAACCTTCCTGGCTGAGCTGCTGCTGCCTTGAAGGTGACATTGATGCTTCACTAATTAGAAGGGCCACACCACTGCTCGCCCCACGGACACGAGCTGGGGGATGTCTCCCCTTTGCTGCATGGGATGAGGGGATTGTACGGCCACAAATGGGAATATGGGGAGGAAAAACAGCGTGTGAGGTGTTTAGGGGGAAAAATTTGCATATTTTTTGTTGAAATGCTGGACCCAGCAGAGCCACTGTTGGACCAGCCAGGCTGGGGTGGGACAGGGAAATTTTACCTGCTGGAGCTCAGGAGTGAGGCAGGATGAGTGCCAATATTGCTACTGCAGCCCCTGGCATCATCTCCATCATCTCCACCCATCCTAGCTCTCCTCCTACCCAGGGCAGCTTTGCACTGTTGTCTTCACAGCTCCTACATGTCACCAGCTCTCACAGACTTTTCAAAAGGCCACATAATTCCACCTGCAGCTCATTTCAGCTCTGATTTTTGCTGTTGCTGTGCTAAGTACCCAACCAGAGCTGGTTCTGTTTGGGATTGGTGCGTCCCTCGTTGTGCTGTTTGCCAATAAAAGATTTTGATGGAGCCATATCGAAATTATTTATTGAGTCAGCAAAGAGCATGTTACACATCACTTCTGGAAGGGGAACACTTAAGGAGGGGTGCACGAGTGCCCATGAGAAATGAGGCAGAAGCACAATTGTGTCCATGGGGGCTGCTTTGCCCCTCAGGTCTTTGCAGGGAGGAGTTGCTGGGTTCAGAATGGTTCTGTTCTTTTTTGGAGGTTACTGAAAAGTCGGAGTTTTGTGATTAAAGATCGTGTAAAAGCATCCCAGGTAGCTCTGTCTCTACACAGATTAAGGCACAGCCTTTCCATTATCACTACTTGGATCTCCAGGCCTTGGACACACCCCACGGGACCCTCGTGCCTTAAATCAGCATTTCAGGGTCTCCAGTTTTTGTGCTGCACCTGTCTGCCTGAAATTCCCACTCTTCCCACAGGCTGTGGCATGAAAAGGCCAGAGATAAAGAGAAACAAGCAGGAGAACAAGTTCTTTTCGCTCTTCTAAGCACTACAAGGAGAGTGAGGAAGAATTATTTGTTTTAACTCTCTGTCAGAGTGCCTCCCCTGAGATTCCCCGTGGAGTTTTTCCAAAGCTGACTGGTCCTGGACTGCTGAGGGGTGCAGAAGAGGGGGGTACCTGCGTGACCACTCTGATTTTGGGGTGACTGGAGCAAGTTACTGACTCCATCCTCCTGTGGGCTCCCCTGCAGGAGAAAATGTTATTCCTAGGGAAGTACAGAAGCTGCTTACTCCAGGGCAAACCAGGAAAACATTCAATTGTGGTTTTTATCAAGACTCTAACCCCATCAGCTCTGCAAGTGAGCGAAGGGAAAAGCCTGCCCAAACAGTCCCAGAGGGCTCCTTTGCCTTGCAGCACTCCTCCCAAATGGTGGGCTTTATCCCTGATGCCTGCAAGTACACAGAAAAATTTATGGACCTCTTTGCTGTAATGAAATTCCTTATAATGGCTGCAAATCGCATGGAATTGGAAACGATCCCGTGGCTTGAATTGCAGAGCGCACTTCATGAATTTCCAAGAGCAGTAAAAACAGAGAGTACTAATGAAACTGTGATCTAGGGAAGCTGCTCGATTTTTCTTTTTTTAATATCTGCAGGTACAACCCTGTGTTTCATCTTCTTACACTTCTCCATCCTCCCAGGGCAGGCTGGCGATTAGAGCAGGAGAAGGAGGAAGGAGCAGCAGGGAAGGGTGGAATAAGGTGAGCAGCTCCATGAAATTCCATGTAGCAGGGAGGTAAAATTTTCATCACGTTGGCAAAGAGAGAAAGTAATGAGCCTTTGGGTGTTGGGGAATTTTATACTGGAGAGAAACTCCTGGAAGCAACCAAGGCAGCAGCAAGCAGCTGAGCCTGGAAAAGCTCCCTGAAATTTGGATTAAAATCATAAAATGCATTAATACAGCGTCTCCATGTTGAGTAGAAGTTTTTCCCCGAATTTATTTCTTCCCCTGGATTTGTTCCAGGATCTCCAAAGGGAGTAAATAATATCCAAATGCTTGTAGAAAACGTGGAGCAGTGTGAATGCTGCTAACTGCTGTTGGTTCTGCTGTCCCAAAGAGAGAGGGCAGAGCTGGAGATGATGCTGGAGCAGGGGATCCCCAGCTCCAGGCCAGCCCATAAAAGAATCATGTAAATAAGACAAATTTGGGGATTTTCAGCAAGACATCAAGGCTGCACAGCTGGGGACAGCGTGAATAAACTCCCTGGGGCCTTCACCTGTGCTGTTCCTGCCAGGATCCTTCCTGAGCAGAGCTCTGCTAATTCAGCTGCCCTAAAACCAGGCAGAGTTAACACCAGTTATTCCCTTGGAAAATTCCTGTGCACAAGAACTTTATTGGATAAAGGAAACATAGCACGGAGAGGAAAACAGCCAAGGATGCGTCAGGATGACCAATAAATAAAAAGGCACTAAAGAAATTAATAAGGAATTAGCAGTTCCATTTGTGGCAGCTGTGTTTATTGTGGATCGATAATTGCTGCTTGCTGCATGTTTCAGGGGAGAAGCTTCTAATTCCATCAATTCTTTAATTCATCATTTATGATTTGACTGTCACAGACACAAATCCAAAGTGTAGCTGGCCTTCCTCACTGCACTTTTGGGGAATTTGACATCTGCCTTTACTGTACAGCATCCAGAGCCTCTGTATGATTAAAAATAAATGCAATATTTCAAATACTCAAAGCAAACACCAGGGGTCTGGCTATTTTGGCCGTGAGGGATGCTCTGAGCAGCTTTTACCAGGGGTAAATGAAGATTCCTGGGGAAATCACTGACCCAATCAGGTGCAATTAGTGAAGAAATGAGAAAAGGACAAATAGATTTTTAACAAATTTTGACAAATTCGCCTCACTCAATATATGGGTTTGTTGTATAAGATTAAATTGAATAACTCTCTTACCCCATCAATTTTGCTGAATGTTAGTATTGATAATTAATGAGGCCTATTATTTTTGCTTTGTATATTTAGGCAAACTCAGCTTTTTCTCAGAATTAAGCAAAGTTTGTGACAGTCCCCCACACTCGTCGAATACCTGGTCCTAAGTTATCTTGTAATAAAAAAATTATGCTAATACTTACATTTTGCATAATACAGCAACAAAGAGGAATGTGCAGGATGTGAACACACAAAGCAGAGTAAGAATCCAGGTTATGGAACTCTCCAGTTTATTTTGCCCTGAATTTCAAGAAAAATAAAAGAAATTAAATACATTATTTTAGTGCCGATTATTTGAAACACATTATTTGTAAACATTCATCAGCTGTGGAATGTGGTTTTATTCAGATCACAAATTAACATGCAGATTTTGAAGACTTGGTACCTAGAATAAGAAATGAAATGCAGAGCTTCAAGAAGAGCTTCCGTAGCACTGAATTTCAAGAATAAATTTCTTTGATTTTGATGTGAAGGAGAGAACAAGCGGCTGAGCAAGTGGCTCAGGCAGGAACCTGTATTGTGCCAACGAACTGCAACAAGCCCCTAAAAACTCCTTTCCAGAAGAAAAACTTAATTAAGTGGTCCTGTCCTTGGATGTTGTTGAGATTTAAGTAATTTTTTTATGGAAAGCCAGTGATTTTTTGCCATCAGAATGAATTTTCCGTGTTTGCTGCGTGAGCCAGGTGGGGAGGCCAAGGGGATGTGTTGGACAAAGAAGGCAAAACACTGAAAATTGTAATTCCTGATACGAGAGGGGAAATGTAGTAAACAGGAGAGGGTAAGAGGGTATTTTTTAAGTGAAAACAAGGAAGTTAAGAAACTGCAAAGATAAGAGCAAAGGAGGATGTCTAAGGACAAACAGTTGATAACGTGCAGTGATAAAGGAACTGTTCTTTCCAGAACAACTTGTTCAGCAAGCAGGAAACACAAAACAGAGTGGGGCAAATGATCCTGCCCCAAAGATGCTAAAATCATGCTCTTTTTTCCCCCCAGTATTTAAGGGGATAATTTAAGTAAATTAAATTCAAATCCCTGTCTTCCTGTTTCCTATTAGAATTCCAGGATGTTGCACACACTCCTGATTAGGCAGCGTTTGCTCCCCAGCAATGGGGATGCTAAAAAGGTGCTAAAAGGTGCTAAAATCATGGGGTTTTCCCCTCAACATTTAAGGGATGAGATAATTTCAGTGAATTAATGGTTGGCATGGTCTCTCCCATTCATTTCCAGTAAGAACATCACAGTGATGGCAGGGAAACACCTGAAAAATCTGAAGTGATGCAAGAAAAGGCTTTGAGTTTACAGAAATGTCTGAAAATATTCACAAAGCGCTGTCTAAAACGAATCCTCCTTGAAAGGAGGGCTTTTTCCTATTTTTAATAGAAGAGATTTAAATTCCCTTGGCATAACCAAGTCAGATTTTTCGTTCACATCCCTGTTTTCCTGTTTCCTGTGAAAATTCCAGGATATTGCACACCCTCCTGATTAGGCTCCCCAGCAATGGAAAAATGGGAATTCTTACCAACATAAAGGATTTCACTCCAGTCACTCCAGAACCCCCTGGCACGACAGATGTGGTTGTGGTTAGCCCTGATCCTTATGGAATATCTGCTGCTGACATCAATCCGTACTTGGAAGCTGTTTGAGGAGATTTTCAGGATCTGTTAGGAAAATAATTTGTGCTGTTAGATATTAATTAAGATTAAAACATCCAGAAAACAAATTTAACCCTGTTTATATTTATATTGTTTTTATTAACTGTGAGCAGCTGGCCTTTTCTCCAGTTTTTTATAGGTGTAACTCCTCCTAACACACCAATATTCCAGGGAAATATCCTGAAAATGCCTCATTTTTCCATTCTTCCACTAGATTCTTAATGCAGCATTTTCAACTGTTCTGCACCCAGATGCATAAACTGAATAAATCCAATTTTGTCCTGCTTTCCCAAGTTCCTTGGGGATGGTTTGTTGCAGATATAAAGGACTTTGAGGAAAAGAGGAAGGCAAATTCCAGCTGTTGAGGACAGGAATGCTGGATAATTTTGGATGCTGGAGGAGCAATTACCTGCTTGTTACCTGACTTCAGGTTGATGAGATAGAATTCATATTCAAAACATTCCTCATGGAAAGGAGAAATTGGCTTCTCCCACGTGGCCAGGAGATCATTTTGCTCCAGGGATATGCTGATATTTCTGGGAATATTCACTTTCTCTGCAAAAATAAAGCCGTCTTGGTGAGTTATTGATAGAGACAAGTTTAAATACTAAAATCTGGAAAATTTTATAAGCTGATAGTGTTTCCAAGTAGGACCAATAATTATTGAATTTATTTCCCATTTTGGACTGAAAAGATAAGGATTTAGGAGGGTTAACTACATTGCAGGTAATAGTTACAGGAAAAGAGTTTGGAAAATCCACTTAAAAGTTTTGGAAAACTAAATTATTGGGGAGAAGAGGTATTTATTAAATTAATTTTATAGAAATATTAAATTAATGATAGAACAGTTAGAAAAACTTCATTTCCAGGGGAAAACAATGCAGATGTAGCCAGGAAAGTTATTGAAAAGTGGAAAAAATTCAAAGGAATTCAGCTGCTGTTATGGGGATGATTTCTAAGAAGAAAATATGTGAATTTTTCTCTTAGTGGAGTGATGAAAAAGAGAACTGTTATCTGTTTGCCAAAAAAGAAAAAGGCATGGATCTAATGAAGGCAAGTGGATTATTTGTGTGGATGAGAGATGATAGACAATCAGGGCTCATATTCCCTTTTATTCCATACTATAATGACTTCCATTAGAGGACATGGTTAACTTGAACACCATGTTCTTATTCCTTTTAAAGAAAGGCTGCAAAAGAAAGGGAAATAAAACCTGTGTTTTAATGTATATTGACTAAATCAACTGAAAATTAATATTGGGTATAATGCTTTGGCTAACAAACAGGATAACTAATTGCCTTTCCTAGCATTCAGTTTTGCCGTTCTAGAATTTAAAATAGGTGATTAAAATCAAATTTAGCTAAAACAACCCAGTTATTTCTTCCAATTTCCTGAAGATAACTATGCAAAATCAACGCATCCTTTCACCTGCATCAAGAACCACTCAATCCAGTAGAATTTCCTCACATTTCGACAATCCTGCTAGACATTTTTGATATTTTTTTTTTCATGTATTCCTACTCACCAATGGCATTTTGGTTAAATAACTGCTGAAAAGGCTTGATTGCAGCACTTTTGCTGGAGCCATTAATGTGGATGACAATGACGTTGTCAATCTCCCCAGGCTGAATCTGAGTAGTCGAAAATCTGCACTCGGTGTTCCTGTTCTTGCCTCTGGTGTAAGTGGGACATTCCTCAGTGTGTGTCTCATACCTAAATTAAAATGCTGGTGAGACTGGGTGCTCTTAAAGAAATTCACTGCTGGCTGACAAGGAGCAAACACCAACCTGTAAAACAGAAAGTATTTGGTGTCTTCTGGCGCCCCTCGGCCGGGGAGCCAAGTGCAACGGAGAGAGACATTGCCAGGCATGGTGACACGAGTGACACAGGACAAGTTGGTGACAGAGGTCTCTGCAGCACCTGGAGAGACAAGGAATTACAGAGCAGGAAAAAAAAAACCTCACTGCAAAAATCATATAACGAGTTCCTGTTGCTGAAACCCTTTGAGTCTGTTTTAGCTGTGCCTGGTAGAGCCAATTCTCTGCCTCGTCTCGCAGGTCTGGGGCTGGGAAGGATGGGGATTCCCCGGCTGTGCCACACAGCACCGTGTGTTCCATGGGAAACAAGGCAACAATAGCACCACTCTAGGCTAACTCAGCCTCAGCAAGGCATTGCCAGAAAATTTTAAAGGTGTTATTGACATTTTGCACCTCCAGCTTCTACACTAGGTTCCACTGCAGTAGAGAAAGGCCTGGACTAAATCTTTCTGTAGCAGGTAGAGTGGAAAAGGGTGTGTTTTTATTTTAAAGTATTAAACCTGTCACCCTTCAATGTTTAGTCCACAGATTGGGGCAGAACACAAAATCCAGCCCTTCCCTGGGTTTTTCTGACCTGGCAGAGGTGGGAGGTTTCCCTCCACCCAGTCACTGCTCATCTGAAGGTGCTTCTGGAGGAGCAGGGTCCTCACGCGTGCCGAGAAGCCGTTGTGAAGCGCCGCTGCTCGGACACTCTGAGTCCTCCTGGTGTCATACTCCAAATAAAAAATATCAAATAAACACCACAGGGGATGGGAGGCAAAGTAAGGGAGCTGCAAACACTGAGCAAGACATTGGGGTGAGTTCAGTGAGTTGAGATGAGTGGGCTGCCAGTATTTAAAGCCGGGATCCATCACCCCCTCAAGATCAGAACCGCAATTCCCAGGGTTTGTCCCAGCAGAGCTGTGGCCATAAGGGTGGCTGAGAGGGAATCTCTGCAGTGCTCCGAGTGTGTGTTTAGATAAAAGAGAATAGCAGGGATTTAGCCTTCTTAGGATCCTTGATTTATTTTTTATTCTTACCTCTTCAGGCACAGGGCTCAGGATTTTCACATGGTATCTGATGGTGGAGTTGTTCTGTTCTTGAGCAGGGTTTGGTTCCCAGTGTAACAGCACTTGTGCTAACGCAGGGACTGTGAGGGTGAAGTTAACAGGTGGGAAAACCTGAACTGGAAGGGAGAAAACAGAAATACCCATGAATATCCAATCCAGTGAATTGTTTAGAGCAATATGTGTTTGCAAGCAGTGAGCAATACAAGCAAAGAATTTCATTTCAATATTATATTCTCTAACAGCTCCTTATGAAATCTTTCTAATATTTGACAAAAAAAAAAATCTTTAAAGAACCAAAACCCCATCAAATAAGACTTTGTTAAAACTTAGCTTAAAAAATGAAACTTTTACAACAGTTTCAACTTGAAAATTACCATGCTATTTTACATTTGGCTTGTTAATTAGGTTCAGAGTTTTCATTTTGGTCCTCACTGTCACACAGACACATAAGAAATGGGGCTGATGGAGTGATCAACTGCATGAACAATTCTCAGCCACATCAGCTTGCAGGAGAGGGTGACATGGGGAGCTTTCAAAGACAAGGCTGACAGCCACAAGAAGCTGCATGTGAGAGTAGAACCAAAATGATGAACAGAGGAATTAAGCACAAATGGAAGAAAACACAGAAGGATGGGAACAATAATTTAAAACGACAGGGCAAGAAGGATTCCTGGAGCTCCCATGGAAATGAGGAGGATCCCATGCTGGGGGCAGTGTTAGCATATAAATAGCAGGGCAGTGAAATAATCAATCTGCTCCCCTCCAGTTCCTCAGAGCCTGCCTGCCCTGATTTGCCAAATCCAAGGCAGTTGAGGGACGTCAGCACCCCTGGGAGTGTCCAAGGCCAGCTTGGATGTGGCTCTGAGCACCCTGCTCTGGTGGAAGATGTCCCTGCCCATGGCAGGGGGTGGAACTGGGTGGGTTTTAAGGTCCCTTCCAACCCAAACCATTCTGGGATTCCATAATCAGCCCCCACTTCTCCCACAATTCCAACCTTTGATGCCCAGGAGTTCCATTTTCATTGCAGTGAGAAAACTGCCCCGTGACAGCTCAGGAAACACCAACACAAGGTGTGTCTCCATGACTCGAGGTTTTTTCCTCCCAGAGCAAACCAGGCACCAACTGGGAACAATCTGGGAGAGGGTGCAGCCATCCCAGGGTAGGGGAGAGCAGTGATGGTCCCTGGCCCTGGATCCATGGCATGCCAGGGATGTTTTATCCGCGCATAGAACACGACACAAAGAGGAGCCTTGGGCACCCACCAAAGCTGCGCCCTGGCAGCTGGAAACTCCTCACCTCCTGCACCCTCAGGTGTGTTTGCTGTCCAGAGGAGGAGCAGGAGAACTTGCACCCCACCGGCCTCCATCTTCGGGCGGTGCATGGACACAGCCAGGCTTCAGCACGGGGGGCTCGTCACCATTGCACAGGAGCTGAAAGTGAACACAATCCCAAGGGTTAAACGCCCAAAGCATGGATCGTGATCTATCCGCATCACCAAAGGGGTGAAACTGCTGCCCTGCAGGGATGGACTCGTCTTGTCTTGCAGGAAAATGCTTCTTGTGGGAGCTGAATTCAATATAGGTACCAGAGAGCACATTTTGTCTGACTCCCTTTGCCAGCCCTCTCTGAGAAGCCGCTGGTTTCAAATCTTCACGTGGGGATGTTCGGAGCAGCCATGGAATCAGAGCATTTCTCCATGGAAAGTGAGTCAGGTTCATGTAGATTGGCTTTGGGGAGAGTCCCATTTCCTCCAAGAACAGAAATAATCATATTTTTAGCTCCCACTCTACATAAAAAAGCTGCTGGCTGGAATTTACTTTCTAGTTACTCCTCCAATAAAGCTCTCGAAAGACACAGCCAGTGCTCACCTCAAGGCTAATTCTGCAGAGTTAATTACTGGGTGTAAGAGAAACTGCTTTGTTTGTTTCTAATTTAAATGAACAACAATTTTTAATGCTTAAACCCAGCATTTTCCTATGGATTGTTTCATGAATTACTGGGAGAAAAAGAAAAAAAAATTTCCGTGTAATCATTCATGTATTACCTAATATAAATATGGGCATCCAGAACAGCAGCTTTCCAAAATGTTCTTACAGAAGAGAAATGCCCAATCTCAGCACCTCCCTGGGGCACTACAGCAATTGCTCACATGAAAAACATAATATTTTCCGATGGTAATGAGCAGGAATAACCCAGGGACAGGAAGCACTCCCACTGATCACAGTTGGAATAATTCTGCCGTACAGTAACTATTTTTCAAAATGCAGTCTGAGTGCTGAGTTCATTAAAATGACACATCATCCACAGTAGAGTGTGGTTTTAATGTCCAAGTCCCCTCATTATCTATGTTCACATTTTGTGCCTCTCTGCTTTCCTGACAGCCCAAATGTGCAGCAGGCCAGCTGAAACTCAGGAGTTTGCTAATGGATTATTCCTGGGGAGCCAGGGTTTGATTCTGTGTACATTGGGTTATGGGAAGACATCCTGGCCAGGCATTTTGGTTCTCCCAAAATGTAGCAAATCACAGACAATGGGACAAATGTTCTTTACAGCACACATTTATGCCTGCACAAATTACTGGCATCAGGCTTTCTTTGCTGCTTCAAGAGACATCATTCCATTTACCTGATGAGACTATTAAATACTCTAATAACTTTTTTCTCTGTTTAGAAGTAAAAATTCATTATCCTCACATCTTTGCAAATAAAAACTAACTTTGGGAAAGAAGCTTCATTAGCTTCACAGCTGAAAGCATTCACTCTTTTTAGAAAAAGCAATGATTTCAATACATTATTTAAAAAAAAAAAAATCTTCAAAAAGCCTCGTGTTTTGCAAGTGCTTAGGATTCACATCTACGTGAATAATGTTGGTGTGTTGGTTTCAGGATTACCATAACTACAACAGCTGATTCTCCCTTGGGTTTATTTAAGCTGGGTTTGGCTACCTGTGGATTTTTTTTTTTTTTTAAATTTGTCTAAAAAAAAAAAAAAAGGATTCTTATTCTTCTTTTCCCTATACTTTCAAAAACATTCTAAAGATCTTCTATTTCTTTTGCTGCCAAAAACTTGCATGTATTACATCTTATACTTTCTGAGTAGCACATTACTGTGCTGAAACTGGATATAAAATGTTACTGTAATGAAGATTAGTCTTAAATTATCATCCTGTTCTTTTCAGTTTATTTTTTTTCTTGCTTTGTTTTCCAAAATGCTATTTTCCTTTTTCTTTCTGCCAGACTAAGATTGAAAGCACAGCTTTTGGAAGCTGTATTTCTGCAGCTGTGTAAGGCCACAACCCCTAAGAACAAACTGCACTCTGTGATACCCCGTTTCATGGGAGAAATTGCTGAAAAGAGAATCAAAATAAGTGTATGCAAGTAAAGCTGGTAACTAGAAGGCTACAAGAGGATTATGCTCCTCACAAAAATGGATATAGTAAGTTTTCAGGACAAATAAAAGTTTAGATTATAGAATGTTTTGGTTATATAGGTAAAAAGCAATAAGCAGAGGGTAAAGGAGGTATTCCATTTGTGCAGGGAATATATTCCTTTTAGAAGGACAGCAGAAATCCAAAGCACAAAAACCAGCCTCTTAAACGTAATAATTTTCTCCCTTACAGCTGCCATGTCTCAACACCTCACAAGCAACCAAGAAGTAGCAGATTCCAGATGTTTTTCCCAGTGTAAACTGACTTTGAGAAGCAGGACCTACCTTGGCAGCCTTCAAAGCAAGCACAAGGCAGACCCAGAGCCCACCAGACACCCCAGGAGGTTACCTGTGCATCTCAAAGCCCTCTGAAGAGTTGGCTCCGTTTGTTCCCCATCCTCTGGGTGCTGTCCCCGTGGGTTTCTTTGATAACTGCTGCCTTTCAAGTGCCAGCAGGGTTGGCACCTCAGAAGAGATGGCAGAGGACAAGTGAGATAAGCACGCCTTGAAAAAGGGAACTGTCGATTTAATCACAGCGTGGAAGGCTCCATACAGGCAGGGTTCAGCCAGAAAGGGGTTTATTTTATTTATTGGGAGTTAATTAAATACAATGGTCTGAGAGTTTTCTAATGACTTTTCAAGAGCAGGAGTGTGCTGGCTGATTGCAAAGAAATAACCTACAGTCACACTGCTTTGTTCTTTCCCCTTCAAACTCAGACACTGCTGGAAAACTGTGCAGGTTTTGTCCAGGTTTTTTTATGCCATCTTGTCTGAAGCTTTGGCCACACAGCCATACAGACACCAGTAGCCCAGAAATGGGTTTATCTTCTTTATTGAGGGTTAATTAAATACAATGGTCTGAGAGTTTTCTAATGACTTTTCAAGAGCAGGAGTGTGCTGGCTGATTGCAAAGAAATAACCTACAGTCACACTGCTGATATCTCAATTTGTTCTTTCCCCTGGAAAATCAAACCCAAACATTGCTGGAAAACTGCACGTGTTCTGTCCAGTTTTTTTCTGCCATCTTGTCCAAAGCTCTGGCCACACAGCCATACAGACACCAGTAGAATTTTGAGAAGTTACCAGAGCAAAACCAACTTCCTAATGCTGTGCTGACAACTTTGAGCTGTGATCCATAGGGTCGGATAATTCCTCTGTTCCCAGAGAAGCTGTGGATGCCCCACCCCTGGCAGTGTTCAAGGTTGGATGGGGCTCGTGGAAGGTGTCCTTGCCCATGGCACGGGATTGGAACAAGATGATCTTTAAGGTTCCTTGCAGCCCAACCCACTCCATGATTCTGTGATGGTAACACAGGCTCACAAACAGGAGAGGGAATAGAATCCAACCCAAGGGAAGATGCTGCAGAAAGTGGAGCTGTATGTGACCGAGTTACAGGAAGGATGAGAAGATGGCTAATGACTCACCCTCATTAACAACCTGGAATTCAAGTTATTAATGTGCAGGTGACACAAGCTTGGAGGGGCCAGTGCTTTGAGGCTCGTGCTAGAATTAAAGCTCCTGACAAATGGTTAAAATTCAATGTGGGCAAGATCTCAACTGCATTTAGACATTATCAGCTACACATTAATAACTGTAAATAATCAATTATCACTGCTCCGCTGAACAGGATGGGGTTTTGGGTCACACACCAAAGAGGGCAGGGATGGAATCCCCATCCCTGGAGGGATTTAAAGCGATTTAAAATGTGGATGTAGCACGCGGGGACAGGGTTTGGGCTGGGCTTGATCTTGGAGGGCTTTTCCAAAACGATGACTTCATGATTTCTGCGATTCAAACATTTAAATGCTACCGAGTTTCTTCTCATCGGGGAGAAGAAACTCTTCAATTCCATCCCAGTTATTTAGCCATACCCGAACTACATATTTCTTTGCCCCGTTGTAACTCATTTTCCCATTGTAACTCCTGTTCTCTAAACCGAAACGAAGCCACGGTAAATCTTTTATGGTGTTTTTGAGGATTTTTTGGTAAATTACTCCCGGCTGAGCGCGGGCGGGGCGGTGGCGCTGAGGGAGCGGGGGCGGAGCGGGGCTCGGCCCGGCCCCCGGGCGGTGCTGATACCTTGGATTTTAACTTTGCTATTTCCCAAACCCTGCAGGGCTCAGGCTGTGACTCTGCAGGGTTTTGCAGCCTGGGAGCTGCTGCTCTCTCACGGTCACAGGGACACAACAAAGCCTCTCCAAGGCTGCTCTCCAAGGACACCCAGACTGTCCTGGGCCCAAAATGTGCAACCCAACACCTTGAGAAGGGGGGCTGAGCTGGGGAAATGCCATCGTGAGCTAAAGTTTGAATTGGGGAATTGATGCTGAGATGCAAATGGCCCAAAGCTCTAAAGGGGTGAAGAACTCGTGACTCGGGGTCCATGCTGGGCTCCATGGTGAGAGCAGCCTCTGGCTCCCCAGGCTGTGCCTTTGGAGTCCTTTCCAACCAATATCCACCTTTATTCCCTCTCTCCTGCCTGGGCTCTGTTTC
>WEKY01054427.1:0-49644 GCA_013390045.1 Picathartes gymnocephalus | reverse complement strand
TCCGGGAGCTGGGCCGCGGTGGGTGGGTGAGTGAGTGCGGGACGGCGGGGCCGGGCCGGGCCGGGCCGGGCCGGGGCGGAGGAGCGGCCGCGGCCCGCAGATGTGGGCTGAGCTCTTGCTTGTGCCCCGCAGGGCCGGGCTGCGGCTGCTGCAGCGGCGGCGGCACGGCGGGAGCGGCGCCATGAGGCTGCAGGCGCCGCAGTTCCAGGCGCTCTTCACGCCGGGGCTGCGCAGCGTGGCCGGTGAGTGCGGCTTGAAAAACGTCCCTGAGCGCAGCCCCGGGGTGCGTCGGCTCGGGAGGGAGCTTAAAGCTCATCCAGTGCCCCCCCTGCCATGGGCAGGGACGCCTTCCACTGTCCCAGGGTGCTGTGAACCCCGTCCAGCCTGGCCTTGGGCACTGCCAGGGGTCCAGGGGCAGCCACAGCAAATCTGGGGATTCCATCCCGGTCCCCCTGCACCCTCACAGGGAAATCTCACTCCTAAACCTACGCTCCCTCACCTCAAGGCAGTTCCCCCGTGTCCTGTCATTCCATGCCCTGGTAAAAAGCCCCTCCCGAGCATTTTTCTGCTCCCAGAGCCTTCTCCACTCTCAGCCTGTGTCCAGGAACACGTCAGAGCTCGTTTTCCTCTTTGTCGGCCGATTCCATGATGCTCTGTTGTTCCTGGAGAATTTTGGGTACATGGCTCGCAGTTCTTTGCCGTAAATAATCTGAATTCTTTGCCTTTGCCAGCTCCTGGCTGTACAAAATGATCCCCAGCCCAGAGTCCCCGGGACCAATTAGCGACCTGCCAATATTTAGTTTATCAGAAAAGCTTCAGAAAAAATAAATCAGAATGACAGGGAAAATACCTGTGGGTGCTCAGCTGTGCCACGAATTAGTGCATTTTGCATGGAGCTGTGAGCTATTTACTGCTGCCTGCATTTTGGAGTGTGTATTCCTACACCTATGACTTTAATTTTGTGAGCAGGTAGGTTATGGCTGAGTGTGCCATGGGTTTATTGCTGTTTGGTTTTCCTTCCTTTCCCAGAACTGTTTAAGAAGAAGAACTATGAGCTGAGGATAGCAGGAGGGGCCGTGAGGGATTTACTGAGTGGAGTGACACCACAGGACATCGATTTTGCCACCACAGCTACGCCAGCAGAGATGAAGGAAATGTTCACAGCAGCTGGGGTTCGTCTGATCAACAATAAAGGAGAAAAACACGGAACCATCACTGCCAGGGTTGGTTTGGGATTTGTTTGGATCTTTTCTACCTGTTTGTGAATGTGCCACCGTGTCCAGTAGGAAATTTGCTCCTTATTTGCTAAAGTATCACAGCAAGAGTTTAAATGAGACCCTGCTTTAAAGCACGGAGTGATTTTTTTTGGATTATTCATTGTAGAATTCAAGTAATTATCATAGTTTAATGCTGCCGTGTCATCACCAGAAAAAAAACACAGGCTGCCCACACACGATCCTAATATTTTCTTCTCAAGTTCTATTTCCTCTACCTTGCTCTTAGTCCATTTCCTGCAGGAAGATTTCTGCAGGCTCTGTAGAAAATAACTAAAGATTCTTTTCAGAAGTTCCTATTTCTCGATGGTCAGCTCTGCATGAAAACACAGCACACGTTGCTGTGCATGTGTCCACTCGCTGCACACAAACACAGGGCTGAAAAAATGAGCAGCTTTTGCATTTCATTTCCTTTCCTTTCCACGGTTGTGCTGAAGTAACGATGTCTGTGGGATTTGCAGCTGCATGAACAGAATTTTGAAATTACCACTCTCCGAATAGATGTTGTCACCGACGGGCGGCACGCAGAGGTGGAGTTCACCACGGACTGGCACAAGGATGCTGAGAGGAGGGATCTCACTGTCAACTCCATGTTTTTAGGTAAATTGGAAGAACAGTTACGTAGATGGAGCAGTGGAGTTGGGGTTTTGCTCTGTGTCAGAGGTCTGTATAAATCTGATGAGATGATCTGAGAGACCAGGTCAAATCACACAGCTTCTCCAGGTTTTCAAATGAGAACGTTTCGTCGTGTCGGCCACATTTGGAAATCAATATTCTTCTATTTTTTTTTCATTTTTTCTAGGTTTGGATGGGACACTCTATGATTTCTTTAATGGCTATGAAGACTTGAAAAGCAAGAAAATCAGATTTGTGGGGAAGGCAGCTGAGAGAATACAAGAAGATTATTTACGAATCCTGAGATATTTCAGGTAAGAGGTTTTGCCTTTCCTTGATAAATAAACTCTGTAAGGTTTCAAAAACATGCAAAAAGAGACCAGTGATGTAAAAAGAGTTGTAGTTCTCATATTTCCTTGCCAACCTAAATGATTTTATGTTGGTAAGTTGAATAGTTGTTCTAATCTAAAATCCAGGTGTTTTATTTGGCAGATTTTATGGAAGAATAGCAGAGAAACCTGGAGATCATGAACCTAATACACTGCAAGCAATTAAAGAAAATGCCAAAGGCTTGGCTGGAATATCTGGAGAAAGGATTTGGGTGGAACTGAAAAAAATTCTTCTTGGAAGCCATGTCAATCATTTGGTTCAACTTATGTATGAGCTGGATATTGCCCAGTACGTAGGTAAAGTGGAATGAAGTTTGATTTCCTACTCTTATATCTTATCTGAATTTTGTGGCAAAGTGAGATCAAACTTGGGTTTACACAGAAATGGATTTTTTTTCTTCCTGTGTTAACATCCACTTTTGTTATTAACACTTCTTTGCACTTTTTGTGTGCTTTTAGGATTACCACTTGATGGGAATTTAGAGGAATTTGCCAGAGTCACTAAAAACATCCAAAATCTGTCTCCAAAACCCATGACTGTCCTGACATCCTTGTTCAAAGGGAAGGATGATGTCACAAACCTGGACCTGAGGCTGAAAATCTCCAAGGAAGAAAAAAACCTTGGCCTTTTCTTGGTGAAGCACAGGCAGGAGTTAACCAAAGCCCAGGGCCCAGAACCACTTAGACCATACCAGGACTTCCTGATGGACGTGAGTCTAGTTCAGATTGCTTCATTTGGGGCTTCACAGTGAACTGAATTCATTTTAAGACATTTATAAAAACCAAACCCACTGTATTTTAGCAGTTCTGAGCACCCTGTGCTCTGTAGCAATTTTTGGACTGACTTAAAAGTGATTCAGGCTGAAAAATGTCACATTCAGTTGCTCGTGACCTTACCTGGGACTGGCAGTTTGCTGTGCTGTCCTGTTGAAACATGAAACAGGAGGTGGACCTTGGGGGAATTTGGCTTTTTTTTTTTGTGTGAGAAATTCAGCTCTGAATTGGGTGTGGAAAACCAGTGCAATTCCTGGTGTTCTTCCCAAGGCCCGCTGTTCCTTAGGCCTTGGGATGTTCCTCAGGCAACCTGGGCTGTTCTTCCACAGCAAAGTGAAGTCATTTCCAGGTGAATTCTGCACTTTTGGAGCAGCACCTGAGACTGAGGGCAGGAACCAGTCCTCAGGCCAGCTGATGGGATATGGATTACGGCTATTTCCTGGAATTCAGGGAGTCTCCCAGGATCTCCCAGAGCCTCCAAGGCTCAGTTTTAACACCTGGGAGGCAGAACCTTGCTTCCATAGTCCCAGCTTGGCCAAGATCTTGCCTAACAATGTAACGGGAACAGCACAATGCTGAGCACACTTGGAGCTGTTTTGCTGTTTCATAGTGAACCCTCTTTTTTCCTTTTTTTCTCCCAGTCTAGGGAAGCTCAGACCAATTCCAAGATCTTTGAGCTCCTGAAATACCAAGGAGAGGAGCAGCTTTTGAAAGAAATGCAGGAATGGACCGTGCCCTCCTTCCCTGTCAGCGGCCACGACCTCCGCAAGATGGGGGTGTCCTCTGGGAAGGAGATTGGGACAGCACTGCAGCAGCTCAGGGATGAGTGGAAAAAGAGTGGATACCACATGGATAAAGAGGAACTGCTGAGCTGCCTGAAGAAGCTGTAAAGTGAATAATGACAGAACTGTTCGTGCCTTGGTCAAATTGGAACTGAGCTCCCAGGAAACTGAGCCTCTCACAGATGTTTGTCACATTTAACATCTTCATCACTAATTCCTGACTTCTGCAAGGACAGGTTTCATTTTGAAATAATGAAACATTTGCCAAATTCCACCTTCTCAACCTCTCTTTGCCGTATTTAGTGATAAATATTTACTGTTTTATCATGACTTAAGGCATGAGATGTAACAAGATTTTTCTCCTTCTTTCTATATCCAAGAAAAAAACCCCTAAAATGTTGTTTGCATCCTCTAGATAAAATCATGGGAGGGTTTTTTATGTACCTAGGAGAATGTCTGGAAATAATGGCTCTACCTTAACTCTTTTTGTACTTAAAGCTGGGTAACAGATGGAAATGCTCACTCCAGCAGTTCCCAACAGTCTTGCCATGGAAAACGAGGCTGTTTTCTAGGAGGATTTTTATTTTGCAGAATCCCAGAATCAGTTTTAGGTTAAAATGATGACTTGGCTGAGTGAGTATCATGAACTTCCAGTAGTTTTTCAGTAACTTATCACTGACTGAGTAAATCCATAGCAAGCCGGTGAAGGTTCTACCTGGTGTATTTTAAATTTTAGGTGTGAGACAAACTATTAATGTTAATTAACATTAATAAGAGGAGATCCAGCTCCTTGTCTTGGGGATTTGGAGCAGAGCTATTCCTGGTCTTTCTGAATGTCTTCCTATCCCTGAGACATAGGTGTGCTGTTGAAAAAATCTCTGAGAGCAGCTCTTGTGTGCATGAATCTTGTTGCAGGTTGAAGTTTTCCTACAGAACCATGGTAATAAATAAAATCCTTTGGATTTCACTTTCCTTGGATATCCTTTTGCAACACTAGATGGCAACACTGGAGCAATGCTGGAAAAAAATCAGCATTTTGGGCTTTCACATAACTTCCCAGCTGCCTTGGACTTTCCTGGGATGTCTGGTCCCTTAAACAAATTCTCCTGAAGGTGCTTGGGAATTTGTGGGAGCCAGCAAGAGAAGAGAGAAAGTGCTGTTTGTTACTGAGGCAAATCTCAAAGGAACAGGATGGTGCTTAATTTAATGAAGTAATTAAATTGAAGCCTCCTTTGTGCAATTTGTGGAACTACTGCCCTCTTGGGAGGGAGAGTGACAAAATTCAGGGCTGTGGAGAGTCCTTTAAAGATTTCACCCAAGTGCAGCTTTAGGGCAATGGCTGTGGAGGTGGGAAAATACTAACACTTTACCCAAAATTGCTGTCAGGGTCAGAATCCCCTTGGAGAGAGGATTTTTAAGGACAAAAGCTTGAAATTTAAAATTGTGGAACGGACCAAGTGGATACTTTGGATAAAGTTTAGCAGGGAGATCCTCCCATGAGTGCTGAGCTTCAATATCCAGCTGTTTCCCAGCCCTCAGAGGGGCTGGGTGTGCCTGGATCCAATCCTGGTCCCAGATTTAATGTTTAACACTGGTTTATGTCTAAAGGATTGTTCAGGTGTCAGGGAACCTTTGCACAATTCTGTCCCCCAAGATGAAGGATGACAGCCCCAATCATGCATGGGAACAGCAAGGAATGATTTATTTAAATTGATGCTGGTAATGATTAGCCTGAAAAGACTTTAATCAGAATTATTTACTACACAGTATAGAGAGTTACAGCTGCTACAGAGTGCATTATTAAATCAATCATTTCAAAGCCAGCTTAATTATTAGTAAGTAGGAATTGATGGGTTTAATTGGAGATTATTTGGCCAAGCTGGTCACTAAAAGCAAGGGAGAAACCCCGGTTCCTCCATCCCTCACTGGTAACACAGAAGGTCCTGCTACAACTGTCCAGGCCTCAAGAAAAACAGCAAAACCAGATTATTCCACAAGCACCTTCATGAACAGTCCTGCTGGAAATTCAGTGGAGGGAGCACCTGTGTTCCAACACCTCCTTTAAAAAATCAGCTTGAGGTTTCCCATTGGTCTACTGAGCATCTCTGTTTATCTGCCACTAAAATTAACCCCTAGGAAAATGAAAGGCATGAAATAAAAACTCTTCTCATATTTTAAGCACGCAGTGTCCGTTTGGGATCTGGAAAAATGCTGGGTTTAAATAAAGCCTTCTTTATGGAGTATGGACTATTTAAATAGCAAATGGGGAGAGAGGAGATGAAGCAGTTTGAGACACCCATGGCCAGGTAAAGTTCTCCCAACAGATTACTTGGCTAATTAAATGATATTCCCAATGGGTTTTAACTACCTGACACCCTCCCCTCTCTCCCATGTTATTCCTTACCTTCTCTGTCCTGGGCCAGTCCAGCCAGCACAGCCTTGGAAGTGAAACTTTTCACCTTTTGCAGCCAACCCAAACATTTCTTTTTCCCACCTCAACAATCAGCAACACCAGGTGAGTCTTGAAACAAATTGAATTTTATTCTTTGCAAATGTTTGCAAGCCACAAGATTTGTCAGAAAAGTTGTCCCAAAAGGCAGAGAGAAGGAAGAGTTAAAGCAGAGACTGGGCTACCCCTGGAGCAGTTTACAGAGCAATTAAAGGTGACAGAGAGAGGAACAAATGAACTGCAGCACATCCAGAAAGAGCATTAATAAAAAACAAATGATTATCTGAAATGTTTCAGACCCAGTGTGCAAGTGGTTCTACCTGTTTGTGAAAATTCGACTAAAATAAATGAAAACTTGCCATGTTACAGGCTCTGACTGGGGGTGGTGGTGATGCTGCAATGGCTTGAAAATGAGCAAGTCTGTGCCATAAATCCTGTGATCCCTCAGTCCTGCCCACTGCATTAATTAATTCCTGCATGAGAATACTCAGCCAATCAATGGGGTCAATGTAATAAATATTCATAGATCTGATTTCCTTTGATTAGCTCTCCTAACCAGTTGCTGTCCACATTTTTCCATGCTGATGTTCCAAATTTTCCATGATTCCCAGCAATAGTTTTCTCTCCAAAACAGAGAAAAGCATGGAAAATATGAACCAATGTAAGGAACCATCCCCAACCCCACAGTCACCCTGGGGTGCTGGACCCTGATCCCTGCCAGGATCCCTGCAAGGACTGGATTCACCACCACAGGATTCAACCTGGAAAGTGCCAAGGACTCCAACACAGCAAACACTACACAGGTTAAGCACATGGAACAGCATCATCATCAACAATAAAATTTAATTAGGGTTAATTTACTCCTGACTTACCTTGATTATATTAGTTTACATTTGACTATATACACAAAACACCAAAAATATGCTTATTTTGGATTTAAACATTGCCAGTTTTAGTTGAGAATCTGAAAGACTCAGCCAAAACCCCGAAGAACTGAACCTTCAGAAGTTCAGTGACAGCTGAGAAAATCCTTTTGGAATTCCCCTCAGTGAATGCTCACACCAAGGCAGCTGAAGGTGCTGGGAGGACCCTCCAACTCCTTGTCACCACCAAGCCCCACTGAGGGTCACAGGAACAACAGAGATGAGGGATTTTGAGGGGAAAAATAACAAAATAACCCAGATGTGTCGTGAGTGCAGGGGTGAGGGAAAGCCAGGCCTGGTTCCAGTGGATTCCCAAACACAGGGGATTCAGAGTCTCCTTCTCACACCAGTGACTGGCTTTCCAAGCTTGTAATGAATCATCATCAACATCCAGAATGTTTTCTGGAAGAAAATGAGCCATCATCACCCTCTGTTTGCTCAGAGCCACATCCCAAACACTGCTTTTCCTGTTCACTGCCAAGCACATGGAACTGAGCACGGAATTAAAGGTGTCCAAGGAGAACAGAAGCAGCACAGAGGTAGAAAGCTTCAAAGAACTAAACCTGAGTTACACAATCATTAAATTCTACGTACCTGGCATGACAAATACCCAGCAGCAAGTCCATGGTTTGGGGTGTTTTTCCAGCTGCAGGTCCCACAGTGCCATGGGAATGAGCTCCTGTGCCAGGCTTGGAGTGATCTGTCCTTGCTCCACCTGCCTGGAGCCTGACAGAGAACAAGCTACCAGTGCCTCATGTCTTAAACTTAACTAGTTTTACATCACTGTGAAGAAATAAAGAGTGAATGATAAAAGCTTCACAAGAAAAACAAGTGTTTGTGTGCAGACATACACGGAAAAAAAATCTCCATTTCCATCACCAAAGTGCATTCTGAAACAAAACAATAAATCAGTGGCAAAAGCTGCCCCAGTCTGGCAGCCAACTTCTGAAGCACAGACAAAATAAAAACCAAAATAAAAATCTACCAAGAAACTTCCCCACAAAAAAGCACTGCCTTTATTTCTCTTTTATTTAGAAACTTTTGCTATTTTTAAGGTGATAATGTGAAATTTTACTTTCTGATCTGCAAGTTAAACCAAAAAATAATTAAAAGAGATTTTTCCTTCCCCTTGCCACAGCAAGTACTACTTAAAAATCACCTCAGTGGGGTGTTTTAGAGTCCTTTCCAAGCCCCTGGACACCTACACTGGTTAATTAACCAGGAATAATTTGGGGAAGTAATTGAAGCACACTGAACAGAACATGACAATGCTGTTTACCCTCTGGGACTGACCTGTGCATTTCTTATCAACAGTTTAAAATTTAAGACTTCTAAAGTCAAATGGACTAAACAGATGAGACAACTTGTAAGGAACAGACACTTCCCATGGGCTCCATCCTGGGAGGCAGCTGCAATTCCAGCACTCTGAAACTCTCAGGCTGCTTCTTTCTTCCATGGTTATTCAGCAAAGAGCTGAGAAACAGCACAAGCAGCAAACCTGAAGGACTTCACAGGGTTAGAAAGAGGGATTCTCAGCAAACCACTTGTAAGTGTGTTATGGCAAACACTCCACAGCAGGAAACTGCTATCTACCATCCCGGGAATATTGCATAAATCAGACTCTGCTTATTGGGATTCTAGCTTGAGTTTACTTTCCATCCCCCTTCCTTCACTGCAAGTGGCAATGACACAAGTCCAGTCTCAAGTGTGTCCAGGTGGATCAGAATTTCCTGGTGTCCCACGTGGACCTTCACTCCTGGTGTGTCCTGGGGCAGCCCCTCTCCAGGAAGAGCCCGCAGCTCCCGAGGGCCAGCCCAGGGATGCACAGCCCTCCCAGCTGGGTGAGCCTGCCATTCCCTGGGGCTGGCAGCATGGTTCCTGGGGTTCCTGGGCTGAGGAAGCGTGGAAGCAGCACAGAGCAGGAGCACCGGGGTGTCACAGGCACAGCAGCGGGGAGCGGCCGCGCTCCGAGTCCTCCTCGCCGTCCCCCTGGGGGATGCGGGGCAGCAGCGCCGAGCGCGTCAGCCCCCAGAACTTGGGAGGGGACAGCTCCTTCCTGGTGGCCGTGAACTTCCAGCCCATGTGGCTCCCACAGATCCTGCACTGGGCTATGGTCCAGGCGTACCTGCCGAGGGCACAGCAAGGCCTTGGTGAAGGAAAAGGTGTTCGGAAAATGCTTCAGCAGGGAACGATCCCCAAGGCGGGTTTGGTGACAGTCCCAAGGTGGGTTGGGTGACAGTCCCCAAACTGGGTCTGGGTGACAATCCCAGCTGGATTTGGCTGAATCCCCCAACTGAATTTGGGTAACAATCCCCAAAATTAATTTGGATAGCAGTCCCCAAAATGAATTTGGATAACAGTCCCCAAAATGAATTTGGATAACAGTCCCCAAAATGAATTTGGGTAACAATCCCAAAAATTAATTTGGATAACAGTCCCCAAAATGAATCTGGATAACAATCCCAAAAATTAATTTGGATAACAGTCCCCAAAATGAATTTTGATAACAATCCCAAACTGAGTTTGCAAAGAACCCTCAGGAATCCAGGTCCCACCTAAAACCCTGCAGAGCTTCAAAAAATAAGGAAGCACGAACATCCCACCCTCAAAGCCCTCTCTTCCCTCTCTGAAGCAACCAAAGGTTTTTATTGTCCAAGGTTCCAGCAGTGAGAAATGCTGAGAACCCTAAAGAGGGGTCAGAAAATTTCTCAGAGTGAGTGACTTCATGGGAATAAAAAGGGATTTTTGCCCTGTTCCCCAAGTAACAGGGACTGCTGCACCTCCCACAGCAGCAGAGCTTTTCTCTAACAGTTTTATGAGGCAGAACATCAATATTTCAAAGCCCTCATAGAAGAGCTGAGAAAACACAAAAGGATGAGCAATATTAACTCCAGATATGAAAAGTCCCAAATTTTCTTCAGGGAATGTTAAAATGTGTGACAGAAATGGCAGACTTCCTTCAAGTCATTGCTCAGTTCTATGTGATATTCCAGGGAAAAAACCCTGGATGCAAGACCTGGTATTATTAGGCAAATTTTATATCTGGCCACTTAATTCTGTTACTGCCTGAGAGAGGCAGACTCATTATTAATTAATTATTATTAAAATAAAATAAAATATAATCAGATCAATATAAATGTTATTAATTTTTAATTTCATGTAGCATTTATTCAGTTTTTAGATATAAAAATGTATTTTAGTAGACTAAATGCATTTATATATTCTGGTTTTCATTTGCACTAAAGCTGTGTGAAAACAATTTCAGTTGTACCTTAAACAGCACTACAAAGAGACTCCCAGACTCCTTGGTTTAAACAGTTTAGATTCTAGACTATGTTTTAAATTCTTAATATTTCCCCATTTCAAAAATGGTAAATTCTGCACTATTTTATGCAATTTTTCCATTTTATTCTGTGTTTTGAATAAGTCTAAATTTACTCCCTTATTTTTCACATGAGCGAAATGATGACACGCACCTAAAAAAACCTCAATATTTACTATTCCAGCCTCCCAGAAATTTACCAATTTTGGTGATTTTGTAATAAAATGTTGCTGTTCTTACCCAGGGAACCAGCTGTGCTCTGTGGAGGGCCGTCCACTGAGGCTCAGGTTGGAGGCTTTGTACACAGTGAGGGTTTCGTGGATGTACCCATGGGGATTCACATAGGCTGCCATGGGCCCACACAAGGATAAGCTACAACATGCAAGGAATTTTGTCAGAGCGCAAGGAAAAAATCAGAAAAAACCCAAAAGGTTGCAAATATAAAGAGGAAAAACTGCCAGTGAAGGTTAAAATATTTCTCCAGAGCAAAAAAAGGCCATTTTCTGTAGCGGGGGAAAAAAAAGTACCTTGAATTATATAATTAAAAATGGAGACAAAATAGATGTTAATTTAAAATATCATTGCTCAAATGATACAAAAAGTACACGACAGACTCATCCTGTGTATTATTTTAAATAGCAACTTCCAAGAAAAGCAAGAACTTTAAAAATAAGCAAAAATGTTCATTTTTTTGCTCCAACTTCTCAGCACCTTCTGTTAAAAGTTCATCATATTGACAGAGCAGGAATTGTGCTGTCTGCAATCCATTATTTGATTAGAAGATAAGAAAGGGCTTTTAATTACCCCATCAGCTCCTTATCACACTGATAAAGAAAAACTGTGGGGAGTCTTTGTGGACCCAAACCATTTTTAACCTTCCCATTATCAGAGGGGATGGGCTGATGGGAGTTAATCAAGATTAAAAACAGTGACAAGGCTGACAGAAGCAGCAATTATTTAGGAAATGTAATCGTTGTTAAACACGGGAGATTTTGTATAGGGCAAAGAGAGAATGGGGCCAGTTATCAGGAATAACCTTAAACTCTTAAAAGAAAAAAGGAATCCCAACATTTAATGTCATAAATGGGAACCTTTCCTGCATGCCAACATCCTGGGAGCCTCTTTATACCCCCTAATTAGTGCATTTCAATCTGCTCTTGAGGCCTGTTGGCACATAAATGAAGTGCTGAGAAATAAAATTTGGGATCTCAAACTTTATTCAGAAATACCAGGATGAAAAAGTCTTTACGTGACACATTTATAACTCAAATTGTTCAGTGCAAGGTGCTGGGGGTGTGTTCCAATATACGTGGAAAGGCTGAGATTTCCTAACTTTTTTATTAAAAAAGCTCAAATATAAACTTCCTATAAATATTTACTTACATTTTATTGGAGCTGTGGCAAACCCAGCAGTTTTAAGACATAAAACCCAGTTTAATCTGCTTTGCTGTGCCCGTGTTTCTGACCAAGCACCTGCCCAAGATGAAGAGTAATAAACTCACCTGAATATTTCATTCTTGGTAGTTATTTCTGTGTCTTGGCATTGCTTACAACACAGAGATGTACACTGGGAAAGAGAAACAAAGAGGATAACTTCATTAATTTCCAGATAAAAATAAACAAAACCAATAAAAATGTCTCTTCCTTTCCCTCAGAACAGACTTTGGACTAACTATTTTGTTTATCTGAGCAGCAGTTGCTGATGTGGGAGAATTTTTTGCTATGTTTGTACTTATTTAAACATTAATTATTATCTAAAAGACATAACAATTTTCATGTCCTGCCCTCACAAAAAGATGCACACACAGAGAATTGGATCTGACTACACCAAGATAATAAATGAGCCAACCTTTTAAGGTCTCTAAAGGCTAATTTAGGAAAAAACAACCCTTGCTCTTCTGCAATACAGCACAGAAAAGGCAGATGAGACAAATGCAATCATTAAGTCTTTCTTAAATTTGAGGGTACTGTAGATCAATGGGTTTAATTTCCTCACAGAAATAGGTAAAACATATTGATCTCTCTCCTGGAGATGATAACAGATGAATCCATCTTCTACAATTTCTACAAAGTAGAACTCAACAATTCATCACTGACACAGTCCAAAAAAGAAGCATTTAAATCAGCTCAGCAGAACTTTGCCGTTCATTTTCAGGGGGTGCATTACTTGTACTCCTTCTGAAGGGTAATACCTGTGAAATTCCCCCCAAAATGAGCCACAGGATTTTGGAATCAAACGCTGCACGCAGGGACAGTGCTGTGATAACCTGGATTTGTGCTTCTGATCCCCCTGAGCTGTGACACCACACACTCAAATCCCTCCTTCCTCTCTCCTTTGCTCCCTTCAGAGGTTTCTGTTGGATTTCAGCTCCTCCAGCTCCTTTCCCTGGAGGTGCCTCTGGTTCTGCCCTGCTCTCTGCTCACTGAGGATGAGGAAGGATAAGAGTTCCACTGCACAGATCCTCTTTCTCCCCTCCTGAAGCTCCCCTGGCCTCTCTCTCCTGCCAGAGCATCTTTTTCAAACATCCTCACTCCCACATTGCAACCCAATGCTCACACAGCACGGAGAGTCCAATTCAGCCACTAAATTCCATGGCTCCACCTCCAAACCTCTCTAAGGACTGCAATTCCAAGTGGAATTCACAGAGTTACACCTGGGAGTCAGGCACATTCCTTCAAATAATCCCAGGAATAAGTAGCTGGGTTAACAGCAGGGAAAGCTGTTAAAAATACAATATAATTCACTGGAATCAGAGACAAAGGAAAATGGATCAGCTCTCAGGATCAGTTTCAGAGAAAAAGGAAAATGGATCAGCTCTCAGGATCAGTTTTATTACTGGAAATTACATCCTGAACAAGCCAGGGCACCCCAAAGAACTCTGGCTAAAAAAAGACTGGATTGGGCCAAAATGTTGCTCAATAAACTGTAGAAAGCCATAATGCACTCCCAAATCTCACACTGATACAAAACAGTTAAAATACTGACAGACTGAAATGTCACATGTTGATGAAGAAAACACTTTTTGGGTATAACCTAAAAAGCAACTTTAACTTGAATTTATGAGGGTAATTTAAGTTTTCCCGTCTCTTTGGAATTTATAGAAAATATGTAATTGCTGAACATGAACAGTTCTGAGTAGCACTTGAGTAGCAGGGTATCTTCAGAATTTCAACTCAGGAAAGACAAGTGAAATTTAATTTGATTACAGCCTCAGGCAAAAACCTGCCCATTTTTGTCTCAGAATGTGTAAGAGAGATTTTCTGTCTCCTTTCTTTAAATTTCTGGGCCATGAACTTTGGGAAGAGGATCACTACTAAAATGACATCCTGGTTGTTTTTTTTCTCCAGAAACAGGCAAGAATTTAATGACAGCATTTTTTAGGCAAACAGGCAAAACTCCCACTGCTCTGTATCCATTAGACAAACACAGTGTTGTTATTTAGCAAATATAAATTATTACAAAGAACTGCACTACACAAAAACAGAGCATTACAAGGCCATGGCAATGGAAAGAAGGGAAGGGAAACGAGTTTTTGAACATCTTTACAACAAATTGCCTAACAAGTCTTACAAAAAACCCCTCTATTTAGTTCAATCTTTAGATTTACACTCAATATTACACAGATTTTGCTACAAAACCTACAAGTTTCCATGGCAAAATGATGCTTGATCACGGTGAGGTTGTGATGGTTGTTAGCAACACTGGACTTCTAGCACCATCTTTTGGCTAAAAAAGGGCTGTGCCACACTGAAATATTTCCAACAAAAGCAAGTATCATAATCTATTATATTATTATAAATTATTATACGTTTCTTGCTTGCTGCCAAACATAACCCAGCACTGAGACATCACTTTCCTTCTGAGCGAGCTTCTGAAGAAATAACACAACACCCAAATTCACCCTCTAGGAGGATTAGCTGGAAAATCCGCAATTTCTGTAAGAGACTGTAACAGTCACTCCTATTTTTTTGGCAATTGGATGGCAAAGAAAGAAGAATTACTCACTTTGTTCATGATATCCAGCTCACAACGGAGCCTCTGCACAGCACTGCCTATTTTGAGCAACTGGATACGTAAAGCATCATCAATGGGCAGGCAGGCAGCAACTCTGTAAGAAAAATCTAGAAATGAGAAAGCAGCAGGTCTGTTAGAATTAACAGAGAAATAAAATCAGCTATTTCTATTTACTGTACAACAGCTAATTGTCTGGGTTTTCTTGAGAAATTAAAAAAAGTAGTTTAAAAATGTGAGTGTATAAAGCCCCATACCTATTGGGTTTGAGGGAAGAGATTCATCTTTAAGGTTTTCATCCCACTCATGGAGCTGCCTCTTGACTCTTTCCATCAAGGTTTCCTTTTGTTGGAAGAAAAGCCTAATTTAAATACATAGGTATTGCTGTTTTCTTAGGAAAAAAAACAGAAGGGAAGCAAAATGTAGAGTAAGCTCTCTTCCCTAAGTGGACAGTAGATTTTAATTACTTAATAATTAAAGAATCATTTTGTTTCTACATATTGTAACTGGTTTTGCTCTGAGACAACACAGAAGGAACCAGAATCTCTGCTATCCCTCCCAGATATTTGTTCTAGCACCAGGGAACATCCACACAGAGGGGGAAGCCCTTCCTGATCTTTTCACACTACAATGAATATAAAATGCTTTAAAATGGAAATTATGAGCCAACAAAATCTAAGTTTTTATATTATCCAATACTTAGATATTACAACGATAAAGCTCACTGCAGGTTATTTGATTTAAGGGTGAACTTACAGCATCATAGAGAGAGTAGAGCCAGGGGGGCCAAGATGTCAAACTTGCACAGTAGAACTTCCTCTGAAACCAAACCCACAAATATTTATTCTTTAATATTGGCAGGTTTTAGGCACAGGTTTTTTAAAAACAAATAAAACCGGGGAGACACACCTGAATATTTAAAGACACAAGAAATTATCCCCAGCACTTCACTGTAAAGCTTCCAAACCCATTTTCAGAGCTAAGCCTTCTGAACAGGACAATACATGGATTTAGTCACCAAACCTGTCTCTGTATTAGATATTTCTGATGTTCAGCAATAAAAAACTTTATCTTTCAAAAGGACATCTATCTGAAATGGAGACAGTTCAAAATGTAAGTGCTATTAACAGTGCATCTGTTCCTAAGTCTCCACCAGCTGTCCCTGGAACCACCAAATTTCCACCCTTTAATGTCATTTGTTTAATTAACCAATTCTCTCCAGCGATTCCTGAACACAGAAATTTAGAGCTTTAGTTAATAAAAGTCTAAAAAAGCAATATACAACATAACTACATTGCTTTTCTAATAAGAATCTCATATTGCACTGCAAATATGTACAAATTCCGTTTTAATCTCCCCCTTGAGAGCAATTTTAATCCTCCCTCCTCATCTACAAATTACACCAAAAGAGAGATGGAGGTCAACAGGACAATTTCCCTGCTGTGGATCTGCACCCCAGGTTTCTCCTAAAGTGGGTTCACTCCATTTCAGCTTCACCTGACAGAATCAGCCTTGGAAAGGGATTCCCATCCCCACAGCCCAGTGTTTCTGGGCTCAGTAACTCACATGAACTTGGTCTGGAACTCTGAAAACCAAGAGTTCTTTATTATCAATATATTTTATTTTTGTTTATTTGTTTTTGAGGCTATAAGAGTTCAAAACCATTGAAGAAAAAAGCAAATCCAAACATGAGGAGAGTTACTAGGATTCTGTATTAATTTCTGGAGGTAGCTCCAAAGATCTCTACAGAGACAGAAGATTTTAACGTATCTGCTCTTTGTCAGTGACCAAAACAGTGGAATAAATAAAAAATACAGATATAAACTGGCACAGATTTCCCAAAGAGCGTGTGGATTCCCCATCCTTGGAAGTGCCCCAGGCCAGGCTGGACAGGGCTTGCAGCAACCTGGGACAGTGGGAATTGTCCCTGCCCATGGGATGGATGGGCTTAAGGACCTTCCCATCCCCATTTTGTGATTCCATGGAAAGCAGGATGCTCGAATCTCAATTCCCAGTTGTGCCTCCTCCCCTACACACGAAATACTGATTCTCAAGATGCCATCAGAAAATAAAACCAAAACTACAAAAACAAAATAACCAAGGCCATAGATTAAAACTTCTGACCTTTTGGTACTTGTGCCACCACTGGCGAAGGGCCCTGTCCTGCCAGGATGTGGGTTTGGAAGAGGGAATCACATGGCACCTGCTGAGAGACTGCAGCTGCACTGCTGCCATGGTGGGAGGCAGCACCCGCTCAGGCAGGATTTGCACTTTAGCCTGCTGGATTCTGAGAAAGGAAACAAAAAGATGAGGTGCTCACATATTTTTTAAGTATTTTTTTTAAATACACTCATTTAAAAAAATGAATTTTACTGCTTATCGGAGCACAGCCTGGTGCAATGGATTAATGCCTACACAGTACTAGAGAATTTAAACAACTTTTTCATAAGAACTTTTTATTTTAGAGCCCTACAGATCTGTTGGGATTGTGGTGGACAGAAATACAGACAGATTGGCAGTGACAACACAGCAGAATGTTCCACAAGCTCAGCGCTATAGATTTAGATTTTTGTCTCCTCAAGTTACTTTTGGTATAAACAGTCAGCTCTTCCATCTCAGTGCCTCAGTTTAGCTGAAATGCAGTTTGCTATCTTCAAACCACAAAAGCTTCTGAGCTCAGCTAGAGGTCAGAATCAGCAGAAATAGGATACAGACTCTGATCAGATTTTAATATCCCAGCATCAAAGGTCACCTCTTCCACAAAGACCTCAGCATATGTTACGTGGCTACTAAGAATGCTGTCCAGCAGGAAAGACTTCATATTTTATGAAGTCTTTCTGCAGCAGAAATCCTGAAATATTGAGAGTTGTGTCACTACAAATTTCTAATTTTATTACAGGCACAACGGTGAACTGCTAAATTACAAGGAAATATAAAATGACGTTGTGCCACAAGCACTCGGGAATCAGAAACACCAAGAACTACGGAAATGTTCTTCTTGCTAAGGAGCTCTGGATTCTCAGTAACAAAGCTGCTGTGGCTGCAGTTGTCCAAGCACTGCCACCGTGTGTCCAAGCAGGGCTTTTCCTCAGCTGCACCACTTGGAGTCTGGTATTTGTAATCAAATGTTGGAGAGCAAACAGCACAAGTATTCTGAATTTCTTCAGCTGCAGGGCATAAAACCACAGAAATGCTGCTCCCAGGCCTCTTTCTAAAGCAATGTCACTGTGCTGAATTACAGGATACAGCAGCTCTAGATTTTACAGATTTGGAGTAATTCTTTACAAGCCTTGCAGGAAATATTACAGAAGCTCTAGCAATTGTGCTAAGAATTGTCACATGCTCCCAGCTCAGTGCTGGGGCCTGGACCTCTGGCCAGTGACAGTGCCAGAGTGCAGGGCATAATGCCAAGGACGTGAAAATGAGGGAAGACTCAGCATATTCTTACTGCATGTTTAGGATCTTGATCACTTTTAGAAATGGAAAAAGGCATTAATTACATAATATGTTAAAACTAATCAGAAGAGCCTCTAGATATCACAGCTATCACACAGCAATATGGAAAAAAACCCTAAAAAATAAGGGAATACTCCTATCAAACTTGAGTATAGAATTAACTGCATAATTTTCTTACCCATCTGACTGTGTTCGTATTTCAAGCACCTTGAACCTCTGTCTTCCTATTGCTTTCACCTTGACTGTTTCAACTCCATATTCCTGCTCTTCTCTGTAGGCATAGATTTCTGCTGTTGTTCCAAAATGTGCTTCTCTCTCATGTGCATTGCTAAAAGCAACAGAATTAAAGATGAATTAAATGAATTAACCCCCCCCTCCAAACAGCACTGTTCATTCAGACTCCAGTCTGCCTGTACTGACTGCACATGATTAGTCTGATCAAAAAAGTCATTTTGGTAAAATACTTTCAATTAATCACAATTTTTCCATCATAAAGCAACTTCTGTTGTTTTGTTTGGTTGGGTTTTTTTGCCAGGTGACTGTTTTATTTTAGAGCATAGAGGTGAAATTCTGGGAGCACAGGGATCACCAGTGTGTCAGCATTTCAAATGCAGACACTGAAAGTACCAACATTCTTTGGATCGATTTTATAACAGGAACTGTTCCCACCTCCCACACAATTAATCCATAGTAAATTGCAGGGGAAGAGGGAGAAACATTCTCAACTTCTTCTGGCACTGATCAGCTCTTCTCTTTTCCACGTTTCTATCACCTCCTGTCTCTCAACTCTACTGCGAAACATTTGCCAGTGCTTGTTAATTCACACACAAAACAAGCAACAATACAATTCTCAGAACAAGAATGTCACTTCTACATTTCAGGTCAAGGCTTATTCTTTAACAGGATGGAACAAACAGTTACTGAAATGAAGAGGACGCTCGAACAAGGAACAGATCAGCACTTGCTGTTTCTCCACACAAACACGTGATGCTGTCGAGCACCTACATTGCCATTACGTTTTATGTTAAACAATTCCAACTCGTTATGGAGTTGAACCATCTACAACCATCTGCTTTCGCTTTAGTACCCACAGAAACTGCGCTAAAAACATGCTGCACCCACCAGCAACCCGCCCGTGGCTTTTACCTGTATGCAAGGACAGCAAAGGTTCTGTCTTTCTGAATTAAATTCCGCACCATGCTAACCTCTTGGGGGCGGAAGAGCTGCAGCGGCAGCGTCTGCCCGGGGATCAGCATCACCATCAGCCGCGGCAGCACGGGGATCACCTGGCAGCTGTCGTCGTCGTGCACTGTCCTCCCGTGGAACTCCTCCATGTCCGAGCCCAGGTACTGCCAGGGGCAAGGAGGGGACAGTCAGGGAAGGGCTGGGGGCGCAGCAAGGACATGGACAGCACCGTGGTGAGCACGGGGATGGAGCTGCTCTGCTGGGAGGAAAGGCTGGCCTTGTTCAGTCTGGGTGATCTAATTCCAGTACCTGAAGGAGTTACAGGAAAGTTGGACAGAGAATCTTTCCAAGGGATGGAGTGCCAGGAACGGCTTCCCACTGCAAGGGGAAGGGTTAGATGAGATATTGGGAAGAATTCCTCCCTGGGAGGGTGGGGAGGCCCTGGCACAGGGTGCCCAGAGCAGCTGTGGCTGCCCCTGGATCCCTGGCAGTGCCCAAGGCCAGGTTGGAGCACCCTGGGATGAAGGAATGTGTCCCTGCCCAAGAGGTACAACTGGATGCCCTTGAAGGTTTTTTCCAACCCAAACCATTCTATGATCTTATGATTCTGTGAAAATAAAATTAAGTCTGTGGCTTGTAAGAACATTACAATAAAACTATACAAACCCCATTCAAATCCCTTCAGGATGTATTTAATGGACAATATATAAAAACATACCATGTGTGATGTGGGCAAACTGGTATCAAAATTAATGATGTTTGGCTTCTCAGCTTCTTTACTATCTTGGTCTTCCACTTCCATTTCATTGTCATCCTCTTCCTCGCTCTCTACTGATAAGCACAGACAGAATATTGTGTAGAAACCAATCAGCAAAGACTGAGATACTGAGAAAAACCTGAGAATCAGGGAAATGCATTCAATATTCCCAGCCTACAGCCGTGCACAGGGAAACAAACCCAAGGAAAGGAATTTTCTTGCATTACAGCAAAATCATCATTCTATAGAAAGGGTCAAAAGCTGGTAATTTGTTTCTGAAAGGGTAAAGAACAACTCTCCTTGGAAAAAAATAATAAACAAAAGCTGTCAGTTCAGGTTTTCACCACAGTGGTACTTCTTTATCTCAGCTCTAAAGGTTTTCTGTCTGCACACCAGGATGCCAGATAACTTCATTCCTGCAGGATGCTGAGTAAAGTATCTGAAGTTGCACAAACCCCAACAATCAAACTGCAAGTGAGGAAGAAGCAATGGGAAGCTCTGAACTCATGCAGAGACTCTTGCTGGTATTTTAGACAATTTAATTGCTGTCAGCCTCTGCTGTGTGTACACCAAACACAAACCCAGCCAAGGCAACTCCTAAGGATGCAAATTACAAGACTCCAAGGGATTTCAGATATAAAAATGGTATTTACAAACCACCACTTCCTTCACATTTCTCAGCCAATCCTAAAGTAATTTTCAGGCAAGAGGACAATTAAATTATCAGTCACTGCACTACTCGACCCTATTTCTTTGAACACAAACATTATTTATGCACCATGTTACATCTAAACTAGATGTTAGCATAAACCAATCTGCAGGATTCTTACACCAAGAGCTGCTGGGTAATGGGTAATCCCAGTGCTGAAAATCATCATTTAGGCCTTCAAAGCTATTACAAGATGGAAAAAAAGTATTTTTACAATAGTCTGTCTAGTTGCCTGCCTTTGCAATTAATATCCTAATCCACAACTGAAAATTTAAAAGGTGGAGGGATTCTCTCATCCTGAAGGGTTCTGTAGGGAAATCTCAAAAACGAAAGATGCTGCAGAAGCAAAGAATTTTCCTTCAGAAATGGGAGCACCACTAATTTTACTACTTCTGAGAGTGGGAGGACAGGAAAACAGTGAAGAACACATTAAAAGCTGATTTTGGAGAACCCTTTTTTACCTCTTTGGCCTTCAGACACATTTGTTAAATGCTCTCACAAAATGTTCAGTCACTGGTCTTATTTCTGCTTCACCTCACATTTTTTTAAAACAGTTCATAGTTCACAGAACCTGCTCTTACAGAGCCATCCTATATTGTATTTATCTCAGCAAGAAATGATCCAGCACGACAGGAAAGGAGGTTACAGACTCTCTTTGGTATTGTACCTAATTACAGTCCTTTCAGCAACGAGACACCATCTGCCTAATGACTGTTAAAAATACTCCACATCGATACGAAATTTCTTATATTCAATTAGCAACCCTAACCATGAACGATTACAAAATATTTAAGATATACAATACAGCCATTATTTTGATGGAGAGGGAAGAGTAGGAAGTTTTTATTTGCTTCTGGGACATCACTGCAGGATGGGGGGAGGGGGAAAAAAAAAAATCTGATTTTTCCATGCGCTCCCATTTAGCTGCATCCATCACTAGCAGTTTTAACAGGGAGAGGCCGTGCCACTTGTTTTTTCTGAACACAGAAGGAATTAGCAGCAGTTGATCGGAAAGAATTGTGCCCTGCAAACTTTCGCAGGCTGTTGCCAAAAGCACACAGAGGCTGCTGTGTGGTGGTGGTGGCTGAGGGACGATGACTCATTTCACTGCAGCAGCACCAGCCAGCCCAAAACACAGAAAACCCCGGCGCCTTCCCCTCTCCTCCTCCCTCCCAGATGGCAAAACAAGCTCAAGATTTTACACCCCCAACTATTGGGCTTTATTTATCTTTAAATTCCAGGATTAGCAGCACCTCCAGCACACAGGAAGGAGGGAAAGGCAAGAGTTGAAGGCTCCCCTGCATGGCAAAAAATCACATTTCCTTCATGCTGGTTCACTAACACAACCCAATCCGCTCTCAGTGCTTTTGTGCAGAAATGGGGAAATACGAACCTCATTTAAGGAACAGGAACAAGGTTATATATAGGTCATATTAAGGCTGTATTTCCTAAAATATTCATGAAATAGCTTATATTAAGGCTGTATTTCCTCATATATTCAGGGAAATAGCTTATATTAAGATGATACTAAGGCTGTATTTCCTCAAATATTCAGGGAAATAGCTTATATTAAGATGATACTAAGGCTGTATTTCCCCAAATATTCAGGGAAATAGCTTATTAAGGTGATATTAAAGCTGTATTTCCCCAAATATTCAGGGAAATAGCTTATATTAAGATGATACTAAGGCTGTATTTCCTCAAATATTCAGGGAAATAGCTTATATTAAGATGATACTAAGGTGTATTTCCTCAAATATTCAGGGAAATAGCTTATATTAAGATGATACTAAGGCTGTATTTCCCCAAATATTCAGGGAAATAGCTTATTAAGGTGATATTAAAGCTGTATTTCCCCAAATATTCAGGGAAATAGCTTATATTAAGATGATACTAAGGCTGTATTTCCTCAAATATTCAGGGAAATAGCTTATATTAAGGTGACATTAACGCTGTATTTCCTCAAATATTCAAGGAAATAGCTTATATTATGGTGATATTAAGGCTGTACTTCCTAAAACATGCAGGAAATATTTTCTTATTATTTAAAACATACAGGCCTAAAGAGCTCACAGAATTTCCTGCCATGGGAAATGACACTGGTTCCTAGCAGGATCTCCTTCTCCCCTGCACGTTTATTCTGAAATAATGCTTCTCTCGAGTGAAGCACAAGCTGCTTCCCAAACCATTCGATCTCCTGTCGGTGTGAGGGCACCATATGCAGAGAAACACGTTATTATGCAATAATTAGGCGTAATTCCTGGGTGAAGAATGGCACCGGTGTGTGTGACAGATAAGCCGGGCAGCACATGGGATCCAGCACTGCCCTGCAGCCCCGAGCACCTCTGCTTCCCTGTTTATTTTCACTGGAAAACAGAGCAGAGACTTCCTAAAACAACACAGGCTCTCCTCACGCTTTCGGTTTCGCAGATGTCCCGATGTACACAGAAGCGGCTGCTCTGCCCGCTCTGGTGGAAACCCCACGGCGCGTTTCACCCCACGGGCTGCCCCAAACACCCGTGACCGCTTCTCCCTTCCTGCACCGCATTTTCAAGGCCTCGGTGGAACACTGACAGCCCCGATGGATTTGGAGGAGCCCAGGAACAGAAGCCGCAGGAGCGCCGGCCCCACGGGCCAAGGCTCGCCCTCGTCCTCCGCCTTGCACCGGCCGGGAGCGTCCACGGCGGCGCCGGCCCTCAGCGCTCCCCGCAGCGCCCGCGGGCTCTCCCCGCCTCCCTCTCGCTTCGCTTCCCTTTCCTACCCCCTTCCTCTTCTCTTCTCCGCCTCCTCCGCCTCCTTCCTTTCCTTTCCTTCCCTTCTCCTTTTCTCCTTCTCCTCCCCGCCCCGCCCGCCGAGCCCCGTCCCGGCGCTTCCCCCGCGGGTGCCCCCGGCCCGGCCCGGCCCTCACCGGGCACCAGCTGGAGGTGGTTCCCCATGTTCTCCCGGGGCTCTCCGCCTCGGTCCTCGGCGGCCATCGCTGTTTACCCGGAGAGCAGCCTGGGAAGGCGCCGGGGCGGGGGCAGGAGGCGGGCGGAGGAGGAGCCGGAGCGGGGCCGGGAGCTGAGGGCTGTGCGGGCGGAGGGCTCCGTGCTCAGCGCCGCGTTTCGGTGGCTCCGGGGGCCCGGGAAGGGACAGCCCTTTCCGCCTGGAGGGCTCGGGGGTGACGGGGACAGCGGTTCCTGCTCTGCTGGCAGGACACGGCCATGGCTGGGCCGGGTGGAGTGACCCTGGGTGGCACCTGCGGCAGCCAAAGCGCTTCGTGCCCCGGCCCGGCTGTGAGCATGGGAGAGGGCTGGGTGTGAATGAAACCCGCGGGGGGTTAATGGCACGAAAAGAAACTGTAAACGCAATATTATATAAAAATCTTTCAGTATAAGAGATTTGGAGAGGGTGCCGCGAAAGGCCAGGGAGATGCTGAGGGGACTGGAGCATCTCTGCTGTGAGGGAAGGCTCAGTCGGGGTTCTTCGACCCCGAGAAGAGACGACTGGAAGGGGGTTTTATGTACGCACACGAATTTTAGCAATTTAATTATTAAATTTATTAATTACGGTGCCAAGAGGATGGCGCCAGGCTCCTCTGGGTGGTGCCCAGCAATGGCACAAGAGGAATGGGCAGGAATTGATGCCCAGAAGTTCCACCTGGACATGAGGAAAAACTTCCCTGTGCAGTGAGCGAGCACTGGAACAGGTGCCCGGAGAGGGTGTGGAGTCTCCTCCTTGGGGATATTCCAGAGCCATCTGGACACAGCCCTGTGCCCTGTGCTCATTAAACTCATCGGCAGACTCCTGTCCTGATGTGAGGTTGGTGTCAGCACCAGAAAGGGCTCACGGGATGCAAACCTGGCTGATAAACCCCAAAAAGTTCAGTGCAGCTGCCTCTGCACTGCCCAGCTCTTACCAAACGCTGTCTCATCATTTATTATCATTACCTTCCCCTTTAAAAACTCTCAAAAAAAAAAGGGTTCATGGGATGCAAGCCCAGCTGATAAACGCCAAAAGGTTCAGTGCAGCTGTCTCTGCACTGCCCAGCTCTTACAGAAGCACTGTCTCATCATTTGTTATCATTACCTTCCCCTTTAAAAACCCTCCAAAAAGCCGTATAATGGCCCTGGGGTTTCTCTCTATTAAAATGTTTAATTTTTATTGCTGAAATTTTTATTGTATTCTTTGATACAAATCACTAAATCCCATTCGGTGCTTCCGAGCATCTTGCAGTTCCTCTGTCTCAGCCCTGGCTGTTGTTTTCTTCCTAAGAGGGCTTTTTTTTTTTTTTCAGGGTAAAATTCTGCACTTTCTGCTCTTCTCTTCAGTATCTCCCATTGCAGTTCAGCAATAATATTCTCCCTGCATCAGTGACAGAGGAAACCAATGATTAGCCAGCAAGGAAAACACTCATTTTGATATTTTTTTTTTTTAAATCAGAATTAAAGTGGTTTAGAGAACCACATTTAAAAGACAAATAGCACTCTAATTTCCTTACTATTGTGGGTGGAAAATTCCCAAACAATCATTATCTCTGCTGACCTGAATGTGCCTTTAGAGCAACAATCAATATCACATTTGCCAAACGAGCACGAGCATGCCTGTGATGATACATTAAGCATTTATAAAATACAATAATCACTTCAATAATGAAGTTATGATTCCATAACTTTTTCTGCATTGTCTCAGTGTAGGACACATAATTACACATAATTGTATCTGATAATTTACCATAATAAAAAAAGTAAAATCAAATGTTTTTGTTGTCAGGCTGGCCAGCTGAAGAATTAAAAAATTATGAGCCCCTTCTCCAAACTCTGGGATTTTATTAAGAAATATTATGCTAAATATTTTTTAATTCTTTTGATTTGCTAAAATATTTTTATTTCTGTTGTTTTTTTACTAAATTGCTGGGGGTGTATTTGAGTCACAATTCTAAGCTTGTTTCTGCACTTTTGAGGGATAGATCATATTTTTTAGTGGCTCCTGGGATTCTCCAAAAATTCACATGACCCAAGGAGCTGGGGTTTCTTTTAGGAAACCCTAAATTCAGTAATAATCATAATAAAATGAGAAGTAGTGGGAACTCTGGGACTATTTTGGATGCTGTTTCAGCTCTCTATCACTCTAACCCTACTAACAGTTTTATCTATGAACACTGTAACTCCAGCAAGTGCCTTAAATATAAATTCAGCTCCCAAATAACTGTAATTTAAACTATAATTTACAGACATCACTATCCACCAATTTTTCCTACAGGGCTGTAGTGAAGACACTGAGGATTTTGGGGTGAAGATTTTTTAAAATAATTGACTTTTGTTAAGTTCCACATCACCATCAGGCCGTTTACTAAATGCACTAAGGTATAATTAATTTTGAGGGGTTTAAATTAAACCTAGAAAACACATTTAACATATAAATATTGATATTTATTATCACAAAAAGCTGTCATTAGCTTGAGAGTCATTAATCTCACCCTTAATTCCTCCCAGCACAAGGTGTGCTGCCAAACTCAGACTGGGAGTTGTTTCCTATTCCTGCAGCAGGATTGACTCCAGTTCCAAACCAGGTTCAGGTTGAAAATCAATGTGTCAATCCCAAATAATTTTAGTTAATTTGGTGAGGGCAAGTATTTGTATATCCCAGAGACCATCAGTTAATCTGGTGTGAGAATGACCCAAATTGCTGTTGTTATTTGAAGTCAGAGTGCTCCAAGATCGTGAAGAGCTTTTTGCTTTTGAGCAGCTGCTTATCAAGGATACCCACAGACAGCTGGCATGAAGTTTCATTTTATTGACGAGGGTTATTTGTAAGAGGGATGATTTAGAAGCAAAGTTTAAATTTCATGCCACCAGCCCTGAAGGATTTCGTCCCCAAATTTTTCTCCAGTGGCTGGTTGGGAATAGTGGCAAATTACAAAGTTGCTTGTGGTGAAACACTGGGTCGTTTGGAGTCAGAGGGTATTAACTTACCTTTCCAGAAGAAAAAGAGACAAAGGGACAGGAATGTAAAGAATATTAAACTGTAGCACTATTTAGCATGTAATTTAATGTTAATTTACATTTAATTTAGTCTTTGTCCTGGGTCATACTTGGGATGAGGAAAGCAAAGGATTCAGTGCTTGTTCCTGGATTACAGGAGCAGTTCTCAAAGAGTTTGCAAACCAACACCAGCCTCCCCCTGGTCAGTCATTCATTAAACACATCATTGCTCTGCCAAAAATACAACCTCCCCAAAATATGCCGTTTGGTCAGTCTGTTATTTAACTTTTCCCCCCATTTTCCCTCTCCTGCATCCACTTCCTCAGAAGGAAAACTGTGTGACTCATAAGAAGATGAAATAAGAGGAACTAAGAGCAACTCTGCTGACAAAATCGTCCCTGTATGAGATTCCAAAGCTCCTTTCCATCCCTCAGCTCCTTCTCTCTCCACACTGGTCGAGAAAAGAAGTTGTCAATGTCTAAGCAGCCAATGCACTCCCTCATCTCCACCTATATCCTTGAATCAAGTGGAAAATTCAAATATTCCCGATATTTCTGGGAGAAGAGGCACTAGATGGTGCTGTAACATCCCCTTTGGCAGGTTTGCTCTGGCAGAATTATTCAGCTGGGCTGCTCTGCGAGCTTTGGGGGCTTCTGTTTTTAGGGGATTCACTGCAAACAATGGAAAAGTTTGATCTACGACCTTATCCTTTTAAATGAGGATTTGTGTGTTTCTGCATCGTGCTGGTTTGATTGGGCTGTTTAAAAAGGGGTCTGGGTAGTCTAATTAAATTGGGAAAACCCTGTGTACGTGTGCCATTGATTTCTGCCCTGCCAAGAAATTGGCTCGTTATCCACCCAAACCTGCTATGCCAGGCAGAACCAAGCAAAATGCACAAGTATTCCAAAAGAAAAAGTGACTCCCCACCTTTAGACAGTTTATTAAACACTAACAGTAGAAAGCAGCTGCAGGACAAAAAGAAAATCTGTATTTTAGGCATGAAAAAAAACAGTCACAAAAAATACATGAAGCCACTTTCTAACCAAGAGCCCCAGCATTGAAGACCCTTGTCATGTCCACGTGGCCACAGAAATTCCTGGCTTTCCAAGTGAGCAGTTGGACTTGCTACTCCTTTTGTCACCACTTCATTGCACAAATTAGGGAGATGTGCTACCTGCCAGTCCCCAGCAAACAGGGAGAAATTCCTTCTTTATGGAAAAGGAAAAACCAGCCCACTTTCTGAGCTGCCAGCTCTGCACACACCACGTTATCAGCTGTGCCATCCCAACACCTCCACATCATCTGAGCTGTCCGTATCAATATTAAATGTACTCTAAGAGGGCACAAACCACGGAGGAAGGTGACTCCTCCAAAAGCAGAAAAATCAGTGATGGCAGAGTAAGAGTGGCTGGACAGCTGCTGGGAAGTTCAAGAGCAGCAGAGAACCAGTTTATCCCAGGACGCTGATTCCTGCTTCAGCTGGCATCCCGGTGAGAACAGGGCATATTTACAATTCCTTTTCATATTCTCTGCCCGGGTCGGGCTGGTGACAAAGGAGCAGCTCTGAATATGCGAGAGGCCTCAGACAAAGGGCCCATTAGCCAAACATGCCCATTACTATGCAGAGAGGCAAATTCTCCTGCCAGTGAGCCCTCGCCAAGCAACAAAACTATTTGGCAAGGCTGCAAAACCCATATTGCACACAAGTGACAGACAGCATGGCAGGGAAAGCAAATGGGGCTATAAACACAAATTTGGTTCAATAAAAGGAATGAAAAGTGAGGGAAAACTCTGTAACACTGTCTGGAAGGGGACACCAAGGCAAAGGGACCCTTGAGGAATATTTCAGTAAATCCAGAGCTGCCAGACCCTGCTCCCAGGTTACCTGAGATGTGTCCATGGCTTTGAGGTGCAGCACAGACCTCATTGCGAAAAAGATTTATCAGAGATAAGGGTTTGGTATTTCCTTTAATTCTTCTATCACAAAATTTTTGGTCGTTTTTATGTTAATTGGGTCCCAAAATTATAAACAGCATAAACGAGTGATTCCACTGAGCCTTACAAGCTGTAACATTGCTTTTTCCTTCTCCATTGCTCCTGCTGGATCTCTCAGCAAGTTCAATGTATTTATAGCTCAATGCATGTGTAATTCTGGACATGATTTCCCAAGAAGATCCAAGTAGTCCTGTCTGAACAGGAGTTTATGCAGAGCTCACTGCAGTGATCCCTACTCACAGTGTTGGTTTTATGCATGTATTTATTACCCAACAAACTGTAAAATATATATTCTGTAAAATAATAGAAGTGGGTGCATATACATTTTGATGGAGGGAGCTTGTTCATAAATCTCACTTCAGTTTAAAATACAGAGCACTAACTACGAGTTAAAAGTACTGTTTTTCTTTCACTGTGCATTTAGAGCAGGCTTCTTCCATTATCCATGCAGGAAAATCACTCGGAATTCAGGGAGCTTGAGAGGAGTTAATACAGTGACATTTACAACAATATTGTCCTTAATCTTGGGAATTTATCCTGGAAGTTTCTCGGCAGTTTTTTGAGGGGGGGGAAGTCCAGTAACCTCCACAGAAGATGGCAGTGAAAACCCATCACTGAGTCAGGGAGGGAGAGAACACAGCAAAGGCTTGGAAATCAAGACCTTTTAGGGTTTTCTCACATCATAACTTACTAGAATTTGGTAGAGACTGAGCACACTCTCTTTGCAGTCTGCTTAGTTAGGGTTCCTCCATTTCTTGGGCTAAAATATATTGTTAACATCATTCCCCAACTCTTTTTAATAGTGGCACCACTATTGCATCACTCCAATCCAAAGGTGGGTGCACTGCACAGATAGGGAAAAAAAAATTTGCTAAAATGTAATGGACAGAAACTGCATCTAATGGACATAAATGCCAAACTCTGCTGGATTTCTGCCTGGGGCAGCAGAGGAATGGACTCTCTAGATGTGCCTTGATGCTTTTGCAGTTCTCATTTCCATGGAAGCATAAAGTGGTTTGCTTGGAAGGAACCTTAGAAATGCTCTCATTCCTCCCCCTGCCATGGGCAGGGACACCTTCCACCAGCCAAGGTTTTCCCAAGCCCTCTCCAGCCTGGCTTTGATGTCCCACACATTCCAGCCCTGCACATCCATGACCTTCCCAGTCCTCTCTGTGGCATTTCCCAGCAGGAGGCCCTGAATTTCCATCCCCTTGGAACAGCCCAATCCCTTTGGGAGCTCAATAGAGCCAGGAGCTACTCTGGGATGTGCTGATCCAGCAGGGCTGGGTCAGGGAGTGACAGGGGACATTGGGGTGACATTGCCCTAAAAAAGGTCAGTTTACCCTAGAAAATGGAATTGGAGGCAAATTGACCCCAAAAAAGTCCAAATCCATCCCAAAAAATCCAAAGCCGCCCCTAGAAAGTCCAAATCTGACCCAAAAAACCCAAATCCAACGCAAAAGAATCTCAGATCCAACCCCAAATCCACCAAATTTGATCCAAACCAACCCAAATCCTCCTGAAAAATCCAAACTCATCCCCCAAAAAATCAGATCCAAGCCCAAAAAGTCCGAATCTGATCCCAAAATCTTAATCCAATCCCAAAACCCCCAAATCTGATCCAAAAAAACCCCAAATCCAACCCAAAAAAACCAAATCTGACCCCAGAAAACCAAAATCCAACCCCAAAAAACCCCAATCAGACCCCAAATACACCAAAATTTCTCTCAAAAAATTCAATCCACCCTAAATCCACAAAATCCACCTCCAAAAAACCCAATTCCACCCCAAAAAATTCTCAGAAAAACCCTATGGAATTGGCCCCGGGAGCAGCCGGATCCCCAGGATGGATTTTGGGGGGGATTTGGGGGAATTTTGTCGCTTTTTGGGCCCTTCATCCCCAGCCTCAGCCATAAAAATTGTAAATAAACCCCGGATTCTCCCCAAATTCCCGAGGATTTTCCCCTTGGCTTGAAATTCCCGGTTTAGGAATTCGCAAAGGGAGGAGTTCAGATTCCCCAGCTCCCCCAGAGTGGCTCCAGGACTGAGCTGCCTGTGTGTTTCAAACCCTTCCAGCTGCCGGTTTGGTCTCTGCTGGAAGGAAAAAAAGGATCTCGCTGTGAGGGAATCTCTGTCAGCTCACCCCTGTCAGGTACAGAACTGCTCACGGAGCTGTATTTTCTCTTTCCCAGCACATCAAGAGGATTTCTCTACCTGGGAGAACGTCCCGGTGAAACTCTGATCTCACTAACAGCTTTAAAGGGTTTTGGGTAAAGCAGCAGTGAGAAGCTCCGCTGGGGATGGCAGGAAATACACGCTCAGAAACGTGGAAATTCCCACTCTGCACAAGATGTTTCAGGTATTTTGATTTCCAGCACCTTCAGAGGACTACCTGAATATTTAACTGGCTTCAAATCAGCTCTCGACGGAGAGTTTGCTTGTGCCTGTGCATCCTGAGAGGTAAAAAATAACTCAGTAATCACATTTTAAGGTGTTATCTAATTGCAGAGAAGGTAGCGCTGCAGATAAACCCAAGCAATTCAGTCCTTAAGAGTTCTCACACCCAGTTTTCACCTTGTTTAAGGGCAGATGTGCACGGATTCCAGAAGGAAACAGATGTTTTCCTCCCATCCCAGCTCCTCCACGGGGGTAATCGCCTGTAAATAGTGAGGTTATTAAAGCTATTACTTGAATATCACTACCCACCCAGCATGACAAATTCATCAGAGCAGAAGTTCTACTACAGAAGTCCCACTTAAAGTTCATTTCCTCCACTGGCTGAGTATTTAAGGAGATTTTCAGCCATAGATCATATTTTGTGGGCCATTCACCCAACAGGTGATTTCCTACAATGTTCTGAATCACTGGAAGCTCTCTATTTTACAGGACTAGCACTGCCCTAAAATTTGTCTTTGATTTCACGCCTCACAAGTTTTAAGATCCTGAAGAAGCCAACAAACTCTTCCACAAGGAGCTGACCTTCATTTAATGACCTGTGATCAGGATCGTGGAAATAAGAACAGTAACAACCAAAGTGAGATACAGATTTACCAGCTTTTCTCCCTTCTTCATTCATTCTATTTCATATAAAGCAAATATTGCAGGTTCTTACAGAGTTTAAATGTGCGGATTGTCTAAATATGTATTATACAGCTGGGTGTGTTTTCTTCAGAGTGTTTTTTAAATAATGTATTTTGTACATGTAATTTTTTTTGGCATTTAGTTACACTAGAATGGAGGCCAATTCATTTGGCCTTTGCCTAAATTTCTGAAAATTCAATCAGTCGATTAATCTTTTATTACTAATAGGGACATACAAACAATTTACTAATGGTTCTAGAAGATCGTGGCTGGCTGGAAAATTGGATGTATTCTCTCATTTTAAATCTCCTATTGTTTTGTTACAGAACCACACCACCCATTCCGTGTTATGGAAGGGAAATCTGAGGCACAAAAGGCGTGAGACTGCTGGGAATTAATTTCCAAAGTCAGGTAAAATGTCATTCCATTGTTCTTTTGTAAATCATCTCCCCAGCACCTGTAGCATAAGGAAATGAAAAATGGGACAGACTATTAAGCTAAATGGCCTTTTGGAAAGCTGGAGTGAAAGCTTTACAAATGATGTATTGAGGGAGGGCAGCTCAGTGTTTTCTGTGGTTTCTTTATGGTTTGTTCTTCCCCCAGATAAGCTGGGATTGAAATGAAAAGAGGCCTGACCAGACGTGTTTTCACTGCCTCCATCATTAGGGCCTGACACTGCGCTGGAAGAAGACCAGCCATTTTCTCAAATGCAAAATGCAGTAATTCCCTTTTAATGCCCTATTTCTTGGGAGCTGGGGAAGGCTGAGTTGAGAGAAGGAGCCTGGTGTCCCCTGAGTGCCTCTAATTGTGCTCAGCCCTGGCAGGCAGAGGGACCAGGACTGACAGCACAGCAGAGCTGCTCTCCCTGCCCCATCCCAGAGACCTTTGCAGCTCGCAGGAAAAAGGCACTTTCTGCAGAATAGGTGACACCGTGGGATTTTAACCCTGGCATCCAGGAATGCTGCTCCAGGAAGTTGGGGATAACTCACAGTTTTGCATCTTGGAAAGTCTCCGAGTGTGCTGTGGCTGATTTAGTCCATATCCAGTGCTTGGTGCCCTAAGAGCCACTGGGGCAACTGGTTTGAGCTTAAATGGTTCAGTGGTTTCCTACTGCATCCACCCTCGTGCTCTTTCCAACCGTTTTTGGGAACAGTTTTGTAACATCTCTCAATAAAGCTTCTAAACGCAGTGGATTCGGGGATATTTTTAAAGATGAATTTCTTTCATTTCCAAACCTGAGGGATCTCCTTCCATCTTCTTAGAATGGGTCAGAAAGGGATAAATTGTACATGGAACAGCTTTGCTGATCCTAAGGCATCTGGGAGCTAATTTCCAAGGGAAATTCCAGCTGGCAACTGCTGTAAGAGTCTGTGTTCAGACATACAAGTGGGTTGGCAACAAGATGAAAATGGTAGTCCAATGTTATTTAAATTTAGCCAAAAGAATGCAGTTCTGGGTTCCATAATTAGTTCAGTGCATCCTCTCCTCACCCCTGGCACTTGCTGAGAGTTGAGCAAACACCACCAGGAACAAACCTGCACTTCCCTGGGAGTGGCAAAAGTCAGGTTCGGACAGGAGAACTGCCCCATCCAGCATTCCCTGCTGGAATTCGTTATCCCTGACACTCCCTGGCTGTCAGGAACACCCAGGGAGCACTGCAGAGCTCCCTCCTGCCTGCATTGGAGGCCACGTTCATGGTTTGGTTAATTACAAAAGAACTAAAGGCTGCTGCCATTCAGTGCAGATGTTAATTCAGATAAGGCAGAGCTTTCCTGGAGCTGTGCTCTCTGGAGCTGCTGGGAAAATCCTTCCCCTCCAAGAGCAGCCCTGGCCCTGTCACGCCTCCAGCAGCCGCCTGGAGGAGGCTCTGGGGTCAGGGGTGCAGAGGGCATCACTGGCAGGACTGGTTATTGTGCTTTTTGTCCAGAGATGGTTTTATTTCTTTAATTCTAATGATAGTTTCATTTTAATCCTTTCCTGTGAGGGTAGGGAGGCACCAGAGAAGCTGTGGCTGCCCCTGGCTCCCCGGCAGTGTCCAAGGCCAGGCTGGATGGGGCTTGGAGCAGCCTGGGATGGTGGAGTGTCCCAGTCTCAAGGAGTTGGAATGATTTGATCTCTCAGCTCCCTTCCAACCCAAACCATTCCGTGGTTCCATGAGATCCCTGCCCAGGCTGCAGGAACAGCCTGCCCATGGATTTAACAAACATTCCACCTGCAAAGCCCAGTGCTTGGCGAGGAATAATCCCTTTCAGACCTCGGGCTGGGGCTGATCAGGGGGAAAATCCCTGCTGAGGATGCCCTGGGAAAAATTTTCTCATTGGACCAACTGTATTCCTGAGTCTCCTGAATAAAAACGATTCAGCCTAAGGACTGCCTGGACCTCCTGAAGCAGAATCAAAGGCAAGGGATCTATTCCATTGACAAAATAATTAAACCATTAATAACTGCATGCACATAACTTTGGGGACTGAATGATATCAATTAAATTCAATTAACATCTGCACAATGCTTCGAGGACATAAAATGTCATGTAACTCCAAAGAAATTTTCGAATTAATCCTATTAATCCTATTTTTAGGATTTATTAATCCTAAAATAGTTTCTGCTGCATTAGCACACTGGTAAATGTGAAAATCTCTAGAAGCAGAGGCAGGGGTACTCCAAAGATTTAGGGAGGCTGGTAATCCCTTTGTATGTTCTTTTCCTGAAATCAAGTTCCACTTGAAACTGGCAGTTACAGGTAAATCAATATTGATGCCGTTAAAAATAACCATATTCTTTGTAGAGCTATTGATTCTAGCAGGAGTGACTAAAGGAAGGATATACATAAATATACCCAAAAAAAAAAGAAGAGTTGGATATTAATGTCATCTTTTATCATCGTAGGCACTAACATGGCTGGAAGGTATTGATTACCTTAAAAGCCCCTAATAACTAAAGAACTATTGACTTAATATTTTCTCTAATCCTCCATGAAATTTTACAGTAAGTCCTGATGTATTTTCTGTTAAGACTTTTAGGGCTGAACTATATCATGTACTGATCTGGAGTGCCAGCTCTGGGGCTTACACTGCAGCTGATGAGAGTTCTGCTAAAGGTGAGGAATAACTCCCAAGATTTAAGTCTGCTTTCAGGGATTTTGGAAATAGATACATCTGCTAATGTCTATTATTCTATAGCTTTTGTCTTTTAAATAATCTTTATCATTAGGGAATAATCTAATATACATTTATTCAGTGGAAACAAGGGTTCTGCTCATAATTACTCAACTACAGCTGTTCTGAAAATTCCCTCAGTGCTGGATAAGTGTCTCAACAGCCTTTTTTATTGCTTCCTATTTTCCTGGCACAGTCACAGCCTGGCTTCCTAGAACTCCAATGGGTGATACTTATCCAAGTTAAATAAGAGAATAGAGAATGGAAATTTACCCAAACACCTGAATTCTTCAATCCCTCAGAGTGAGGGGATCCTCTGCTCCCCCCCTGCCATGGGCAGGGACACCTCCCACTGTCCCACGCTGCTCCAACCTGGCCTTGGACACTTCCAGGGATCCAGGGGCAGCCACAGCTTCTCTGGGAATCTGTGCCAGGGCCTGCCCACCCTCCCAGGGAAGGATTTTCTCCATCCATCTATCCAGTGGAAATCTACCTATTTTAGATTAAAGCCATTCCCTTGTCCTGTCTGGATCCTGGCCCCTCAGATCCTGCCTTGCCATGGAGCAAAGCAAGAGCTTTTCACTTGAATTCATGTTGGATTTGAGTTCAAAACAAACAGCTGACAGGTTTGCAGCCCCCGTGGATGCTCCTGAAGCCCCTTTGCACTGTGATTCCACTGCCCTGGCTCCAATATCCCGTTCCTAACCCATCCCAAACTGCCCAGCCCTGCACCCCTACAAAGCTCACCTCCTCAAACTGCTGCTGCACAGAAAAGCTTTGCTCACCCTCAGCAATCCCCCTGAGCCAAATTCTATCCATTTCAAGCCTATTGACAGAAATACCTTCGAGATCTTGCTGCCAAACACCAGAACTGCAAGAATATTTCTATTTTTTCCAGAAGGATTAGAGACTTTTAGACAAGAACTGGTTACAGAAACAATATGGAAGGAGAAGTGCAGTTCTGAGCTCCCTGTGCCTGACATCCTTCCCATCCCCTGAAGGGCATCACTGGGTTAACTGCAATTTCCCAAGACCTCTTTCTGAAGTGAAGGTGACATAACAGGATCCAGCAAAAATCAGACTTTTTTCCCTTGCCTCCAGTAAAACCAAGGGCTTCCCTTGATCCCACGAGTCACATCTAATCCTTAGCAACTGGTTTTGGCTCAGTCCTGCAATCACTTATTTGTGGAACTCTCTCTATCACAGGAGCAGCCTCATTAAAAGGAATGGGACAGATTTTCATGTGCTCTTTGCAGGGCCAGGGCCCCTCAAAGCCATTTAAGCCCCCGAATTTTACTTCAAGCTCTTCCCCTGGGTCGCCCCAGGCCTCGGGCAGGTTCTGATGCCTGATCAGTGTGAGCTGGAGCAGAGGAATAAAGCAGGGATTTATGGCAAGGCCTTCCAAGGGCACAGCCTGGCAATGCCAGAGCCCGGCTGCAGCCCTGCCAGGATGGGCCTCGAGATGGGCACAGAAAAGGGGCCTGGGCACGGGGTTTCACACTTGGAGAAGTTCTGCTCCATTTGCACATTGAGGTTCACTGTCCAATTAATCACTTCCAATGATGGAGTTCCATCCTCTTTGCTTGGCCTCCTCTATTTTACCTTGTTGGTGCTTTTGGGGCTGAGGTTGGGAAGGATTGTCCTGGAATGTTGAGCTGGAGAGAATTGTTGTGTCTGAGTGCCCTGTGAGGAGAACTCAGTAACACTGAATATGGAGCTGAGAGCTGCACACTAAAGCAGAACAGAAAAAAAAACTTAAGGCATCAGTTCAGCATGATCCCCATCACAGGCTGAGGAGGGAAGTGCTGGGAGCTCACCCCCTCACTCCCACCCAGGCCCCACAGCTCTGTCCTTGGAGGAGGCAGAGCACAGCACTAATTACTTTAATGACTGGAAATGAACTGTGAATTTCTTAAGAGCCGTTGAAGCAAAACGCTTGGAGTCAATCTCCCCACATTAACAGCAGAGTGCTGGTGACTGCTCGTGTCCTAGATGATGATGAAGTACATCTGCTAGATTTCCCTAGCTAATAGTAGGCCAAATGTTAAAATATCCAACTTTCCCTCACATCCTTCCGACGAAATAGAGGAAAAGGACAAAAGGCAACCCCCCGCAGCACCTGACACTCGAGCCGTGCTGGGCTGGAGTGCTCCTGTCCCTCCGTGCAGCCCCAGGGACAGCGGGCAGGGAACGGGCAGGGCCACCCTGCTCCTCTGGCAGCACCCCGGGGGCACTGGGACACCCGGCTGGGTTGGGATGTTCTGTGGGATGCGGGATGCTCTTTGGGATGAGGAATGTTCTGTGGGATGCAGGATGCTCTGAGGGATGCAGGATGCTGTGTGGGATGCAGGATGCTCTGAGGGATGCAGGATGCTCTGAGGGATGCAGGATGCTCTGAGGGATGCAGGATGTTCTGTGGGATCAGGAATGATCTGTAGGATGCAGAATGCTCTGAGGGATGCAGGATGCTCTTTGGGATGAGGAATGTTCTGTGGGATGCAGGATGCTGTGTGGCATGCTGTGTGGGATGCAGGATGTTCTGAGGGATGCAGGAATGCTCTGAGGGATGCAGGAATGCTCTGAGGGATGCAGGGATGCTCTGAGGGATGCAGGATGCTCTGAGGGATGCAGGATGTTCTGTGGGATGCAGGATGCTCTGAGGGATGCAGGGATTCTCTGAGGGATGCAGGATGCTCTGAGGGATGCAGGAATGCTCTGAGGGATGCAGGAATGCTCTGAGGGATGCAGGATGCTCTGAGGGATGCAGGAATGCTCTGAGGGATGCAGGATGCTCTGAGGGATGCAGGCTGCTCTGAGGGATGCAGGGATTCTCTGAGGGATGCAGGGATTCTCTGAGGGATGCAGGAATTCTCTGAGGGATGCAGGATTCTCTGAGGGATGCAGGAATTCTCTGAGGGATGCAGGCTGCTCAGCTGCACAGCACCTGTGTGCATGTCTGGCTCTGCAGTGTGGCATCTCCAGACCAGCAGTTTTTCCTCTATCCCTGTTTGCTTATTCCTGCTCTCACTGTGCTGTTCATTGCTGATTTGCTTTTCCTTTGTATATCCCAGGAAATGCAAATACGGGATTTAATCAGGAGGATGAGCCACGACAGGCAGTGTTTGCCAAACAGTTTAGTGAGCGTGAGCTCCACCATTAGAGACAGAAGTTGCAGCAGCTTCAACAGACAATATTCAGGCAGCTCTGAGCATCCAAGCAGAAAGAAATCACCTCAAATCATGATTCATTTTTTAAAATGCTGCCTCTTCTTGAGTCCCTTACAAATAAAAACGTCGTTACTAATTCAGGGAAGTTTTCATTGGGTCCCAAATGCTGGCGTGCAAGTGTGGCACACAGAGGCAGGGGACAGCCCTCGGCCCTGGGTTTGGGGGCAGAACTGGCCCCGGAGTGCCCTGGAGGAGCAGCCCTGGACACGGAGACCTCAGCCGGCCTCTCCTGGAGGGGCAGAGCCGCCCAGTGCCATCGGCTGTGCTCCTGCTGCACGGCGTGCTTCAGATTCCAAACGGAGCAGAGATCAAGTACAGCTCTTAATGGCTCTGCAAACGCATCCGGGAAAAACATCGGGGCGTTCACCACTAAATTAACTCCTCGTTTTTATCAGTATGGCCCTGTTTGCGTTCCACCACTGCCTGGCCTCTGCAGGTGCCTTCCCTCAGCCCAGCCAGGGCTGGAGTTCCTTACTGCAGGAATAAATGCTCGTTTTTGCTGTCGGGCTTAAAAAGGAGCAGAAGGATTGCCACAGTGCTCAGCCCAGTGCTGCTGGTTGTGGGTGATGCCAGCCAGAACCCTCCATCTCAGAGCTTGGGGTGCACACAGCACAGCCCAGCTCCAGGGCAGGAATTAGCAAAGAGCTCAAGGAATCCCGTCTTTTTTTCTTCCCTGCTCCACGAATCCTTTGAGGAGATTGTGTTCCTCAAAGACACTCGTTATTGGCATGAATTTAGCCTATTTAATTTCATTTTCTGCTTGGAAAAGGCCACAGAAGCTGAAATTCCAGACTCAAATGCCAGCAGTTTGATGAGGGGTTTGGAACAGGTTCCCAGATTTGCTGTGGCTGCCCCTGGATCCCTGGAAGTGTCCAAGGCCGGGCTGGATGGGGTTTGGAGCAGCCTGGGACAGTGGGAAGTGTCCCTGCCATGGCAGGGGTGGGGTGGGATGAGCTCTAAGATCCCTCTCAGCACAAACCACTCTGATTCTGCAAGAAGTGACACCACAATCTTTCTCCTCCCTGACTGCACATCTGCTCAAACTCTCCTGGAAAGAGTATTCCAAAGGAACAATCAGGCCCAGTGACATTTCCTCACTGTTAATATTCCCTTGCCGGGTCATCCAGCAGCACTCAGCCCTGTCCCACAGCAGGACCCTGTGCCTGTGAGCTCTCAGAGCCCTCTGCAGTGACAGCACAGAATAATTCACTTGTCACAAGGTGTCGCCCACCTTGTAACCAGGGCCAGGTGTACAAAGCTGCCCCTTTTAGTGGAACCCTCGGTGGGGGTCACTGTCCTTCTCCTGCCCTGTGGGACACTGGCAGCAGCAGAACTCTGTCCCTTCAGCCACATTCTCAGTTTTTAACCACTGAAAAACTTAACAGCAGTTCTGTTACTGCAATATTGTTCAGCTCCCATCACTTTGATGGTTCTTATTCCTTAAATTTATCTGGGCCCTCTGCCCGTGCCCAGAGCTCGTCCCAGAATATTGGGGTGCACAAGACAGAGAGCACTTTGGACCTGATTAGCATAAGAGATTTGATAATCAGGATGCCTTGGCAAACAGAACTGTGACGATTAAATCAAGACTAGCTGAAGATTAAATCAGGACTTGCCGGAAAAGAAAATTACATCAACTTCTGCGAGCAAGAGATATTGTAAAATGCGTAAGTTTAGGTGATGATTAACCCAATCATTGTAGTAAAAAATTACTAGCCTTCCTAGAATAGTATATGAACCTGTGTAGTCCACAGTAAATTCAGATTCTGACCACAGCCCAGTCAGTCTCTCCATCTCTCTTTATTGCTGATAGAACACCCAGTCCTCCAGCCCATCTCCAACCCCTGTCCCAGCATCCCAGCTCCCCGCCTTGTCCCTGTGATGGAAATAATCATATTTCATAGCCACTGCCACATCCCTGTCCCCTCTGCCTCCAGCTGACCCCTGCAGTGCTTTTGCTTAGGCAGCCAAAAATCCCAGGGTTTGGAACAGGAATGCAACACTTTCTCCATGGAAATATTGCTGGGAGAGCAGCTCATTCCCTGGCCTTGCCATCGCTCCCAGGGTGAGCTAGGAAACCAAACCCAGGATGAATTCTCTCCAGTAATTTTCCTTTTGCCCATTACCTCGTGCTCAGCACACCAGAAGCGCACATTTCTGTGTGGCTCAGAGATAAAGAATTGTTTAGATGTTTATTAAACAACAGAGTTGAATGAAATCAGGCCCATTATGTTGTCTGGGGGATGGAAGTTAATTGGAAGACACAATGATTTACTCCAGCTTGAAATACCAAGTGGGGTTTGGAGTAAGTTAATGACAACCAGGATCAGGATGAGACTGTGGAAAATGGAAATTTTATTTTAATTCCTACTGAAGTACTTTTGTAAATGAGTTTGCTCTGGCCTCACTGTGAGAGGTTCCTCCCAGCTTGCTTTGCTGTTCCACATTTAAATGTTATCCAAGGGCACGTTAAATGCAATCACTGGACACTGTACAGCAGCTTAATTTCCTAAATAAAACACCAGAGAGGAGCCAGAGTGGCAACTGGGGGGAATCTCCTGAACAAAGAAGATGCAGAAAAACAAGAGCTGGGAAGCTGAGGAGCAGGGGCACCCCCATCCCTTGCTGTGCTCCCACAATGGCTGGGATCATGTCAATCCAAAATGTCACCACTGCCATTTGGGAAAAACCAGTGTGGCATTTTCAGAGTGTTCCCACCTCTGCCTGTTGTGCCTGCACTCATTTCTGATGCTGAGGGGGATTCTTTGGGGTAGAAGAGGCACATCTGCAGCAAACGCTGAGCATTTATTGCCTAGAATAAAGACAAATAATAGGAAGGGCTCCAAATGCTCCCAGGAGCAGAGGAATGACTGCACAACAACCCACAGAGCCCAGTGAGGATCTCACAGAGCCAAAGCAGGATTTACACAGCACAGAGCAGAGAAGGGAATGGGGCTGTTAATGGGACAGCTCCAGTCAGGGAAGGAGAGGAAATTCATGCCTGAAGTGGCTCCCCAGAAACAGAGCCCAGGCAGGAGAGAGGGAATAAAGGTGGATATTGATTGGAAAGGCCTCCAAAGGCACAGCCTGGGGAGCCAGAGGCTGCTCTCACCATGGAGCCCAGCATGGAGCCCGAGTCACGAGTTCTTCACCCCTTTAGAGCTTTGGGCCATTTGCATCTCAGCATCAATTCCCCAATTCAAACTTTAGCTCATGATGGCATTTCCCCAGCTCAGCCCCCCTTCTCAAGGGGTTGGGTTGCACATTTTGGGCCCAGGACAGTCTGGGTGTCCTTGGAGAGCAGCCTTGGAGAGGCTTTGTTGTGTCAGTGTGACCGTGAGAGAGCAGCAGCTCCCAGGCTGCAAAACCCTGCAGAGTCACAGCCTGAGCGCTGCAGGGTTTGGGAAAATATCAAAGTTAAAATCCAAGGCATCAAAATGGGGCTTTTCCCACTGAAATGCTTTGGAGGGGATTGCCAAGAGCCTGGAATGCCAGAGCCAGGCACCAGCAGATGATGGGGGGGCATCTCCAGGGCCTCGCACTCCTGCAAGGGCAGAGGCTCCCAGGAATTGGAAGTGTTGTTGGGAAATGGTAGGAAAAGAGATGCCTTTTAAAGTTTTCAGTATCCTGAGAGCACTGCCTGCAGTGGAGGACAATGAAAAGAGAAGGGAAACAGTTCCAGGGAGTTGATCCTGTGTTGTCCCTCCTGTGTCACTGCCACATCTCACCAGGTGCAAAGCAGGGATGCTGCACTCACCTTGTGCTGCCTCCAGGGACCTTAAAGGCCACCCTCGTGTTAGCCCAGCTCCTCTCTGGGGGCACAGAACTCCCTCAGCTCTCCTGACTTATTCTGAGCCAGGATTCAATGGAATTTTGAGCACAGACATCTTTGTTGCTATTGAGAGATGGTCAAATTCCCCCATCACATCACGCCAGGAGATCCAATCATTCCTCAGCAACTTTCCATCCTCCTCTCCCATGGGAGAAACAACCTCCTCCCTCCCTCCTCTTTCACCTCCTCCTCCTCCTCCTCCTCCTCTTCCATGAAAGACAAGGCACCAGCTGGCATTAAGGAAAAAAAAAAACATTTTTTTCTCTCCTCCTCCCCACCAAAACATTTATGAGTTTCAATTGTCCTTGTGTTTTCCACCAAGAGTTTGGAGCAGCCTCTTGCTGGCCTTGAGAGTGTCACAGTCCCGTGAGTCACTGAGCCCTGATGGCACAGAAATTAATCCCACTGGCACAGCCCGACCACATCCTCTCAGCGGTTCATTACAGCCTTTTGTTCCCCCTTTCATTCATTTTTACGTCTCTCTCCCACTGATCTCTTAATCCCTTCCTTCAGCAGTTGTTGGTTGTTTATCTAAACATCTCCTGCCTTTGTCTGATATTCCCTTCCAGCCCTCCTCAAACATTTGGCTTCTCCTGCCCTTCCTGAGCATCAGCCAGCCCAGGACCAAATCCCGCTGCAGCCCTTCCTGTTTAACATCTGCTTTGGTTGCTCCAGTTGCTCTTCCATGAAGTATTTCCAAATAATCTTGTAGTTCCAATATTTTGCTCCACTAACAAACCTGGAGCTCCCACAGAGCTCTTCTGGAGGCGTCTGAATTTACCACAGGTTTAAAGATCACCTTTCCAGAAGCACCAGCTCTTACACCGCTGGAAATTAAAACTATTAACATGGTTTGGATTATTTTGTCTGCAGGCAAAAGCAGATTGATGTTGCAAGGGAATTATTCCTGAGGTATTGCTCTCTGCTTGTTCCTCCTCAAGGACAGAGTTATAAAAAATTATGCAATGCTATAAGCTTAAAATATGTGAAAAGGGGAAAAAATAACAAGTCTGCAACATTTGCAAGTGAAAAAACACCATGCAATTCAAATTCCTCTGGAATTTACAAAACAGAGGAGTTGTCAAGCGTCAGTCCAAGTTTCTCCTTACAGTTTGTCACCCTCCCAAGCCTCCCCCAAACTCCCAGCTCACACAGCAGTGGCAGCTCAGTGAGAATCCCTCTCCAGCAGAGCCAGCTCCCTCCTGGAGTGTCCAAAAGTGGGGAAGTCCCCTCCACCTAAAGTTCATCCAGTCCCGCCCCCGACACCTTCCACCATCCCAGCTTGTTCCAAGTCGGATCCATCCCTGGATTTTCCAGGGATGAGGCAGCCGCAGCTTCTCTGAAAAACCCACTTTATAGTTCCTTTTGCACCTCAAATACCTCCCTTTTCCTCATTTTCCTAATTGTCCAACACCAACCAGCAAAAGATACCCAACATTAAAACACTTCATCCATCACCTCTGGGAGCCTCTGCCCCTCTGCAAAGCCCATCTTCTGCTTCAGCACAGAGGAGCAGGGCGGGTTGGGGCTGAGCTGGGGGACAGGGGCACAGGACACCGAGCTGGAGACACCTGAGGAGCTGAGGGAGGTCTTCAGGCAGAGTTTGGTTGGCACTGAAGGGCACCGAGAGCTGGGTGCTCCAGAAAAGCCCTTTGGGAGGGTGGAGATGCTGGGCAGTTCCTGGTGGGGTTTCGCTAATCGCTCTGCTGCCCGGGGTGCCAGGGCTGCGGCGGTGGAAGGCAATCTCCCTGGGGACCTTCTCTGATCCCCAGAGCCCTCTCGCAGCTGCAGCAAGCAGAGCCGAGAGCAGTGTGGAGAGCAGGTGAGCACCGCGAGGAGAAGCCAAGCAGGGAGGACCCAGCAGCTCTGCAAACCAACTGAGATTTATTCAGCTGATGGGGAGAGACTGACTGAGTCAGGCCCCCGGGAGTTTCACAGAGAAGGATCGAGCCTCCTGTGCTCTGCTCTGAGTGACCCCCCAAACACAGGTAACAGGGGGTTTCATATCCCCAGGATCCCAGGGGTGGGGGCACAAACATGAGCAATTGGGAAAGCCCCAGGGTGTGGTGCAGGGGTGAGGGACAGGTTACACAGCAAACGGGAAAACAGGGGAGTGGGGTTACACCTGTGAGGGCCAATGCATAAGGAAATAACAAGGACCTTTCTAGAACTTGGGGCAGGGGTGAAAGGAGAATGGCAGGGGAGAGAGAGGGATCCTCTCACTCGACCAGGGGAGGGGACAGATAATTGACAGTGAGAGTATACAGGGTATAAACAGGGGTACATGGAACAAACCAAAATACAATGAACCAATAAAAACCGCTGCATCAGTGGGGCTTGAGGGGAAATGGCTGGAGGGGGGTTCCTGTTTCCTGCATCAACGTATTGACCTAGATTCCTGTCAATTCCTGGATTTATCCCTAGGATATTGCACTGCCTTTCCAGAGCACGCACTGGAGAAGTGGTGCTGTACGTGTCAAGCAGGCCCCTTTTCCATCAGAGCCCTTTGAATGCGGTTTAGCAGCAGATCTATGAAATAAACAGCGAGGCAGCCACAAAGCTCATCCGTCCGCTCCTGATTAGTTCCACAGTGCCTCCCATCCGTGCATCACTTCAGGTGGAAAGCTCTGCCTTGCCCTGCCTCCTAAATTCTGTCTGTTTGCAGGAATATTGAGTGAGGCAGCAGGATGCAGCAGGATATTTGTCAGCGCATCGATCGGGGTTTGCATGGCAGGGTTTGTGTGCAGCCTGTTCCTCCTCCCCACTGGGAACCACGGCAGGAATTCCTGGGAAATTTACAGCCCTGCTCCTTCCAGCCTGCTCTGTGAAGTCCCCCAGCTCCTGACGGGTCTCAATTCCAAACACTGGGTTGTTCAGCACAAAACAAAAGGGCAGCGCTGCCCTGATCAATAGGGACTCGTGGGAAGCTGCCAAGGGAAATTCCTCTCCCAGCCTGGGAATTACAGCTGAGTTTCTGCCTCTGGAGAGGCTGTGGAGCCAGGAATTCCGGAGGACACCCATACCTGCACCCATCCTGCCTGCAAGGGGTTGAATCCATGAAATCTCCCTCAGAATTCCAATCCCAGTTCCTGTTGTATCAGAGGACACAGATCTGTGACCCAAGCCACCCCAAAGAGTGAGGGATATGCAAATATCTTCTTCACATCCTGCATTTTACAGTCAGGTTTTTGTCTCGTTATTCCTCTCATTTTGCCTGTCATTAAGAGGCAAAAAACTTGAGTTTTTTGTTTTCCCAGTTCCCAGTCTTCAGACAATGAGAACGAGATTCCCAAAATGGGAGCAGAGTCACTGCCAAGGGCCCTGTGACCAAATCCCATCATCCTGCTCAGCTATTTATATGGGAATGGAAGTGGAATTCCAGCCCTGGATATGGGAATGGAAGTGGAATTCCAGCCGTGGATATGGGAATGGAAGTGGAATTCCAGCCAGAGACATGGGAATGGAAGTGGAATTCCAGCCATGGATATGGGAATGGAAGTGGAATTCCAGCCATGGATATGGGAATGGAGGTGGAATTCCAGCCGTGGATATGGGAATGGAGGTGGAATTCCAGCCATGGATATGGGAATGGAAGTGGAATTCCAGCTGTGGATATGGGAATGGAGGTGGAATTCCAGCCATGGATATGGGAATGGAGGTGGAATTCCAGCCGTGGATATGGGAATGGAGGCAGAATTCCAGCCATGGATATGGGAATGGAGGCGGAATTCCAACCATGGATATGGGAATGGAGGTGGAATTCCAGCTGTGGATATGGGAATGGAGGTGGAATTCCAGCCATGGATATGGGAATAGAAGCAGAGTTCCAGCCATGGATATGGGAATGGAGGTGGAATTCCAGCCATGGATATGTGGGAATGGAGGTGGAATTCCAGCTATGGATATGGGAATGGAGGCAGAATTCCAGCCATGGATATGTGGGAATGGAAGTGGAATTCCAGCCATGGATTTGGGTTTGATACAGGCAGCATTTCCAGCTTCTACATCTTCCAGCTGCTGAGGGGCAGCAGGTCCCAAAATCCATCCCATAAGTGCCAGGACCACATCATTAATAGGAATAATCACTAATTACAGATTACTTGACTTTCCAAAGGGTCCTCCTGGAGGTAGTAGAGCCCTGGATTTTGTGAATCCTCATCCGTGGTGCCATAAAAACCTCCTGGTTTGGACACAGCCAGTGGGGCTGTCCTTGGGATGAAGCAAAACCATCTAAGGAACAGATGGAGCAGGGCAGCTCCTGACTGAAAACAGGCGTTCCTTTGAAAATAGATGAAAGCAACATTTAATTTGGTTGAAAGGTGGAAATGAACCATTAAGAAATCCAGGCTTGTCTGAATACCTGCTCGTCGTGTATTTTTAATTGTTTTCCTTTCCATTTGGATTGTGCCCTGCACTTACACAGTGGCCACGGCTTGTCCTCAAGCGTCTGAGCATGGAGAGGGATTTGAGAGGATTCCTAAAGGGAGAAGGATTTCTGGGCAAAAATAGATGCCAAAAACCCCCAAAATGCTGCTGTGAAGAATTATTATTCAGTCCTTGATAAAGAGATGCAAAAGCAGGGGTAAGTAGCAGGAAAAACCCATGTTACAAATACATCAGCCTTTAAAAAACTGCTGCTTTAGGACCATCTGGTAGAACAAATCACTATTTTCCTCCTTTTTCTTCCAACCAGGACAAACCAGGGGAAAGTGTTGCACCAAAGCACTTCATTCCTATCAGATCAGTTGCAAAAGACATTTTAGAAGCAGCTAATTACCAAACCTCTCATCAGTGTGCAGTGGGATGAAGGTTGTCGTTCTCTGCCTGCAGGTTCCAGACCTCAGCTCCAAAGATGTTCTTCAGAGTCCTTGGAAAATTCATTTTCTCCACAAGTCCCCCCATTATTTATTAATGACTGTTATTCTGAATGCTGGATCACCATCATTTCCTCAAGCAAGGAGCATAATTCTTTCTTTTCTCTCTTATCAAAACAGAGTCAGGACCTCAAGTACCTCCCCCCAGGGTTTGAGTGTTCCCCTTTTGCTCCAAGCCAGGAGCCCTCAAATCCAGAACTTACACGGATCCAGCAGAGATTTATGTGACATCCTCGAAGTCCTCAATTTTCTCCTCTTTAGAAATTCCTGCCAAGGGCGTTTGATTTCAGCTGAGATAATGAAATTCAACGAGATTACGACCTGGCAGCGGCTGGCCATACACAGAAGGTGTTTTGTCAGTACAAGTGACACTTTCACCCCCAGGACATTTTTTTCTGCACGCCCACAATCCCAGAGAGATTCTCCACCCGTGGTCCCAGGGCTGCTCAAGCATCTGATTGCAAATCCCTTATCTTCCCAGCAGCTGTGGCCAGCAGAGCTGTGTCAATTAGGGCCACCAAAATCCATCCCAGTGGGTGCCTTCCTTATGGAAATGAGTTCTTACACGGAGCTTCAACTAATGTGAGCATAAAAAAAAACCTGATCTCTTTCCTCAGAGAGAGGACAGATGGTTTTCCCTCCTTGTGAAGGGTTGGTTTTTCAACACAAGCTGCCTCTCCAGTGGAGAGGAGAGGGGGGGAATCATCTCTTAATTACTGCTCCCCTGGCTGAAAGCACATTCTTGCAGCAGAAGGTATTAGATGGAGTTTTCTCACACCAAAGTCAGGCATGAAAGAGAAATCACAGAACAGTTTTGGTTAACGTGAGGAAAATTTGTATTAAAAACTCCACCAGAAGTGGGTGATTCCTCCCCACTTTACACAGAGCAACCTGAATCAAGGCCAGAGCCTGTTTTCTTAGGAGGTGAAACACAAACACCCAGAGAATTAAGTGACAATTCCTTCATGTTCCTGAGTTATGGATTAGAAAAATTGTCTCAGCAGCACTGAACAATGGGAACTTCAAAGAGAAACACGGCCCATCCATTACAGTTCCTCCCAATTACATCCTTCTGCTGAGAACTGCATTTTATGTGCCTTCTAGACTTCCAAAAAAGAGGGAGCAGGATTTTTAAAAACAGTTTCTGAGCTAGTTTTACCTTTTTATTGAAGTAAAAGACCACAGGACTGGTTAAACTGGGAGTAAATTCTGAGCTGCTGGTGCTGCCTGTGAAATGGAAGCACCGTGTTCAAACAAGAATCAGAAACGTCTCAAAGCTGTTGGGTTTTCTGATCATTTCCTTTCCTTTTTGTTGAGACTTCTCCAACAAATTTTGTCTAAATCCACGAATCACTTCGGGTGAGCTGAAAATCATTTACTTGATTTTGTTGGGTGAATTGTGGGTTTTCATCAGGCTATTTCAACCTACTGAGCTCCCTGAGTTTTGGAGAGGCGTTTGGGATTGTTCCCTTCTTTTCTCCTGGAAATCCCAGAGAAATGCGACTCCATCCTTCTCCCTCCATCAGCCAAAGGCTTCATTAAAGCAGAAAATCCCACCTGAACACAGGAAAACACTGGAAAACAGGGAAAACAGCAGCAGCACCTCCTGAGTGTTGATACTTTTCCATTGTGGGGTTTTTTCACCTCCAGCCCATGGAGTGCCCAGCAGCTCCCATCGTTCCCAAATGTCCTGGATGGAAATTCCCACCTGCTCCAAATGAGTTTCTCTGCTTGGTATTCTTTGCAGACCACAAAACCTAGAAATAGTCCAAAGGACACAAGCTTTGGTGAAAACTGAAAGAAATGAAACTTCCTGGACAGGCTTAATTCCTGTAATTGGTAATGGCAGAGGCCTAACATGCCTGTGTTGCATTGTGTGGTGGATGGCTAAAAAAGAAAAATTTTAGAATGTATTTTTTTCTTTTTTCTTTTCTTTTCTTTTCTTTTTTTTTTTTTTTTTTTTTATTTTTTTTTTTTTTTTTTTTTTTTTTTTTTTGAGGTAAAAACACAGACAAAAGTAATTTCAAGAGTAACAATGTATTAGTAAGCTCTTCAGAAAAAGAACACCTAACTTTCATTTAGGAAACAAGTCAATGGACTGAAAACCGATACACTCTTTAGAACATCCAAGAACATACTTGAGCTGTTCTGAATGCTGCCACGCGCTCCCTGCTCGAGGAGGAGCTCTCTGAGCCCTTCAGAGGCTTCAGGAGTAGTTCTGCACATAAATCTGAATTATCCCCTGCTTTTCCTGCAGCACTGGCTGATCCTGGCACACCCAGGTGTGCTCGCTTCCTTTCTCCCTGCCTCTGGAATTCTCCAGGGCTGCAGCTGCACGGCCCCCTTGGTGCCCAGGCTGCTTCAACCACCAGCAGCTCCCAATTAACTGATGAGATCTTTAAAGATCAACCAGAGTTCCTCACTCTGGTTGCAGTGGAGCTGTGGAATCACCCCCTGGTTATCCAGAATGAGCCAGGGATTTGTTTGCTTTGCAGGGCACTGATAACAATGGGTTCTGTTCAGGAAATCATGTACCAATTATCTCTCAAATTAGGCTGCACACAGGGGACTGCTGAGCTGGCTTAGAAAAATTGCAATTTTTTTCCCCACTCCCACACCTGCCTCCTTCTCCCAGCCCACCTTGGTACCTCCCACATCATTACTTATTTCTGGATAAATTGTTTTAATTTGTTCTCACACAACCCCAACATCCAGAGAGCTCAAACCCCCCCAGAAAAGGCAATTGTGGAGATTTCCTCTCAGCGTCAGGTGTCTGCACTGGGGTTTGTCCATCTCCACCACAGCAAGGACCAGATCCAAGGGTTCTGTCACACCTGGGGGCTTTGGGGTGACGCCTTGGATTTTAACTT